>OX123189.2:88779300-89254534 GCA_944739405.2 Euclidia mi | reverse complement strand
TTGCGTATCGATAGATTCGAGCGGTCGCCACTTTGCCACGGGCCGATCACTTTATACGCCACATGTACGTACTTATTTGAATCCAAATTCTATAACTATATATTATATTAGATCTGCTGGTTAATATTATGTGGCGCCACGATTATATTACTTGAGTATTTTTGTTTGAATATTCTTGCTTACTATTTAACGCATAATTGTATACCATAATCTGTATATTTTATTTGGCTGCTTTAAGACATACATATACCCGTCAATCAATACTTAATGGTTTCACATTACAATTAATTAAATTTTAGTTTTCCATTCATAAGATCATCCATTGAATTTATATTCATTACGTCCATACATTGTCAAATCCGAAAGCATACTATATTGATCCGTTTTAAATATTATGAATTGATACTGATAATCTTATGCACACAAGTTTATGGATATTATGTGGCTACATTACTATACACGCCGCGCCATATCTGCGTGCTTATATGAATTTGGGTCGTTTGGTCGCTTGGTCGTTTTTCTATGATGAAATATCATCAATTCATCAACTTATCGGCCAAACGACGTCCTCAGGCCTCCCTCAAGGTTCTCCACACAAACCGGTCTTGAGCCGCCCGCATCCAACCACTTGCTGCGTTCTTAATGAGATCGTCGATCCTTGCGGGGTACTTTCCTCTGCGGCGTCATCCGGTATGTGGCCACCAATTCAAAACCTTTCTGCCTCCACGCCCTCAACTTCGAGATATTATTATGTGCCCTGACCACTGCCACTTCAGCTTGACTATCCGGAGAGCTATGTCTTTGGTTCTCCTGCGGATCTCCTCATTTCTGATTCGATCTCGCACAGGAAACCTGCAAGAATTGCTCTCTCCATCGCCCGCTGAGTGACTTTGCGCCTTCGGATAAGGCCCATACATATTTAATATCATTAGATGAAATCCTTATCTATTTTCCATACATAAGTTGATCCAGAGGATTTATATTTATTATAACCAAGCATTGTTAGATCCACGAGTGAAATTATAGCAGCCATGGAGTTATTTACTAGCATTATTTTATTTATTTATCTCTGATTACATGCTGCATCGTATTACTTATTTGAATCCAGTAAACTTATATAAAAACAAATCAATGTGTTGTGGCTCCACGTTATACTTTTCATGCCATATCTGTAAACTTCTTTAAATCCAGTCATAATACTACCAGCTAACTAACCGATCAATACTATGAAGCTCCAGGATTAAGTTCATTAATTGCATGATTATTAGTAGTATGGTAAAATATTTTCTATTTAAAACTATTATTACAATTATACTCTAAATTATATGCCACATTCTGTTTACTTAATTGGATCCAGTAAAAGGTCATACAATACAAATGTATTGAGAGCTGCGTAGTCCTCATGAGCAAATGCTCATGAGGACTACGCAGCTCTAGAACGATATGAATGAAGTATTCCTTTTTTATACTACAAGGGTGGCAAATGCGCCTGCCTGATGGTAAGCGGCTAACCGTTGCCCATAGAAGCCAGCCACCGAAAAACGTGGCCCGACACGCACTTGGCCTCTTTTATATAGTAGAGGTGGCAAAAGAGCTACTGTCTGCCCGCCTGATAGTAAGCAGCTAATCATAGCCATGTAATACTAATAATACCAACTAGACATTATAAGCGCGTTGTTTTATCTACTACTGTCCCACTACCAAAACCACCATGTGGAGAGGCTTAAGTCCTGTAGTGGACTGCAAAAGGCATCATCAATTTATTGTGACCACCTTCCTACACAATCAAATCAACATTTAGACACCAAAGAAGTTTATATACAATAGCGGGCATTGTAGTAATAATAAAGCACCTACTACCAATCAATATTCTCAGAACGTTATGCCGGTAATACGGTAATTTTGGCTGACTTCTATTACCGTTTTCTACTAAAAATCAATTTCTTAATAAATTAACAAACCTACCATTTCTACAATTTGTGTCATTAATAACATTTCTACCGAAACTACAATTTATACTTAATCTACCATTATCTCAAACCAACCATTAGTACCATAACAACTATTGCTACCAAAACTACTATTCATACAAAAACAACCAGATCTTCCAAAACTACCATTTCTTTCAAGGTATTCATTTTCTACCACAGATTCTGCCAAATTTTCTACCAAAGCTACAAGTTCTGCCAGTCGCAATTTACTACCAAATACTTAATTCCTATCACTTTTAAATAAAGATTTGGTAAAAATTTCGAAATACGTTGGCGTTTTTAGGGGTTGTGAGTGATTATGAGGGAGAGGGGGAGGTCTTGGAACCCCCCTTCACCATTGTCACTTGCCGGAAACACTAGGTTTCCTCTGAAAAAAAAATCTCCAAACATCGGTGTGTATGGCACTGCCAACTTCCACATTCTTCACACTAGTTTAATAAACTAAGGTTGACGGAGCCCTGCTTCGCAGGGCTCCTATTTTCAGATTAAGGGTCAAAAGAGAACCTAACATAACCTATTTAGTTACTTATTACAGTCGCACCTAACCCTAGGCACTCGAAAGCAATGACGCACAAATTTGACATTAGCTGTCAATGTTATCATTCCAAGATGGCGGGTTGCGTTTCGTTTCACGTTTTTCACATAAAACCTAAAAATGACATTTGTAAAACTGTACTAAAGTATAAAAACTGCGTTCCGTTTTGCATAATTGCCGAAGTATTTAAGATGTTTGGAAATTGTTTAAAAATATTTAGACGCAACTCCGGCAGCTAAAATTACTTTTAGGGGATTAAAACTAACTCCCTTAAGCCCCCTACACAACCAATACCCTCAAATTCAGGCGACTCGTTTCGAAATCCAACCCGATGATATTAGTACTCTATCTATATTATTCAATAGAACTTATGACGTGCAAATTTTATTAATGTTGACCTTTAATTTAAAATGTGTCGTACAGTATGAAGAACAGTAAGACCCACTTGCGTAACGTTTGATTTAAGTCACTCCTTAATTAAAATTTGTTGAACAGAATTAACAGCATAAAATCATTTAACTTAAAAGTATTTAGCGTCCTTGCACAACGACAACAACGCTTAGATTTAGTTAAACATTTTATGAGGTCGGTAAAGTTGTTTCTACGTTTTGTTTCATGGCATGATGACTTTTTGTTACGATTTTAACGATGTTATGCTTTTGCATAAAACAAAACGCATTGTCATCGGCTAGCAACGAAACGACAATTGACAAATAATAACTTGGAACTTTTGAGGAATAACAAGTACATTGTTGTCAGTTATATAATTATAGATATCTATATCCCGAGCACCCAATTTTACCCTAGTGTGGTGGGTATAGATATAAGTAATCTATAATTTCTTCGTCATCGTCAGAATAGATACAAATCAGGCAAAACCAAATCCATATTTTTTTTTATAATTACGTATAATAGTTATCTTGGTTATACTTCTTTGAGTGATCTCGTCAGAACGACAGTTCTTAAATGAAATTAGACAATAAACAGCCGATTATCGGTAATAAATTTTGACAGTTCTTAAATCATATTAGTCGACAAATTCATTGTACAAGACGCTAGTGGTGTTTATTTTTTTTTCTCGTTATATACGTCTTAATTCTACTTAAGAATCGTTGTGCAAGTGGGCCTAAGACTTATGTAATAGCACTATATCTAGTATTTAAGATTGTATTTAATGTAAAAGGAACATTTGTACGCCGGTGACGGTAAAAACAACTTTGTAAACAGTATTCCAATAAATAAACTATTATTTGCTATTCTGTAAATGCTTCACATTAATAAAAAAAAAGATGTCCGAAGGAACTCCATCGTGGGTAATGTGTTTCGAAAGAAATTTCAGAAACATTTTCATAATATGTAGATGCCTAGAGTTGACAGAATATTACCTTTTTCACAAAGCGACTGCCGTCTGACCTCTACAACCCGAAGCCGTAGGCATATTTTATGGTTTAGACCAGATATTTGAGGGCACTGATTGCCCTAACGACTGTCAAAGATGATAACCGAAACCGATGGCTTTACGTGCTTTACGAGGCACGGAGGGATGTGATCTTTTGTGGCCGGTCACCTTGTGTACAGCAGTGGACGTCGTTTGGCCGATATGATGATGATATTTCATATCAGCCAAACGACCCAAATTCATATAAGTACGCAGATATGGCGTGGCGTAATGGAGCCACGTAATGTTCATATAAGCTATTGTGCATAAGATTATCAGTATCAGTTCATATTTAAAGCGGATAAATATAGCATGCTTTCGGATTTGACAATGCATGGACGTAATGAATATAAATTCACTGGATCAGTTTTCCATACATAGGGTATGGAAAACTAAAATTTAAATAATTGTGATGTGAAACCATTAAGTATTGATTGACGGGTATATGTATGTCTTAAAGGAGCCAAATAAATAAACAGATTATGGTATACAATTATTATGCGTTAAATAGTAAGCTAAAATATTCAAACAAAAATACTCAAGTAACATAATCCTGGAGCCACATTATATTGACCAGCAGGTCTATATTATAAAGCTTTGGATTCAAATAAGACGCACATGTGGCTTATAAACTGAGCGGCCCGTGGCAAAGTGGCGACTGCTCGAATCTATCGATTCGCAAGGTTAAGCGCGTTCGTAACCGTCTGGTTTATAGCTGGGTGACCAGCCACAAAAAGTCACACCCTCCGTGCCCTAAATTAAATGGTAATACATGTTATAGTAAGAGAACAGTCGCTGTGTGGAAAACTTATAAATAATCAGTCAAATCTGGTTAGACTAGAAAGCGGAGCCCGGGCTCCAAAGCAAAGGTCTGGATGCAACCGGGATAACGCTCGGAGGATGATGACGATGACCCATCTATAAACTAGACGGTGACGAACGCGTTTTACCTCGCGAATTTTTTTAAGATTCGAGTGGTCGCCAACTCCCACTTTATCACGGGCCCCTCTGGTTGGTAATGTACCTACTACAAATATTTAACCAAAAACTCCGAAGTTAAAAAAAACTGTTTGAAAAATGGACATAGAAACCAAGTTAATGTAAGAAATTCCGCAAGTTATGAGAATTGATAAGAAATACAGAATAATAATACATAAAAGTGACCAAGAACCAATGAGTGCCCTCCGTGAAGAATACTGCGCTGCGATTGGCCCATTTGAATCGGATCAAGTAAATCAAAAATGCCTAAAGTGTGGATTTGTATAAAAATGGGGTAATTATTATTAGCAACGACGTTGGCGTTAGTTGATCCGAAGGGAACCACATGAGAATTGGGCGCTCGCAATGGATCAAGAAATCATGGCCGGATCAACAAGTGAAAACGGATCAAACAAAAACTACTTATATGGCACGCTTGATCAACATTGTGATGAAGGGGATATCTATATATATATATATATATATATATATATATATATATATATATATATATACTTACCCAATACTCTCTACATGGCAGTTTGTTCTTATGTCCACTAGGCTATCGCTGCCTCGCAGTTGCAAGTCTATATTATGCAATATCATCTTATTTATCTCGGTGACGTTGCGACGTGTCACCTGCGCTGGACACGCGCTAACACTGCTGCCAATATCAGAAAACGATATTACATTTTAAACGTGTGAGCTTCTTATGTAAGCTTTATACGATTTAGTTTTGGTAAATGGTTTTTTTTCGCGATCTTATTCGCGTAGTATTTGGATGAAAGTGTTATCTTCATCATTATCATCCGGGCTGTATGTAAACTGTCGAATCGCTAGGTACAGGTCTCCTCTCATTAAGGGAAGGGTTAGGTCATAGGCTATCATGCTCGAGAATACTATGGACATAAGCAGGTTTCCTCTCGATGCTTTCATTAACCATATAGCAAACGATAAGTAACAATTTAACACGCTCTTAACGTCGGAAAGTCAGTGGTGCGTGAGAGATATGTAATAATATCTAGGCTTTGGGCTGAAATTACTGATATCCAAGTATTTATGCATAACATGTAAGAGGATAGTGGCAACTAAATGACACTGACATGACGTTTGACAGTTAAACTGTCAAACGTGTAAATAAGGTGTACCTATTTAAGTCGACAGGCTCGGCTAGCTCGTCCTATTCTCCTTCGACGACGGCTCAGGTACGATATGGTTCTGACTATTTAACTGCCACTGTGTTTCAATATTCTGTGTTGCTTGTTCTTTTGTTTCATCATCTAGGAAACAATGTAAGATAGTGTAATCATTATCTTATTGATATTGTGTTGTGGGTAGTTTGATCGTTTGTGATATATTATAGATTGTAATATAGGATAGAATAATATACTGTGGATCAAGTCGTATCAATGAGATTATATAGCATGTCTTGCAGGAAAGCTAAGCTCTGCTGCGTATGCCGTCAGAAAAGTTAGGCAACTTACTGACATCGACACGGCTCGTTTAGTTTATTTTAGCTATTTTCACAGTGTTATGTCCTACGGCATTTTGTTATGGGGCAAAGCTGCGGATATTCAGAATATCTTCGTTCTACAAAAACGAGCGGTAAGAGCAATATACATGTTAGGTGGAAAAGATACTCTTAGAGAACGCTTTAAGTCTATAGGAATTCTTACAGTAGCCTCGCAAAATATAAGTTTATTTACCACAAAAAGCGATATACATAACATAAATACTCGAAACAGGCATAGGTTATATGCCCCTTATCATCGTTTACATAAAGTTAATAATTCTTTTGTAGGGCTAGGTATTCGTATATACAATAAAATACCAATTAGTCTTTTAGAATTACCATTTAGTACATTTAAAACTAAAATAAAAGACTGCCTTATTAAGAAAGGTTATTATACTTCTTTTTTCTCTTAGCGTTATCCCAGTTTCAGTCTGGGGTCCGCTTTCTAGTCTAACCGGATTTGGCTGAATATTAGCTTTTCCACGGAGCGACTGCCTGTCTGACCTCCGCAACCCGAAGGGATAGCGATATTCCATGGTTTAGACTAGTGTCAGTTTATTTAGAAGGTACTGACGCCCTGTAACGACTGTCAAAGATCTTCATGACAACCGGGACCGACGGCTTAACGTGCTCTCCGAGGCACGGGACAAGCGATAATTAACAATTCAATACGCACATAACTCCGAAAAGTCATTGGTGCGCGCCGTGGATTCGAACCTGGTACCCTCTGCATGGCAGTCTGTTGGTATATCCACTCGGCTATCGCTGCCTAATAAAAGGTTATTATACTATTAATGATTATTTCAGTGATAAGGATAGCTGGTCACTTACGCTAGACAACTCATGATCTTTATACCTAATTAGAATTATATAGATAATTTGCATTTTTCAGTTAATCTTTATATAATATTTCTAGTTCTTTTAAATTACTGTTCATGTATTATTAGGTCATTCAACTTAGGTACTACATTTACATTTGCATTGTTGTTCCACTAATTTTATTAAAGTTTTACTGCACTGTAAGATGAAGATAACTCGTGATTATGGGCTGTAAACTAATGTTTTAGTAATTTTGTGTATTCATATACAGTCACTTCTGTAACATATATTTCCACCATTTAGTTATGAACATGGTCGCGAGTTGCCTACATTATAAGACGTAAGTGGATGCTCCTGTTACACAATATTCACACTGGAAGGCTACTACAGCAGTTAAATTGGTAACTGCATTAATTATTTAAGTATTATGTATGTTCCTAATTACTATTTACAAGTAATTAATTACAATGTGAAACAGTTGCAGCTCCTTACAAAAACAAAATATGTAACATAACACTGGCGATTAAAAATAGTGGCCACGAGTTTTATTGCCCGTTCTTTCTCGTGGTTCTACCTATTGCTTTGCGAATGGGCAGTAAATGTAAATGTAGAAGCATTAAGTAATGTACATAAAAATTTGACGTTCATAAGCGTCACTTTGTGACCCAGATGAATAAATGTTTTTTGACTTTGACTTTGACTTTGATATACCTGTGGTAAACATTTAGTAAATTGTATTGATGCTAAATAATGCTTATTATGTTCTGTTGTAAGACAGACCTTTCTAGTAATATAAAACTACCCACAACATTGATATTTGATATAAATTGGCTGTACCACTGTTTGTTTATTATTGTTATATATAGTTATTGAAAAGAATGATCAAGAGTTTTATTGCCCGTTCTTTCTCTTGGTTCTATGTCTTTGCTTTGCGAACTGGGCTGTAAATGTAGAATCACGACGTAATCTAAAGATATATCCTTGTGCCAAACTGAATAAATGAAAGTATAATTTGATAGTTGTCTCTTTTATTTATCAAAACTGTCTCTACACTATAGGAAGCTTCCCTGATTCTGACATGCGCGTAGCTTGAACTCGACTATCTCTGCGTAGCAGGTTGTTAGTTTCGCCGCTACGCGCTACGCTTCTATAGCTACGATGCTACATACAGACATGCAGATGCACGGTTACATTTTTTGTGCATTAAAAGTCGGTTAATCTTTACACACCATCAATTTACTAACCCGGAAATGTTAAACTAAAAGGCTCAATCATAAAACGGTAAACAACTATTATTTTAAAATAGTACACACTTTCAACCTAAACTTTTTTCCGTTGGAGAGGAAAACATAAATAAAGCAACGTGGCGTTTGAATTTCGAACTAAAAACCGTGATTTGGAAAGAGCGGGAAGTTGAAACCGGATGTAGCGTCTGGCGGAGGGAGGCAACCGTCGCGCCGAATATTCAGTTTCCGGCGCTCGGCAGCTACCAACCGTAACTTCAATCGGTTCGAAATCTAATTTTCAATTATTGGTCTTTTCATAAACAAATCCAGGGATTTTAATGCTAAAAGGCTTAAGACGTAGAGTACAAAACTACATACTGGAATGTACCTACCACTTGAATACCGAAATACTTTCTTATAGATTTAATTGTTACCTGTGTCCACAATAACGACTTCATCAACTTATGTTGTGGAAGTCGAAAATATAGGTTTTACAAAAGTAAAACCACTTTTACTCATAAAAATAAGTAACACCTATACCTTCCTATTTTAGACCAGTGGGGAGGATAATTGCGGGTTGTGACTCCCTGCATCAACTGTCATAGTTTATTATAACAGCCGCGATATACACAAAGCAAAGGACATCGAATAATACGTGGACATTGTGGCAACTCTGACTTTCAATGTAATTTTCAAAGTCAAGTCAAAATCCTTTAATCATTTAGATCACAAGGTGACACTTATGAACGTCAATTTAAAACATTATTACTGTATGCTTCTACATTTACATTTACTGCCACGTTCGCAAAGCAAGGGCGTACCATGAGAAAGAGCGGGCAATAAAACTCACGGTCACTTTTTTTTATCATACACAACAATTAAAGTTTTGTAAGGTGCTGCAACTGTTAATCTGCGAATTAGCAAAGGATTCGAAATTGAGACTCTTGAGGACTGACATGCAGAACGCATGTCAGTCTATAAGAGTCTAGATGCCAGACTACCACTTCTGTATAGTCTGTTCAAGATATGAAAGTATAAAATGTAAACAAACCATAAAATGATTCTTTAAATGTCGCCTTTGCAAAAAAAGTAGATTTAAGTGAAATATTCCTAGCGAAAGACTCAATTACTTTTAAAAATACGTCTGTCCCTTAAATTTATAAAGTGTACAGCATATTAATTATTATTTTTCTGTATTATTCATTATTATTATAATGAATGTTTTTTTTATAATAAACTATTTTACATGATAAAGAACGTAAAAAGCCAATGATTCTAAAACATAATATATGTAGTCTAAGTCCTAAAATGTCAACGTATTTGTTATCCTGTTAACTTAAGTATTACACCCAAAGTAACCATTTCGCTTGTCAGGAGGCTCTTTTTAATTAAGTCGGGTTATCCCGACGTGCTATCTTATTAGTTTGAAAATCATTGGTTTCTTTGTTAACCTTTTATTTTTTCGTAATGTGAATATATTTCGTGTGTGGATCTTCTATGGCATTTCTGTATAGTGTTAGCACAGTGTAGGTAGGAATGATACGATAGAGGAAATGAATACGTCTGACGATTGCAAGATCCTATTGAACCGTGAAAAATCAAAAGAGCTTCGCAACTATCGCCGTATGACTTTCGTTTTTTTATTGAGTTCAACGACTTGACTTTATTTGTTTATAAACTGTAGAAAGTTATATAAACTACATGAATTTTAAATTAAATTCAGTATGACCACTATAGGTATGTCGACTACTTATATGAGTATATACATATACTTTTTACACGGTCCAACCGAATGCATTTTATATAAGACAGAACTGGCTAAAAGGTGAAAGAAAACATAGTGACGAAACCGGCATGTCTAAGAGTGTCACAATGTTTACAAAAGATGTATGAAGTCTGCCAACCCGCACTTGGCCAGCGTGGTGAGAAGAGACCAGTGTGCGTCCAATGTTACACGGCTGATGGTGATGATGAAGAAATGACAAAATAAAGTGGATACCAGATCATTTCTCCACTTTAGTAAATATCACCATGTCATCATCATCAGCCCTTTATACTGTCTCACTGCTGGGCACGGGCCTCTTCTCACTATGAGAAGGGCAAGGCCATAGTCTACCACGCTGGCCAAGTGCGGGTTGGCAGACTTCACATGTCTTTCCAGAACATTATGGAGAACTCTCAGATATGCAGGTTTCCTCACGATGTTTTCCTTCACCGTTTAGCAAGCGATAATTAACAATTTAATACGCACTTAATTCCGAAAAGTCATTGGTGCGTGCCGTGGTTTTGAACCCGAGACCCTCTGCGTAGCAGTCTGTCGGTCTCTCCACTCAGCAATCGCTGCCTTCAGACTGCCTAGACTATCACCATGTGGGTGACATTTAACTAATTTCATCAGTACGTAACTTTCTAGAAAACACAAGACTGTACTTAATAATTACGATTCTATACAATTGTGTTGATTTAATTCATTTGCTCTTTTGTATGCAATCGTTTTAAGTTTCAATAAAATGAAACCTTACAGGTTTCAGCAAAGTTCAAAGACATGAAGGAATGCTTATAAATGCTACAGTGCAATTTTAAATGTTTTATTTATTATTAAAGTTAATATTTTTCAAATCAGCACTTTCAAGAATGTGGATACCGGGCTTCTATTTGAAAGCCTTGAGTGTGACCAGGATAGCGCTGGGATAATGTCTGAAGTAGTTGATTAGAAGTTATTGATATTCTTTAAAAGATAAGTATAAACTAGTGGTAACTAACTACCGTTTACATAAAGTTCATAACTCATTTGCGGGGATTGGTAAACCTACGATTTTTCAACAAATTGCCTCATGAAATAAAGAATTTACCTATGCACAAATAGAAACATCCAGACCAAGACAAACATCCATGTTTATGCACACAAATGTTTGGCTTGAGCTGAAATCGAATCCGTGACCTTCGGCGTAGCAGTCGCTTACATTCCCGCGGCGCCAGCCGGTCGTCAATGTAGTATAAAAATAGACCAGTAATATTAACACTATATTACTATTGTTATTTGCCTATTATGAGCATTGTAAGAGTGAATATTAGAAGACAATGAATTTAAATGATTCATTCATTTATAATCGTTATGTTCCAATTTTTCTTTAGTCTGTACTGTCCCACTGCTGGGCAAAGCCCCCCCCCAGATCTTTCCACGCTCACTTGTCGCCTGCAATCTCAAGCCAACTCTTGTGGTAGGCGTCTAGGTCATCTCGCCACCGTTTTCGGGGCCAATCCCGGCGAAGACGACCATTTTCTGGCACTCACAGTGTCGAGATTTTCGCCCAACATGGCCCGCCGACTTCCATAAGGTTAGCAGCCTTTTCCCACATCTTCAACTCTAGTTTTTCTATTTCCGTATTATTCGTTCATAATCATTCAAATGTAAGTATATGATTTAAAATACATTATTTTTATTTTGTATCGTTACTAAATCATGTTTTGTACTGTAATATAACCATAATGTTAAAATAACTTACAATTGTAAAATGAAAATATAGGTTAATTAATAATAATCAATTGTTTTTTTGTGGATAATTATATCCCATGGATTTAAGTAAAAAGAAGGATTTTAATCAAATAGTGGATACTTAAGGTACACATTGGCATCAGTTCCATGTGTGTCGGTATATGGGGACGGAGCCCATACATTTTTGCCCATAGTCCTTTGTTAAATTCTCGTTTTGATAAGTGACATGTAAAGTGGAGGTGCCTCGTGAACACACATGATTTTGCAGGATTTCGATATTTTTATGATTTGTTGAATGTAATTTAACATTATTTATCCCTGAACATATCATTGTTCACTTGTCATCTTCACAAACTCTTTAACCTATTGGTTGCTGATACATCCATACTACTGAGCTATAGTGTTTTATTATTGTAGTATTCGCATGTTTTGCTTTTTTTTCTTTCATTTATTTTCAATCAGTGATGCCAAGTGTTTTGGCTGTGTCAGCAATCATGGTACCACAAATTGTAAAATTAAGATTGTGTTTTTAAAAGAGTGGCATGAGTTTCTTCCAGGCTCTTCTCATAGTCAAAATCCTTTATTCATTTGGGTCACAATGTGACGCTTGTGAACGTCAACATAATAAATTTATAAAATAATTACTTAAAGACTCTACATTTACATTTACTGCCACGTTCGCAAAGCAAGGGCGTAGAACCATGAGAAAGAACGGGCAATAAAACTCACGGTCACTCTTTTTCATCGCCAGGTTTTGCATAATACACATAATTTACATTTTGTAAGGTGATGCAACTGTTACAACTAGAAGTTGTAACAGCACTTGTATATATTTACTGTACATAATAATACTCAAGCATAATACTCAATTTTAATTTTGATGTTCCCCTCCTCAGAATAGACATGGCGAAACAGGAGCATCCACTTACATTATATATACCTAATAATGCAGGCAATCGGCGAAAGTGATCAGAACCATGATGGAAAAGATGCAGTTAAATATTAAAATTTAATACCAGCCGCAAGAGCGTCATCGACCAGTCATCGCAAGTAGCACCCGTTCACGAGTATGACGCATGGGCTAGCCATCATCCCTCTCGCCATATTAGAGGGACAGGGATGACCCGACACATGACGCGGCGACGCCACCACAAGAAATGACATTTTAGTGAGCATGACGACAACGGTATACGAACCGGCGCAGTAAGAAACAATTTATTGGTATACCTTCCATGACCGCTGGTTCGGCGTTGCACCGAACCGTATGTACTAGGCGATTTGATGATATGGAAAAATATTAATTATTGTGGACTGTATAAAGGATGGCTGGTAAATCGCCTATAGGAGTGGGTTCATGGGAGGAATAGGAGGCGCAGGTATGGGAGCACGCCTTACCTTGACAACATCGCGACCGCCGGCGTCTTCGAGAGTCCTGAAGCTGCACAGATCACTCCACTACACCCGCGGGCGGTTTAGTTCTCGTTTATAGTATAAAATAGCGGTAAAATATTGCGGTGCTGCATGTATTCGTCGCGGCACGGAGCTGCACCAGGACGCAGCCGGTCAGCGGGACGGTTGATTTTCGACTTGACCGCAGCGTCGTTGAATTCCGCGACCAATTAGAGCTAGGCGTGCCTTGGGGAGGGAAAGGGATAAAAGATCGCTCGTTTTGACACTATCAATAGAAAAGATAGATGGCGCTACCATATCCCCCCGGCCCTAAAGGGTTGCCTTTAAAAGAAATAAAATTGAACTTAGCTATGTTGGATGTACTACCGCATAACCCATCAATAGACTAAGACAGCGATATGATATTAAAATTAATCTAAATTAACTTTAGCGAAACAATTATAACGAAAACTACAAACTAAATACTTAAACTAAGAGGTAGATCTAACTTCAGGCTAGATCTCACTGAGTTGGAAGCGGACAGAGACGTACAACAGGGCGCACGTAGCTCCCCTTGGCGGTTTTCACGGTAACAACGCGGGTTGTACCGTCTTTGGAAGTATGCAGTTTCTCCACGATGGCTAACGGCCATGAAAGCGGCGGAGCATTATCATGTATTATGACGACCAACGTACCCTCCTGTATAGGGGATGCAGGACTATTCCACTTGGATCTAGCCTGAAATTGGTGTAGCCATTACGCACGCCAGCGCCGCCAGAACGACTGCACGAGTTTATCCAGCAGAGCACGTCTCTGGAGCAAGCCTGAAGAGTCCGCTTCAGGAGCCGGAAATGACGATATTGGCACTCTGTTCAGAAAATGTGCAGGGCCCAACGCGGATGGCTCCGCAGAGCCACTACTCAATGCCGCGAGCGGACGCGAGCCGATCAGTGCCTCGACCTGTCCAAGGACAGTCAAAAGCTCTTCGTAAGAGAGGATCCGTTGGCCTATAATTTTGAAGAGATGCGTTCCAATTACCTTGACCATGCTTTCCCAACATCCACCGAAACGTGGAGATGCTGGCGGAATATGAAATGAAATGAAATGAAATGAAAATGAAATGAAAAATGAAATGAAATGAAAAATTGTTTATTGCTTTCACAACCAAACAAACATAGTTATAGGCATACAGAAACACAAAAATACAAAAAAAAAAAAAGAATAGAACATTGATGTCATATTCACGATAAACATATCAGGGTTAGGTCGTGATGGCAATAGGATCCCGTTCAGCATGATACCAGACATGCTGGCACTGATTTTCTACGGGACCCTAATAGTGAACTCACGAAGGCGCAAAGCAGTGGCCAAATACGATGAAGATGATACATAATTATAGATACATTATCAAAAACTTAACATGCCTAAGTCTTAAAATAATAACATCACGCATTAACGGTGCGGGCGCGGGGGCCATGAGGCAGGGTCGACGTCGCGCGTCGCTTCAACTGGGGGAAGAAAGAGACAACCGACCCTTGCGACCGACAGACCGCTCACCGCACGCGTCGCGCATACGCGCGCTGCGCTGCAAATTTACAAGATCGTAGTACAATAACGAAAACATTAAATTATAAAATTAAATAGCTTTATCAGCCGTACTATTAATAGTGTAGCACATTTACTTTTTAAAATAAAAATCATCAAAGTCGTTACATCTCGTTGTTTAACACTAATAACACTTTGGATCGTCGAGGAACTAATTGTTTACCAACAGTTGACAGCGGAGCCCGATGGCCACACTCCATAGGTAAGTGTACATAAATAATTAACAATAGCTAAGTACCAAACTATAACATAAGAAGATAAGATTATAATATTAAGATTATTATTATAACATAAGAAGATAAGATTATAAATAATAAACCTCCAGTCAATATGATTTATGGAAAGTTCTTCCTGAAGACGAGTACGATATTCTTCCCTGAGAAACTTATAAAGATCACGTAAATAAGAGCTTGCGCCCACGAAACAAGTGCCGTTATCCGTGTACAAACACTGTATAGGGCCGCGTCGTGAAAGAAATCGTTTAAGGGCTGCCAGGAATGACACCATGCTTAAATCTGTCGCAACTTCAATGTGCGTAGCGCGCGTCGTTAAGCATGTAAAAATACATAGCCAAGCTTTACGGCTTTTAACACCTCGACAACGCACTGGCGTATACTACAGTGGTCCTGCGTAATCACAACCGGTATGTGTAAACGCTTTATCAACCTGATTGACGCGCTGGCTAGGAAGATCTGCCATGGGAAGGAAAATCGGACGCGGACGAAATTTGAAACAGACGTTACATTTATGTATTCTGTGACGAATTATTCGTCGAGCAGCTAAAACCCAATATTTATGCCCAAGTAAGGATAAGCAACTCTGGACCAGCATGGAGATGCTTCTTGTGATAAAAATCAACAAGAAGGTCGACAACATGATCATGACGCGGTAGAATGCAAGGATGCTTGTAGTTATAAGGTTCATCCGAATTTGACAGACGACCTCCAATGCGTATGCCGCCGTGCTCATCGAGAAACGGCTTGAGCCTAAGAATAGCGGGAGAACAAGGTACATTATTTTGCAAATTTTGAATATCGTTACTAAAATGAACAGCCTGTACAGCTCGTAATAACTTATGTATATTCTGCAAATTCAAGGTCAGTACTTGAAACAAAAGTCCCATTAGGTAGGTGCCTAAGAAACCTACAGACATAAACGATGGCGCGGAGTAACTTAAACCACGATGACATGCGTAGTGCGAGTGCATAGATCGGAGATTCAGTAACCTCAACAATCACTGGTGAGAAACAGACTTACGTTCGGGTACATCCTCGTCCTCTGCACTGTGGTCCAAGGGTTGCATGGGCCACTCTGACGGATCATGGGAATTCCAAGAAGGTCCACGATGCCACAATGGATGATGCAGAAGATTAAGTGGAGTAACACCACGAGACAGGCAATTAGCGGGTTTCTCAATACCCGCGACGTGATTGAAACAAGTAGCAGAAACAAGTTCAATTAATTTACTAACGCGGTTGGCGACAAAATTCTGCCACCGGTGAGGAGAAGAATAAATCCAAGCGAGCACTATTTTGGAGTCAGAAAACGCGTATATTTTATTGATAGGGTAGTGGGGCAAAACTGTGTCTTGAACCTTGCGGAGCAACTGAGACAGCAGAAGGGCCGCGCACAACTCCAGTCTCGCAACCGAAATGGTTTTAATAGGCGAGACCTTGGACTTGGCACAAACTAACTGCACCGAGTAGTTAGAACCAATGCGGACTTGCAGATATACGACTCCGCCGTAAGCACGCTCGCTGGCGTCAGAGAAACCTATTAAGTTGATGGTACATCCATCTACCAACCCAAGATGACGCGGTATAGTAATTAGATTGAGCGCGGCAAGCTCAATGCAAAACTGGATCCAAGCGGCGACAATATGGTCAGGGCGTGTTTCCTCCCACTCACACTTTGATAACCAAAGTTCTTTAATCAAGAGCTTGGCGTACAAAATTGCCGTAGCCACAAAACCCGTTATGTCCCAGAGTCGAGCCACTGTGGACAGCATAGTGCGTTTGGTGCATTTATCATCTGGCGGTGAGACGTCAAACCGAAAACTATCACAGGATTTGTCCCAGCGTAAACCGAGAACTTTATGCGGTACAGAATTCTCAAACTCAATGTCCGGAGAAGCTTTATGAGAATCAAGATCAAACTGGCCTCGTTTGAAAAGCTGAATAAGCTCTTTACAAAGCGAAAATGCTAGCGGAACGGATATGACACTACAGGCAATGTCATCCATATACAAAGCGGAAGTAGCAAAAGCTGCTGCGGCGGGAAAGCGATCGCCTTCATCAGCGATCAATTGGCGAACAAATCGTAACGCGTGATATGGGCTAGACTTGAGTCCAAAACAAACACGATTGAACTGATACACGGATAAAGGTTCCTTATTGTCAAAACGATAAACAATCCGTTGAAATCTACGGTCAGATCTGCAAACGCCGATACTGAGAAACATTTGGCGTTAATCAGCTGACAGAGCGATTTGGAAAAGACGAAACTTTATTATGATGTTAAATAAATCACCCTGTAGATTAGGGCCGGCATGCAAAATGTCATTAATCGACTGACCCGATGTAGTCATACAACTAGCATCTAAAACCACACAAAGTTTAGTAGAGGTTTTATCTTCGCGAACTACGCCGTGGTGCGGGATATAATATGAGGGAAGACAATTGCCCTCGTTGTTTACAACTACACTTAAAAACCTTTATTTAGGTAGTCACGAATGACGTCATTATAGGCGCCGCGTAACTTAAGTGATGCATCAAGTTTACATTCTAAACAATGAAAACGTCTAAGCGCAGCAGCGTACGAGTCCCCTAACGAATAAGGGTCACCATAGAATGGCAACGCCACAACGTATCTGCCACTGTCGTCACGAACAGTGGTAGCGTGGAAATGTTGTTCACACTCAAGATCCTTTCGGGGCTCATCGAGGGCGGTGCGGTAATCTCTTCGAGCTCCCAAAATCGCTTCAGAAGAAAATCAATATTATTTTCTTGAAGAACAGAACAACAACAAGACGTAATATAATGAGAAGTATGTAACGTAGGTACGGTACCCATAATCACATACCCAAATACCGTCTCAATAGCGGGCGGTAAATTATGTTGCTCACTACGTACAACTTTAGGTAGTAACAAGTGCGGAAATATTGAAGCTCCGATCAAAACATCAATGTCTGTCGGATTCGCAAATTCCGCGTCTGCTAGCGGCAATGTCTCGAGATGTGTAAGTAGCGACCACATTAGCGTTCGGCAATGTGTCCGTAATACGCTTCACGATAAGCGAAGAAATGCTAAAATGAATATTCCTATCAAAACGCGAATGTATTTTAATATCTACGGAACCCTTGCAATGTTTTTCTGACCCCCCGATCCCCTTGACTACAAATTTAGTATTTTTAAAGTTATCCCACAGTCCGAGGCGTTTGTCAGCATCTGTCAGAGAACCATTATCGTGCACTGGAGACTTAAAACTCGCATAGAATAACGGCCAATTTCGTATATCTCTCAGCACGTAATATCGACCCGTTACATAATCATTAGGGCGCCTGTGTTGGTGGTCACAGGGCACACGTGATATTCCGCCTTACCCCCGTAAAGGGCTCTATGGGGATGGATATTTAAAAACCCTAAATCTCGTGGGAACGCAATGGGAACAATAAATAATATTTCCTCACACGGCGGCGACGCGGTTCGCAACCCATCACGTTTCGTTTCCCGCGAGGGCGAAAAACGGCCTACGGAGAGCAGGTTTGCAACATTGAATGTTGGAGGAGGAATGAACGGCAAATTGGATGAAGTATGTCAGATGATGGATGATAGAAAGATTGATGTTCTTTGTGTGACTGAAACAAAAAGAAAAGGGTGTGAAACCACCAAGCATGGCGCATATACGGCGTATTGGTCTGGGGTAGATAGTACCACCAGAGCCTGTAAGGGAGTTGGTGTAATACTGTCTGCGCGAATGAATGAGTGTGTAAAAGAGTTTGAATGTGTAAATGCTAGGCTACTGTGGATGAGAATGAAAGTAGGACTTACTCGTCTCTTTATTGGGGGTGTACGCCCCGGTCAATATAGTTACGGGTATGTCACAACATGAGCAAGACGAAAGGCAGGAGTTTTGGGAGAGTTTAAGAGAGATTTTGAGGAACTGCAAGGATAATGAAAGATTGATCTTGTTAGGGGATTTCAATGGATGGGTGGGAGTAAAGCGAGATGGATTTGAAAGGGTGTTAGGTGCATTTGGTGATGAGAGTGTGAACGAAAATGGAAAAGTACTGCTTGAGATTTGTTTAGAGTGGAGCCTTTGTGTGACAAACACCATGTTTGATCATAAAAGGATACATATGTATACGCGAGAGGCGAAAAATGTTAGAAGAAGTATGATTGATTTTGTGATAGTAGATGAACGATTGAGAAAGAATGTGTGTGATACAAGAGCATATCGAGGGATCGGCATCCACACAGACCACTTCTTGGTGTTGAGCCGGATAAGTGGGCTCTTTAAAGGATGGCGACACCGAGAGCGTAATGATAATAGGGTCTTGGAAAGAATTAAGGTAGAAAATCTACAAGCGAAAGATGTGAAAGATGAGTATAAACGAAGATTGATAGCAAAATTTGAGAGGTTCGATTGCATAAATGATATGGAAGAATTATGGCAGGCCTTTAAATAAGAGGTAGTATGTGTAGCGTCTGAAGTATGTGGTGTGATCAAGAGAAGGAAAATACGAAAGGTTAAGAATACATGGTGGGACAAGGATGTACAATCAGCAGTGTCAGAGAAGAAGAAAGCTTGGTCAGAGTGGTTGACTGCCAGAGCAAATGAAAGAATGGGAAAAGCAAAGAGTGTAGACATAGATGAAGCAAGAAAGGAGTTTGTTAGGTCAAAAAGAATAGTGAAAGAAATGGTTAAAAGGTACTGATTGAAAGAGTTATGGAAGTAACCGACAAGAAAATATGGGATATACAAGCAGGATTCCGAAAGGGTATGGGGTGCACGGATTAAGTCTTTTCCTTGCGGTGCATAGCCGAAAAATTTTTGGCCAAAGGTCAAAAGGTCTATTGCGCATTCGTGGATTTGGCTTACGATAAAGTGGTGAGGAATGAAATGTGGTCGGTACTGTCGATGTATGGGGTGAACAACAGTCTCATACGAGCTCTGAAATCCCTTTGTGAAGATTCTAGAGCTTGTGTGAGGGTAAATGGGACGTACACGGACTGGTTTATCATCGAGACAGGTGTTAGACAGGGATGTGTAGCGTCGCCGTGGCTGTTCAACCTCTTCATGGACAGTTGTTTGCAAGATTTGAAAAATAGTGACTGTGGATTAAGGATGAATGAGTTACTTGTCAAATGCCTCCTTTATGCTGATGATCAGGTTATACTTGCGTCTTCAGCGGAGGAGTTGCAGGAGATGGTAACAATCATGCATGGTGCGTTAGAGAGGAAAGGTATGAAAGTGAATGTAAGTAAATCGAAAGTTATGGTTTTTGAAAAGGAGGAATGCGTTACGGCTTGTAATGTTATGATCGATGGACAGCGAGTGGAGCAAGTGAATGAGAATATTTAGGTACGCTGGTTACGAGAGATGGTAAGAATGTAGAAGATATTGAAAGAAGTGTTAATGCAGGTAATAGAGTAAATGGAGCTCTGAAGGCGTTTATGAATAGCCAAAACGTGTCCAAAAAGGCACGATTGGCTGTGCATAGAGGGGTGTTATTACCTACTCTTATGTATGGTAGTGATCGTTGGGTATGGCAGAAGAGTCATGAAAGTAGAATAAATGCTGTAGAAATGAGAGCACTGAGAAGTATGTGTGGTGTTTCTTTGACTGACAAAGTAAAGAATTGTGTGATAAGAGAGTGTTGTGGGGTAATAGAAGATGTAGTGACAAGCATCGAGAAAGGTATGCTAAGATGGTTTGGGCATGTGGAAAGGATGGATGACGAAAGACTGACCAAACAGATATATAAGGCAAGTGTGGAAGGGACAGGACGAAGGGGAAGACCTAGGCGGATGTTCTTTGACCAGATTGGAGACATCCTGAAAAAAGGACAGGTCAGAAGTACCCTTAACAGAAGAGCATGCATGAGAAACTTGATGGGAGTGAATGAAGCAAGGGAGGTATGTCAGGATCGTTGCAAATGGCGTTCCGTAGTCTCTGCCTACCCCTCCGGAAAACAGGCGTGAGTCTATGTATGTATGTATGTATGGTATTAACTTAAAACCTTTTTTTGTAATGAGGCCCTGTATGTCCTATTTACTGTAGCATAATTATGTACCTGTATTTATTTCTTTCTTTATTCCTTGAATACGTCAAAACATAATTGAAAGTTATACTTCCAAAAAACGATTGTTACGATTTTTTTTTCTAATCCATAATTGTATATTAATACGCCTTCCTCTCATAACTTCCCCGACGTATCCACCACCCTTCGTCAATTCAAGTGGAAAGAATCAAAATACCGAGATATCAGCTTGTTGCAATCGGTGCATTTAGACCCTTCCAGATGCTTGAATACCCAACATTTTTATCAATAAAGAAATAGCAATTCTGAGTCCTGATGTGTGAGATAAGACATGTGGTGCGTGTTTTTTTTATTTTTTTGTTGTTGTGGGAGTAGAATGGGACGGTTTTCTTTTGTGAGAAACGTTTTGCTAGATGGTGGGCGAATTATGATGGATTTATCAATACATTGTATAGCACTTGTTGTGAAAAAGATTTGTAGCTATGTAAAGGTTTGTGTCAAGTAAGAAGATGCTGTTGTTGTGTTGTGTACGAATGTGGAAGACGTAGAAGTACACCAGTTTGGGTATAGTTGTTCTACTTTCAGTGAATAACTTTGCATCTAGGTACTTATATGCATCATTATGCAATCATTTTCAACATGAAATAGGTCTCATTTGTACATACCTATGTAATATTATGAAACTAGTTTTACATTTTAAGAAATTGTTTTGCATGAATGCTTAAGCTTATTATTATTATATTAAATATTAGAAAGTAAATACTAAAAGTAATTTCCAAGTAAACAAACGTCGTAAAATACTTATGCACTGTATGTATGGCAATCGTGATTTATTGAGCTGAGTTGTGATAAGTCTGTTGTTGATCAAGTTTCAAAATGTTTTCATGAACCCAGCGTAGTTTCGTTGTTGGCTAGGCAACAAGTACTCGTTGTGGTATTACAAATAAGGAAATAGCATAAAAAGCTTCTAACAAAAATGAAAAAAGAGAAGAATTTATCTTCTTTGCAGTCTCCATATGTAATAATATATTACACCAAGGACGTCCCAAAGATATCCTTTATAAGAAAAACACTTCCGTTGACATTTACATTAGGAAGACCATACAAAAACTTTAATATATTATCCTCCTTACGAAAATAAAAGCAAAACACAAACAAATTATTGTGTGTGAGTGTAAATACTAAGGAAGTGTATCAATACCTTACCCTTTTAATTAAGTTATTTTCTAGCTGGTCACAATCTCCTTTTGTCACGCGACACAAGGTCACGATCTCAAATCGACCACAGAATAAAAAACAACGGCCAGCAATTTTAACCCTCTGCATTTTTTTGGACTTTTCGCTAGGTTTTTTTAATGCCATGTGCTAGTAAAGATATTTTTTTAATGTGCATTGGACAATTTATTTACGTTTCGCGTGTTCTTCGGCAGTTTTTGCCGTGAAAACATCTGTCATAGAGAGTTTAACTGGGTGCCAGGGCTCAATAGGCCAAAATATCCGTTTTAGAGGACATTTCCACGAAGTTTGTGGTCAACTAATTGCGTGGCAATGTGGATAAGCTGTTAATTTCTCCTTACGGGTTAATAAAAAAGTCGTTTGGTAGTTTTCTAGGTTTTGTTGCCAGTTTTGCCGTGATGGGAGAGGTAATTAGTGAGTTCTTGTTGTTTAAGTGACTTGTGTGTTGCTAGTTAATGGTTTATGTTTACCTTATGTTCATGTGTGGGAAACTTTTTGTGGTTGCGTTTTGAGGTGGGGTTTGATTACAATAATTTGACGATTTTGTGGTAATTAGAATTAATGTAATACATTTTAGATAGCGTTTTAGTGATTCTACTATTTGTCATCATCATCATATCAGCTGATAAACGTCCACTGCTGGACAAAAGCCTCCTCCAAAGATCTCCATATGGACCGATCTTGAGCCTCCTGTATATGGATACAGGAGGCTCAAGATCTTGTTGGAATTGGAATTGAAATTCCAACAACGTGCGACATTGGCGCCCAACGTGGGGCACAACGTCACAGACTGTAGAAAGATACCGACCTATCAAAGTCGATTTCACGATAAAACTGTTTTCAAGGAAATGTCGCACGAGTGATTGATTTCCACGGGGTAGCCGGGATCGATCACTCGCCGAGCAATTAAAGAGAGATAATTAGGTTGTCTTACGGGAAATAAATAAAAAATATCACCAGGAAAGTTTAAACTCGCGTTATATTCCAGTTACACAATGGCTTTAATTACACAAAAAAAACTGACACTTGAGATTAGCCGACTAGACAATTATCCAGGGCGTGGGTGGTAGGTTGGCACTTCACAGGTCTTCAGATGGGGTACTCAGCTTTGGTCGTGTTGTCCCGAAGCCAATGTCGCACGAGTAATTGATTTCCACGGGGTAGCCGGGATCGATCACTCGCCGAGCAATTAAAGAGAGATAATTAGGTTGTCTTACGGGAAATAAATAAAAAATATCACCAGGAAAGTTTAAACTCGCGTTATATTCCAGTTACACAATGGCTTTAATTACACAAAAAAACTGACACTTGAGATTAGCCGACTAGACAATTATCCAGGGCGTGGTGGTAGGTTGGCACTTCACAGGTCTTCAGATGGGGTACTCAGCTTTGGTCGTGTTGTTATACAGAATTAAGAATAACAACAGAACTTCAGAACAAGGCACGGCGAAAAACAATACGCCAATCAAGATGCATTTCAACAAATAGATTTGCGGAAAGAAAATACACATGCGAAAATCGAACACCAGACCGATCCGACAACAACTTTTTAACCACTGAGCCATAACTGATAGTTAGATAAACAACAGATTCTTTGTAACAATATTACATGTAATAAACTTTATTACAATTTATAACTGAAACATTTATTCATTTTATGTTAGCATGTTTACATAAATCATTAACACAACACAATACATTATCTTGTGAGCTTCGACTCGAAAACAAAAGAACCATTGTTGGCCTTCACAAATGATTATGTAGGTAATTATAACTTTGTATAGATATGCGTCTTACATTGTTGTTTTTATGCTTTTATTATTCTTTGTAATTAATCAACTTTAAATCCTTGATGTGCCATTCGCCTAAAGGTTTTCCGGCCATGTCGTTAAGTTTGTATACTAGGGGTGACTTTTTTGAGGCAATCTTACATTTAATAAATTTAGGCGCCAATTTCTTGCTAAAGTATTTATCCTTGTCACTAAGTAGAAATGTTCTGCGCCAAACTATATCACCGACATTGAATTCTGCCGGTTTACGGCGAAGATTATAAGATGAACAATTTCGTTGGTGGGCCGACAACAGAGCTGAATGTACCTTCTCGAAAATAGAGGATAAGTAGCCTAAAGTTTCGGCATAGCCGTCCCGTGGTTCAAGCACCATATTGGAATTAAATTCCTTGTCAATATACTGAGAACCACATGTTATGACCTCCCTACCAAAAACAAGGAAATTAGGAGAATAACCAGTAACCTCACTAACTGCGCAGTTAAGGGCGAATTGAACTTTAGTGATTAAAGTGTCCCAGATTCGATGATCAGATTCTATGAAAGTTGAAATAGCTGTCATAATGGTTTTGTTGTAACGTTCAACTGAGTTAACGTGGGGAGTATACAACGGTGTAAAATGCAAATTTGGAAATTTATATTTTGACAACATACTTTTAAAGGTTGCGCTAATAAATTGTTTACCGTTATCCAAAACAATAGTAGATGGAATTCCATGCACCAAAAATACATTTTCCTCGAGAATTTTTGTTATCACTTCTGCAGTTGCCCGTTTAATGGGGAAAAGCAAACAATATTTAGAGAAACAACAACTGACCACAAATATAAAAGTGTTTTGTACACTAAGGTTCAATTCGCCCTTTTTCCGGCGGCTGCGAGACGAGTTAAGTCAACCAACTCTCCTGGACGAACGGGCAGCAGGAATCTCAACAAAAACCCAACCCCTCGCCGAACTACGCGACCCTGAGTAATTTTTATTAATTCCTCATTTTTTTCACTTGCTAAATGATGCCTAAAATTAATTGTGAATTAAATCAATTTTTATTGTAACATTTAACCACGTTTCTCATTTAATCACACCCTAGTAGGGATAACGTAACGGTGGACACCTGAAAGGTCCTTTTTACGTTACAGTGGTTTTTCTGCTTCGGGACATCACGACCAAAGCTGAGTACACCATCTGAAGACCTGTGAAGTGCCAACCTACCACCCACGCCCTGGATAATTGTCTAGTCGGCTAATCTCAAGTGTCAGTTTTTTTGTGTAATTAAAGCCATTGTGTAACTGGAATATAACGCGAGTTTAAACTTTCCTGGTGATATTTTTTATTTATTTCCCGTAAGACAACCTAATTATCTCTCTTTAGTTGCTCGGCGAGTGATCGATCCCGGCTACCCCGTGGAAATCAATCACTCGTGCGACAAGTCCAATCAAAAATCCCCTTTGTCATCCGTTTTTTTGTTGGACCCTGATGGGCTATGTATGTGTCTGGCCTATGCCCTAAAACAACCGCGATTTTCTCGATGTTCCTTAGTACCAAGGTTACCCACATCTAGCACAATGTGGTAGGTAGGATATACGCGACTTACCGGGTTTCAATCCCTGCCAAGACCCCGTCGAACGTCACAACATCCTGTACATAAACATATAAATATAACCTACAACACTAACAACGTAAAAATACACAAAGCCCCACTCAAATATTTTCCAAGCGGCATACCGTACGGTATTCACAATTCCAAGTCCTTGCATAAGCCAATCAACCGACAAAGTAAACAAATTTACGAAATTGGGGTTCCCAACTACAATATAGAAAACGTAGCGGTGCGGTGTAGGCGGAAATGCTAAGGCTTACTTGTTTATTTTTTGACGGTACATTACTCTGGTAACGGTCAGGGTATCAATATTTATGATTGAGAAAATGGAGTTTTCGACTGAAATGTATGCTTCGCTTGATTCGATGAATTGTTGTAATTTAGGGCCGGAACATATCTGACGGAAGATCCGTCGCGTTTTATCGGTCGCGTAACGCCAATACATACAAATGTATAGAAAAACGTTCAACCATTCACACCTGACCGATAATCCGTTAGTACGTTGAGCGTACTAACGGATTATCCGTCGACGTCGCGCGCACCACGCACCACGTGAATTTTGACCTTTGAGTAAGGAATATAAATGGAGAGGGCAAATAGTAGGTACATATAGAAAAATTACATTATTCACATATATTATTTTATTTTATATTTTTATAGACTCAAGGCTGTATCCCCGGAGGGGTAGGCAGAGGTGTAATATTACACCCACATTTCGCCATGATTTTTTTTATACTAATATATACGAAACCGACATAAAGCCACCAAATATAGTGTCGTCTCGTTTTGTCTTAGGGATATCTCTGTCAGAAAAAAGAGATAGCCATAGTTTACAGAATAAATTAATCATGACGATATTTTATTAGAAATGTCATTCGTGCCACTATCGCTATATTTTTCGCCAAGGTTTGTGGTACATCTGCTGTGAAATCGTTGTCTATAGAACATAATAATTTTGTTTTTGTGCATAAATATGTCTAAAAATCCGATATTGGCTCTCAGATAATATTTTGTTACATATTTCATACAAGGGTCGTCTTTCGCTTTGCCATGTTCGCCCACATTTGCATTGTGGAATAAACTAATCTGGCAAAAGATTTAAACTAACAAAGGTAACTTACTACAATAATGTATTATTCTCCTCTAACCGGCTCCATATCGATATCGATTACATTCTGGAGAACAATCCAAATGGCAACCATTTTATTTGCCCAAAGTTTCGTAGGTGTGCACGCTAATTTCGTAGGTGTGAACGCTAAATTCGTAGGTATTGGACATACCATATCCATGTCATTCCCAGATCGGTGATTTTAAGATCGTAAGATTCCAGGGCCGCCAGACCTTACTTATTTTTTCAGAAACGAAATGTGTAGAATAATGTAGTGTTAGTATGTGCTATGAGTGTACGCATATTTGCTAGCTTGGATCGAGGGCCAATTTTTGGGTATGAGGTGCTAAAGGTCCACGGGAACAATTTCCATACATACCTACAGAGAAAAAATTTTGTGTCTTGCTCTGCAACTGTAGTCTGTAACCCCTTCTATATCATTTGTATAAGTTTTGTGAAAAACCGTAACCAAATCGTATTATCGTCTTTTATTTTTGAACCTCCATACCTAAATAAAATATATAAATATATATCCTATATTCAAATAACGCTTGTTGGCTACTATAAAAAATCTTCGAAGTCCGACATATTTTTAATAGTCAAACTTGAATTGCAATATAAATAACTACAGAACTTCAGTGACTACATAACATCAGGGAACACGAAAAATTATTAGGTATAAGAATATGACAGTAAAATATTGAGCTGCCCTGAGTACGGCCCTGCACGAACAAACTTATATGTGTGCATAATAGCCACCCTTTCAGCGAATGTGTGCAGATACGCTCGACGCATTTTCCGTCAGATGTGTACCGATTCATTTGACGGAATAGACGCGACCGAAGATATGTTCGACGCATCTTCGGTCAGATATGTTCCGCCCCTTAAGGTTGTATTTAATTTATGATAGGGAGTAAGTTTCGTGGGCATTAATATTAGCTTTGAATTATCCGGCTATCTACTTACCTATCTAATTTTAATTTTATTTATTTGTTTTATTTGAACTCTTATTAGACAAACAGTCCATTGGTGACGGATTATTAGTGTCATATAATGTCGTGGGTGTTGTAGGAGGCGGTAGAATAGGAGAGGCCTATGTGCCACTGCGGACTGCAATGGGCTGTATGATCCAGATAATCAGGAATGTAGCCAAACTTCTGGTTTGGCAACATTCTTCGTTTTTACGAGCTTTCCAGTTGCAATAGACATCATCCTCCTAGCGTTACATTAATTACAATCCAGGGTCCGCTTACTCGTCTAAGCAGATTTCATTGAATGAAGATTTATGGTAGAGCGACAAGCGATAATGAACCATTCAATACACACATAACTCTGTAAAGTCTGTGGTTCGCGCTCTGCATGGCAGTTTGTTGTTATCTCCACCACGCCTGTCGCTGCTCTAATAGACATCACAATGTTTTCTAATTGGCAGGGCAATTCCAACTACCTTCAACTTTCAGCCTTAGTTGCGCTTCGTTTGCTAAACTTAAATATTTTGCCCAAAGGAAAACATCACAAGGTAGAATTCGTCATGTTCTTTTGAGGACTGGGCAGGAAATCTTGGGCGATTCATAGTAGACAGACTATATATATTGTAAGGAATGTCTTAAGTTTGTATAATATGTCTTTCACCAAAATGAAAATGTTTGGTTAATTTAAAGGTTTCTCTTGCACTCATAAGAATCAAAATCGGCTTAATAAGCTATAGCCAGCAAAATTATATTTTACATGTAGCTAAAAAAAACAATAAAACTAAACAAGAAATCCAAAATGACTGACCAATATATCACAAAAAGATATGTTTCCGCCCGGGATCGAACCGGGGGCCTTCTGCGTGTTAGGCAGATGTGATAACCGCTACACCACGGAAACTTGTTCGTTAGAGGTATACAAGTCAACCGCTCGCGTCGAGTGTTATATTTTTAGGCCGAATGTCGCTCGCCTTGTTTTACTTTCACACGGCACTCAACATACGTGAGTTGTTTTTAAAAAAAAAACTATTTTTGTATTAAGAATAAACTATTTAAATTGCTCGTTAGCAACTTAAATAGTTAAGGACTATCACTTTTTACTATATTTATAAGATTTATTCGAAATCATATTAGTATTAAATTGTCGAATATAAACACAACATGCCTGAAAATTGATTACTTGTCTAGTTTCTGCCCGCATATACCTATCGCGGTAAATAGACAAAAATAGTTGCAACAAATCTCAATAGCATTAAATTCTGAACTAAACCTGAGGGCAAAACTTAACATATGAAATGCCAATTAACAGATACTATATCGCCTTATATTATTAATGATGTATAGGACCTCAAGTTGTATCGTCACAGATAACATATAGACTTATCTCTATATTCGTTATCATGTAATACCTACTCGACATCAAACCCTATACGACTGCCTCGTTGTGGGATCGGGAGGTCCCGGGTTCGATTCCTGGGTCGGGCAGTGTTATTGGGTTTTTCTGTCACGAAATTCTCAGTAGCAGCACGGAGTCTGGAAATGGGCTCGTCCCTTATTACGTGGGACTAAAGTATATCTGGCGAAAAGTGGGTGTAGAAATACACCTCTGCCTACCTCTTCGGGGTTATAGGCGTGAGACTATGTATGTATGTATGTATGTAATGCCTAATAGTTGTCCAGTATACACTAGTATAACCCCACGGCTACACTCGTTCTGATAAGATTTATCATGTTAACAGTCAATAAACACTAAATCATCATCATCTTTCGCTCTTCACGCTTCTCACGCTAGCGTAATCTGTGTTATCCTGGGGTCCACTTTCTAGTGTAGGTACCTATATATCTATTAGTTTTCCACGGAGCGAATGCCGTTTGAACTCCGCATCTTAAAGGGATAGAGTAGTCAGTTTCATTAAGAGGTACTGATAGCCTATATAGACTGTCAAAGATCTTCATGGCAGCCGGCACCGACGGCTTTACGTGCGGGGTAAGCAATGTTTCACAATTAAATTAAATTCTATTTTCCTTTCATATATTTATCACCGATGAGCCGTGTGGTTGACGGCATAGAATACAAGTGTCACCACCCCCTATCTTCCCGTGGGTGTCGTAAGAGGCGACTAAGGGATAAAACGGTGCAAATACCATCTTTGCGTAGAGACGGAAAACTCGACATCAAACCCTATACGACTGCCTCGTTGGTCTCGCGGCATAAATGTGCGCGTGGGATCGGGAGGTCCCGGGTTCGATTCCTGGGTCGGGCAGTGTTATTGGGTTTTTCTGTCACGAAATTCTCAGTAGCCGCACGGAGTCTGGAAATGTGCCCGGTACGGCAATAGGCTCGCCCCTTATTACGTGGGACTAAAGTATATCTGGCGAAAAGTGGGTGTAGAAATACACCTCTGCCTACCCCTTCGGGGATAAAAGGCGTGACGTTATGTATGTATGTACGTATATTTATCACTAATTTATGTATCAATAATTTTAATATTTATGTATTTTATAATTATTTATGTATGTATATAGTTGTGTATTATATTTGTTTATCTATGTATTTAGTTATTTATGTTAATGTATACAGTATTATATTACAAATCTATATCGGTAAAGATCGCCAAACTACTCTTTTTATCAATCCGTGTTATTCATCCATCCAAAGGTTGACTGTAAGAGATTGCTTAAATAGTGATAAGGCCGCCAATTTATTGTTCTATCCGTTATTTTCCTTTTGGTGAAATTCATTTTTGTAGTTTCTTTGGCATTTGTACAATAAAGATGATATACTAAATTCGCACATAACTTTGAAAGATTGGTGGTGCACGCCGTGGATTCGAACCCGATACCCTCTGTCTAAGTTTTAGTCTAACCAGATAAGAAATAGTATTAGCTTTTTATAAAACGACTGCCGTCTGAATGTAAAGTTTCAATGCAACATTTTATTTGTCCCTATATAGATACGAATAAAATATTGAAGTGAGTTAAATAAATTGCTTAAACGTTGGTCATCTACAAGACTCATCTCCCAGAAGAAAAATAAATAAGTGTTGCTATCACAAATAACTAACAAATAAATGAAAACAAAAGCTCATATTGCATTTATAAATAAACAATGATATTTAGTAAATCCATAATATTGCGAGAGAATGTTTGATAAACTATTATTGTGATTGATAAACACATATTCCAATGTATGAGTAAACTTTATGGAGAAGTGCATGGATGGATCAGTGGTGTGTGTAGTCACTTGCTGACTAGTTCTGTTGTGCTTTTGGAAATATGCCTTGTGTGAGTATATTCGCGTTCAAGTTAAGAAGATGGGTCTATATTTGTCTCGTTTCCTAGGAATCTATAGGACCTGCGAAACGAGATTTTATAAAAGAACAAATATTACATTTACTTGTATGATTTATGAAAATAATCTAACTATTTTGATAAAGAATTTGGATTAGACGACTAGTTGAAGTAAGTCCTTGTCAAATTCAAATCAGCAACCTAACACCGTGAAAGCTACTTAATAAAAATATACTAACCACGAGACTTCAAAACCACAAACTGTTTAAGACCATACAATTATTGTAGAGTACATTAATGTAGAGCTCTCTCAGCCGAGCTACATTCACAACAAAGCTAACTCCTAATTCAAATTAAAAAAAAAAACAAAATCCAAAAGTAATAAAATCAAACCGAAATTAGTCGAATTAAACCACTCAAATATATTCAAACAGAACGAATTTCAACCGAATTCAAAATCGGATTCGTAAGTATCATTTAGGAATAAACACGGCGCTTTCAAATTTTTGTTTAAATATTAAAAAGCGTCTGAGTGTAGGTAAATCTATCGGGCGTTTTCAACGTCTTAATACAATTATACAGGGGTCCGGGCCGGCTAAAAGCTCGTATATAATAACATTACTTTCGTTTTCGCTGAGAGCACGACGCTAAAGCAATTACGTTGATATTGAAGGTAGTTTTGGTATCGCCTATCGCGTTTCAAAAGGTACACTTTATGTATTTACTCTTCATTATGATGGCGAGCCCAGTTTTTAAAGTGACTGGTAATTTGGTGTTTTTTGATGTCATGGATGGTTGTTATGTCTTTGTTAGGCATTGTGCTGTTCCAGTGTAGCTCTACCATTCGAAATGAAGTTTTCAAACCTTTTTAACAGGACGTTATTCAAATCACGTAAGCGTTCTGTAAAATTATTATGGAATTAAGGACAAATATAGTATGTTACGGTACTTTAATGATACCTAAATACGAAGTCGTTGAATATTCAGCCCCTTTTAGATTACGTGTAATTTACACAATATTTCCATCCACGAAATATTACAGCACAGTAGCACTATCGGAGCTGGCGGTAAGAAAATCACCCAATATTGATTCACAGTCTGACTGTGTTTACTGGAGATTTTAGGAATATTATGTATTTTAATAATATAGTCATGTGTTATTATTGAGACGCGAGGCTTATGGTAAAGTAGCGACCGCACTTTTACCCATCCACAAAGAAAGTGACGAACCTCAGGTCACAGAAAACATAACCCTACGTGAAACGAAGATCAAAAGCCCTTTACCAATAAATTAAACAGTATATCTTCTTCAGTGTAACTACATGTAACATTTTCAGTACAGAAACAACAGTACATTTATTCGCCATCATCCTAGATACCCGGGACAAACCAAAAAGTCTTTCCTTGTCCCCAACATTAAGTTAACGGTTGGTATAAATCTTACCGATGTGCCCTCCGAATCTTTGCTTTGTCTCTCAGTGTTGGTAACAGTAAATAAGTTTGAGGCTTTCTTGCGGCCATGTCTGAGATTTGTCTAGATCTTTTTAGGGTTCCGTAGTCCACAAGGAACCCTTATAGTTTCGTCATGTCCGTCCGTCTGTCCGTCCGCAGCCTAGCTCAAAGACGCTTGTTGCTAGAAGCTGATATTTGACATGAATATAGACGTAAGATATTGCAACAAAACTGTAGTATAAAATTTAGAAAAATATTTTTTTTAAGGGTATCTCCCCTACATATATAGTGGGGTTGATTTTTTTTTTGGTTGAGTACCCCATCATGTGGGGTATCATGGGATAGGTTTTAAAAAAATATTATTACTTTGCTCAAATCATTTTTCGATCAAGTGATTGGTTTGTCAAATATCAAGCTTTGAAGTGAAAAAAATTGTTAGACTCAAATGTCCCCCCCCTCAGCCGGCTAAACTATTAATTTGGAAGAGGTGAAAAAAATCACAAATGTAGTACATATAACGAACTTAAAAGGAAAACTATCACGGCTAAGTAGATATCATTTATTTATATTTATTTATAAACTCACGCCTGTATCCCCGAAAGGGTAAGCAGAGGTGTAATATTACACCCACATTTCGCCATGAATTTTTAGGTCCCACGTAATAGGGGGCGAGCCTATTGCCGTTACCGGGCACATCACCAGACTCCGTGCTGCTACTGAGAATTCGGAAAACCCAGTAACACTTTTTGCCCGACCCGGGAATCGAACCCGGGACCTCCGATCAGCAGTCGCATACGCTATCCACTGGACCACGGAGGCAGTCATTTTCAGTTATTTTTTGTTCTTGTTTTTTAATCCGAGCGGGAAAGTATGATAACCGCGATTGTCGTGACCCTGAGGACTTGCAGTGGTTGTAATGAGTGGGTCTCAAATCCTTTTAAGGAAAAACCCCACACGTCGCCTCCGTTAGCTTACCTATACCCAACTCGATGGAACGCACTCATAAGACTTTAAGGCCTTCGCCACACTTGACGGAAATTCCGTCGCGGATCATCCACGGCGGAACGCCTATACAAGTTATTGTATACAAATAACCAATACCAGGCACACTATGCGGATGATCCGTCACTCCGATTGCTCTCAGCGTTTATCGTAACGGAAGATCCGCGACAGAATTTTCATCAAGTGTGGCGTAGGCCTAAGAACGAGTGGCGGATTCGACATGAGTCGAGAAGAGCTTTTACCACGACACAGAAATGGTCATTGCTTTGTGATTAGAACTCAAGGGCAGAATTACCCAGCACCCAATATCACCCAGACACCATAACATAGCAACTTTACTTCTAACACCGAGACGACTCATACATACATACAACATATATGTTGTTTCTCGTACACAGTCATGTTCACGGCTCCTTGCGTTATTTAATTGATTGCGGCTCTAACGTGCTGCCTTTGATCTCTGTTTTCGTTTGTTTATAACAAATAAACAGCTCAGTTGTTCTCCTCGGTGTTAGGTTGTTGAACGAGCTAGAAAAATTGCTGCCCTGTTTTTATCTTGGACTGTACCGCCACTCAGTTTTTGTATAATTTTACCGCATGGTTACACGGCGAAGCAAAGCATCATATCTACGTACTAGACTTCTTCCGACTGCCTCCGTGGTCCAGTGGATAGCATATGCGACTGCTGATCGGAGGTCCCGGGTTCGATTCCCGGGGCGGGCAAAAGTGTTACTGGGTTTTTCCGAATTCTCAGTAGCAGCACGGAGTCTGGTGATGTGCCCGGTAACGGCAATAGGCTCGCACCCTATTACGTGGGACCTAAAAATTCATGGCGAAATGTGGGTGTAATGTTACACCTCTGCCTTCCCCTTCGGGGATACAGGCGTGAGTCTATAAAAATAATAAGTTTGGTATAGGGTATGATGTCGAATTTGCCGCATCTTCCTAAAGATAATATTTGATTCGTTTATTTCGGCCACCACACGAAAATGTCGCTATTATCAAAAAATTATACTCTCTGAATTCAAAGATATGCTCTAAATGTAAACACAAACACAACGTCGCCGTCAAAATTTCACTGCAACGTCAAAACACGTCGCAAAACTCAAATAAAAAATCGCGACATACCAACTCTAATTGCTTTCTCGCTTCCTCTAGATAACAAGCATCAAAATCTAAGTCAAACGCTCGTCGGTATTATGAGAACAGGAAGCATCATTCAATGGGTGTAGACACCCTAGGCTGCGTAATTAGCATCCTACCACGTCTGCGAGATATTTGAATAAGGGGCGGACGACATGCGTTAGGGGTGGGGTACGACAGTTGGAATAAGTTTCATTAATTAAATTTAAGGAATTCTGGTGTGGAGCACAAATTATTTCTAGTTCAAATGCTTTCTCCAGGTCAACAAAACACATGAATAGAGGCTGTTGATGTTCTAAGTTTTTTTCCTGGAGGTGCTTCAACACGGCTATAGCATCGGCAGTGCCTCGATTGGGACGAAAGCCACACTGACTCTCAGGTAAGTGTTTCTCAGCTGCTTGGCTAAGACGTGCATTGATAATGTGCGCGAGGATCTTACCCGCACTAGAAAGAAGCGATATGCCTCGGTAAGAGCTGCAGTCAGTGATATCGCCCTTTCCCTTATATAGCTTGCAAATCACCGCGTCCTTCCAGTCTTGAGGCACCTGCTCTTGTTTCCATACTTCTTTGACAAGATGGTAGAGTCTGTTCATTATGATGTGTTCAAAAAGCATCTGAACACTTGCGGCATCAATCCTGCAAACTGGTAGGAAATCGCCTCACACAGATTGACATGGCGCTCTACCATCTTTAATACGGTAAAATCGTTTGAAGAGAAACGTCTCCAAGACCTTGACGTAAAACGCCAAATACGTAAGGATAGACCTAAAATCTCCTACGAGGCCGCAGCCCAGTTATTCTGCCATTCCTGCAACCTGACTTTTAAGACTAAGTTTAGGCTTGCGAGCCATATTAGAGCGCATGCTCGAAATTAAAAGCCTTTGGTCGCCGTTATCGAAATCGATAAGAAGGACTATATATATTTCTAGTTGAAGGTTTAAGGCCGAAGCCGCTCTTTCTATAAAAACGAACGAAACCTAGGTCAAAATGAAAAGAGGAGAGAGAATCGGGTAAGTAAGCGACGATATTTTTCTCTTGTTCTCACTTCTCCAGGGTAGACCTTAGAGTTTAGGGACGCCTAATTGATAACTCTGGCGTCTAAAGTCTACGGCAGCTTGTTGATGGCTGATGATAAGATTCCTTACTTAAAATAATTAAGTATTTCAATATATTCATCATAATCATCAGCCCTGTATATAAACTGTCCCACTGCTGGGCACGGGCCTCTTCTCACTATGAGAAGGGTAAAGCCATATTCCACCACGCTGGCCTAGTGCGGGTTGGCAGACTTCACATGTCTTTCAAGAACATAATGGAGAACTCTCAGACATGCAGGTTCCCTCACGATGTTTTCCTTCACCGTTTAGCGAGCGATAATTAACTATTTAATACGTACATAACTCCGAAATGTCATTGTTACGGGCCATGGATTCGAACCCTGACCCTCTGCGTAGCAGTCTGACGGTCTCTCCACTAGGCTTTCGCTGCTTTCAAAATATTACTTCATTTTAATTTAGTTGCTTGGTACTTACATTTCCTGCTCCAGGCAAGATTCATGTAGTACAAATAAATGCAATGAGATATACAGTTCCGCGTACAAAAATATCTAAATAATACCTTCAATAACACAATCTCAACTACCACCAACCTCCATACCACACATCAGCTAAACCTTAAGTAACTTAAGTAACATCGCATAGCAACATTCAACAGTGTGCACCAGGTCTAACGCGGTTGTGTGGGGAAACGTTAACGCTTCTGTGGACACGTTAATTGAAAATGGATTGGAGGTGACAGTGTAAAACGCGCTTTTTATACGATACTACGTCACCTTTACTGCGGTTCGCGCTGATTTGTGTTCTACGGTATAATTTTAGGCAGACGAATTTGTAGCGGGTATGGTGATTGTCTTGTTCGAGATTGTAATTGGATGTTTTGAAGTGCTTGCTTTCTGGTTTGTTTTAAGGAATTTTATGAGGCTTGTTAGAGAGGCTAAAATAGCTTAGGAGTTTCCAGAAGCATCGGTTAAAGTCAAATGCCCCAATTATTTTTTTGCCACGTAAATAGGCCACGCATTGAAGGTGATTATATTGCACTGATGACGAAAGGTCCCCCGTAATAGGGGGCGAGCCTATTGCCGTTACCGGGCACTTCACCAGACTCCGTGCTGCTACTGAGAATTCGGAAAAACCCAGTAACACTTTTGCCCGACCCGGGAATCGAACCCGGGACTTCCGATCAGCAGTCGCATACGCTATCCACTGGACCACGGAGGCAGTAAGATCAGTTTTTAAACCATAATTGAGCTAAATTCCGTAAATGAGCTACGGTTATATGGGGAGTAAAAACCTTGAATATTAGGTACGTAACAGGCACCGTGGTCACGAAAGACTCGGCAGTTCTTGGTACGTGATCACGGTTCCTCTAAACAAATCATAACGTTGGAAAATATCGTAAAATATAATATACTATCTGTCCTGGCGAACTTTGTTCTTGTATCGCAATTTTCTTTTTTAATGTTATCTATAATTTTTAATATTTCTTTTTTTATACAAAACAAACCTTCTCCTGACAATAACGAACACATAAAAAAAAGATTTATCCAATTTGGTGCACTCGTTTGGTAGTGATGCGCGTACAAACATTTCGGTGATTCAGTTTTATGTATAGGTTGAGACGGGGGATCTCAGGTAGGATGTCGGGGTTCGAGAGAAACACTGCTAGGCTGAACAGGTTCTTTATTATGTCTCACTACCGCTTAAATACAGTATGACCTAACTAGGTAAGCACTGGCCTGAGGGCTGGAGTGTAGACTCCTGCTGCTCTCCGACGCTCGCAGGGTAGCTGCTCGTAGGGTCGCCGATGAGCTGGCCAAGGTGCGCTACGCAGGCAGCTCTGTGGTCGAGGTTCAGGCTGAGCGGGGTCTCAGGCGGTGCAGCCGATGTGGGCCGAGCGGTCAGGCTCAGGCGTCCGTGGCCTGGCTGTAGGAGCTCGTAGGCAGGAACGGAGGCTTGGGTGGCAGCTGGCTAGTAGCGGCACGGCGCCAGCAGCTCGTGGCTTGTAGCCCGTAGGAAGAACGTAGCCCGTAGGCAGAAGACAGGTGCAGTGAGCCTGTAGGAAGAACCCCAGCGGGACAGTAGACAGAGAAGTAGGATTTTAATAATAGTAGTAATAGTCACTACAACCATCAGCGAGACGGTGTGTAGGGCAAGTGATCGACTTAGATCGCGCACCCATCTTATATAGATATAGGCCTATGACTCACAACTGCCTTTGGCTAGTGAACATGACCATATTTGGTAATATTGCGAACGGCTAAGCTGGCGTTAAGCGCCTGCGAGATATTATAACGCAATACGTGTAGTATTACGTTACAATACCCCACTCTGTACAGCAGGATTTTTCGTGTCTAGACAAGAAAAATCCGTCTAACTAAGTCCTCCGAACTTCTGTAGACAGTGCTAAGTAGATAGTGACTATGAAACTCAAACTGCAGGTAGGTACAATGAAAGAATCTAGTTAGTTTAGGAATCAGTGTAGTTAATTAGTTTTAAATCTTTAATGTGCCAACTGCCAATAGATTTACCCGTCGAATCCGCTAATTCGTATACTAGTGGTGACTTTTTAGCAATAATAGTACACTTGGCAAACTTAGGAGCTAGTTTTTTGCCAAATGATTTGTCGTAGGTTCTTTTCCACACAGTATCACCCACGTTAAACCCAGCCGGTTTACGACGTAAGTTGTATGTGTGTGTATATAAAGTACCATTGTTTTGGTGTTTACGTGCGACACAAGTATCACACGAAGATATAAACTTAATAATGTCAGCGCGCATACCAGGCCAATAATAACGCTGCGCTAAACGTTTATACGTTTTAAAAATACCTAAATGACCCGCAGCGAGTTCCGAATGGTATTCTTTAATGGCGGTAGTTCTATCCGAGGTATGTAGGACCTCTTTCCAATCGAATACTTTACGCAGTGTACATTTCGATACCATATATCGATATAATTTATCATTTTTGATAGTATAGTTAGGAAAAGATGTGGGTGAGTATGGACAGCCATTGTAGATAGTAGTATACCACTGATCCGAGGTTATAGTAGAGTCGTTATCAGTGTTAGTATCAATAGCTGACACGGTAGCATTAACTTTATTAGGCAAGGAATTACTACGAGAGTAATTATTAGATAACGGAACAGAGTAAATATGATTTGGTAACAATTTAAATCTTTTCCAGAAGTCAATACCTAAAATTAACGAACTAGTGACTTCTGGAATTACATACGCTTTTAAATAACAAGTTTTATTTTTAAAAGTGGTGGGTAGGTTGATATAGCCGATCGGTGTCAGACGATGACCACCCGCCGATCGAAAAAATATAGTAGGGTTGTCACACTTATTCAAAGGGAGATTCTTTTTAGAAATAATTTCTTCATGAGAATTGTTGCCCAATATAGTCACGGCAGAACCTGAGTCAAGTAACCCAGTAAGGGGTAGATTCTTAATGGTTACATTAACGTAGGGTCGAAAATCAGTGTTAGGTTTTTGATCACGGATCGCAGCCACAGAATAACTGGAAAAATACACTTTTAGAGGGTTCAGCCAATTTTTCCAGTCTTCTTTGTCAAAATATTTAGGTTTAGAAGATGTACAAACGGTAGGGTTTGTCATCTTATTTGACGAACTACGATCCGAATAAATTAGTTTTTTGAAAAATATTTATTTTTACAGTTAGGACAATTTACGAACGTGACATCCCTAAGGCCACACTTAAAACATATCAAAATAAAAATAGTTGTAGTAATCGATCAAATCTTCAAAGAAAACGTTTAAACTTTGGCAACTTTCACACATGGTAAAATATAAGGTATTTAACCTTTTATTTTCAAAAAAATACGTGGTATAGTCCGTGTGGTGACGGATTAAGAATACGGAATGTCACCACCCCATATAATCACCCGTGGGTGTCGTAGGAGCCGGCATAGGGAGCATATTATGCAGAGAAGAGCACTGTAAGAGAAGGAAAACTTGATACAAACCCTATACCAACCCGTTTGGCCAGCGTGGTATAGTAAGCCAATTCATTCTTTCAAAGGAGAGGCCTAGTCCAGCAGTGGACTGTTAAAGGCTGATGATGATGATGATGACGTGATATAGACCCGTTACAAACATAATTCAAAGCAAACCTCGCTAAAGCGTAAGAGTTCAGCAATCCTAAGAATAATAACAGAACACAACAAAAATCGACTTCATGCCTCCTTGATCGCATTGCTTCAGGTTTCAAAGTAGATACTTCTCTTCAAATGTAAACAACCTTCGTTCCTTAACATAAAACGAATGTATATCACATCACCATTCCGTCAGTAAAACAATTCTGCCGCCGCCAAAAAATCAATAATCACACGATATTCCATCAATGGCATTACTAACAATGCCTCGTCGATACGTGTACGAAGTAATATTTTCACAAAAATGTATCGCTACACATAATTCAATGTACGACGGAGTCACAGCCTCTGGCGAGATCAAACGGGCTTGGCGCAAGGATACGGGATCTCGTCGAATATTATGTGCTTTGGAATACATTGTGGAGGTTTTGGACACAGTATTATGGTGTTCTTGTACACAAGACTACTTTTGAAACAACAATTCTTTCCTTTTTTTTTAAACACTACTCCCACACGAGGACTTTACAAACATACAACAAATAGAAACAAATTAAAACCAGACTCTAAACAACAATTTATGGATCACACAAAGTGTTGTCTCGTGTGGGAATCGAACCCACAACACTCGACGGCCGACGCAGTGTCAAGCGGAGAGGCGGCTGCTTAAACCACTACGCCAAGCGTGCAGTCTAAAATTATTAATTAATTTCCGATGAGTGCACCAAATTGACGAAACTACCGTTTAAGGTTCTTGTCAAATAAACAACCTTGCCCCTACGATAGATTTTGATACTCGAAATACTCCAGTGGATAGCGTATGCGACTGCTGATCGGAGGTCCCGGGTTCGATTCCCGGGTCAGGCAAAAGTGTTACTGGGATTTGCCGAATTCCCAGTAGCAGCACGGAGTCTGGTGATGTGCCCGGTAGCGGCAATAGGCGCGCCCCCTATTACGTGGGACCTAAAAATTCATGGCGAAATGTGGGTAAAAATATAAAACACTGTACAGATTGTGTATCTGAAAAAGAATTATAATTATATTCTAAAAGTATTAACAAGTGTCTTATGAAGGATTTACCAGCACACACTTTCACAACAGCTCATCAGTCCCTGTATTAACAGGTCAAAAGTATGTTTTTGTACAGCCTCTCTTTAGCATCAAATGTCACCAACTTTCATAACTTAAACCAGTTCTTAAGGGTCTACGAATCGATCCATTCAGATCGGCTCTATTCGCGCAGCAAAATGAGATATCAGTGGATATTGAATGACAGGACCGTAACTGCGAACGTGGTTACGTATAGCTCCTTTATTTTTCCTCCTTTTTTGGTTGAAACACAAAAGGGTTTCTGTATTGAAGCTTAGCAATGCAATGCGAGGCATAAATTGTATTGTACGATGGATTAGGGGTAGTAAACAGCTTGTACGGTGATGCTACGGCGGTTGTCCTTATCGCTTTGTTGTGGAAAGCAGGGGTTTAAGTGTATAGGGTGTTTTGGCGTTGGAGACGTTTCACTGAAATGTTTAGGCTAAATAGATTATTGTTCTTTCTTTTTGTCTGGGTCGTTGTGATGCTTTGTGATGTACATGTTCTCTTCTTAATTAGTGACATGTTAAGTGGAGGTGCCTCGTGAACACTCGTGATGTTTGCAGGGTTTGTATATTTTTATGATTTGTTGAATCTAGTATATCAGTTCTTAACCCTGATCAAATCATTGTTCTCTTGTCACCTTTACAAAATTCTTTAACCTATCGGTTGCTGATATATCTATACTGCTGTCGCTATAGTGTTTTGTTGTTGTACTATTCACATATTTTTTTCATATCCATTTATTTCTAATCAGTGTCGCGAAGTGTTTTGGCTGTGTCATCAATCATGGTACCACAAATTGTAAGATTAAGATTCTGATTAAAAAAAAGAGTGGCATGAGTATCTTCCAGGCTCTTCTCATCCACCATCCCGCACCTGGTTGTAAAAAAAAAATTGGTTGCCTGTAAATTCGGTATACGGGCGAAAGTTTTACGTGACAACGACTTTGAGTGGTAAAATAATTTTAATGTGAATATTCATTCGTATAGTAGGAAGAAGGATGAAAGACGCGTGCCTTTCACTTTTTATGTCTGTCTCTCTCGCTCTTAGGCGGGACGCGTGCCTCTCACTCGCTCTCATTGTGAGCGCATAACGTGACCGGAGCGTAACGCAGTTTCTTGAAGTGTCACCCGGCAAACCAATTTATAAGACGTTGTCACGTCAAAAGAAATGACGTTCATAAGTGTTGCTTATGTAACCTATGTGAATAAATTAGTATGAATTTGAATTTGAATTTATCAATTTGAGCTCGTGTTTATTTCTTGTTTCAGTGACAGACACGCTGTCATCACATCGTCTTCGTGTAGGGATGCATGTAAGTATGTAAGGCTGAATGCAAGGATAACAAACATTGTTTTTTTACATTTTATTTATAGACTCACGCCTGTATCCCAATATGAAGGGGTAGGCAACGCTACGCGCATCACCTTGTTTAGTATCTATCTTTACTAAGCTAATGTGAGAGATCTCCTACTATATTATTTACTAGCTGTGCCCGCGACTCCGTTCGCGCGGAATTTGTCTTTTCACTGGGCTACAGAATTGATACCCAAAATGTTTTGAGTTGCATATAATACCTATATTCAATAGTGTAGATGTCCTAAAAATGGCTTGTTCCTGCAAGTCCACACCGCGAAGTTACCAATCGCGTTCGTTGCCTCATAGTCATAATCATGCTCGCATATAATGTCAAATGCATAGCGATAATACAATCCCATAGTTAGTTTCTAGTGTTTCAGTGTTTTCAGTGTTTATAACTCTTTAGACAGGCTCTAATTTCATCAGCTCGTGTGTCATATTGTATGGTGGTATAACAGACAGAGCCTAACGAAAACCGCGACGAAAAAAGTATTGTCATGCCCATGGGTTCGTCATTTTGCTTGATTCCCCTTGGTTTGCGATCTACATGCTTAGACCGCTTCATGGTTTGCCATCGTATATTGATCTCATATGATAAGATGACAATAACGTTAAATCTTAGCTTTGTCACTGCTTTTAGAGATATAACAAACAGAACTCTGCGTGGTCCAAGTCGATCACGGGAAGACTGGTACATACTTGAGCATCTACAAATAGTATTTTTCCCAAATCACTATCCACGCTACGACCACACACGATCATAATTATAGTAAACGCTGTTCTTCAGTAAGTCTCGAGAGATCATTTTTACACCAGCAAATGATGGCTCGGGCAGGCCATATTTAGTAATAGGATATCTACTGTCAATCAACGGTTTATTAGATTGTTGTGGGAACCTAAAAGTGTCCTCGGCTAATTTGCCATAACTATGCAGCATGTCAAACCCACTGCGTAATCGATGAGGTCTTTTACTTATACTTGCTTTAGACAATGCCATCCCAGTGTTTATTCCCACCCAGTAAAATTAAATGACTCGCCACTCTGCAAGCTGTTTACTTAAACATGTGCGAATACGTCCAGCCTAAGCCGAACCCTATTTAATATAATTAATCATACAGATTTAAGCTCAATTTAAATTGGAAGATCCAAATGTTCGAAAATATCCTATTTATAATGTTACTACCCTCATAATTTTGTATTTGACTGATCATAATATATTAAGTTTCAACCAATTCAGCTAAAGAGTTACTTTTATAGAACAAATTTTAACGAACAAATGCATCGTAATGTTTAATTTGACACAACTTTTTTTATTTATGAACCGATTCGTATAAAACAAACATTAAATGTTACATACATACATACATAGCCTCACGCCTGTTTCCCCGAAGGGGTAGGCAGAGGCATATTCAACTCCCACTTTTCGCCAGTGTTTTGATCCCACGTAATAGGTAGGTGGCGAGCCTATTGCCGCTTATCGGAATATTGTGTTCGCCAGAGCCTCGTCCACAGAAATAAATAGTAATAGAATGGTGAATGTCACGTCATCGCGTACATTTCGCGAGTGCCACATTTCAGCAACCCCCGCCCACAGTGACGTATAGATAGTGAGGGGACACTAAGGAATTATTATCGATGTGTGTGTGTGATGTAGCTGTGGAAAATGAAATTATGTTATTGTTTATATAAAAACTGACCATTGCTGATTGTCAGGCAGAATAAAGTTGTACAACATGTGTAAACACATGCGCTATAGTGCAATAGTTTGACACGCGCACCACGCCCATGTCACCGTTCTATTACTATTTATTTCTGTGGCCTCGTCCGTTGATCGGCAGGTGCACCACTTGCAGGTGAGGTTGGCTTGGGACCCTAAGTTCTTGGTGGGAACCCTATGCACCTCATGCACACCATTAAATTTTAATGTTAAGTACCTAGTTACCACAATACATCAGTGAAAACAGCATTCCAATTCGATTAGCCGTTTCTGAAATTAGCGTGCACAAATGGCTTCTCTTCTTTATTTTAGACCCCTTAAAATAGATTTCTCCTGAATATCTTCCATGTACGGACATCGATCACTTACAGATTTATTAAATGTATAGATGGCCGTTTCGCACGTTAAACAAAAATCAACCGTATAGCCGTACCCATAGTACCCATACTGGCGCGGCGAGATTTGGAAGTTTTATTCCATCTATATATTGTGTGTTTATAAACCGATTTCTACATTTTTTTTATAAAATACTTATTACGGTGGTCTTTTTGAATATGGAAGTTTGATAAAGATATATCTATGTGAAATACAATATAATTATTGATGTATTTAATACACTTTGAAGAAATGCCTAACGATTAAACACGTTATTGTGGCTAATTTATAAAAGATAGATATATACTATAAAGGACTTTTTTGTAGATCTTTTGAAGACCATCATCTTTGTAATACATACTTTTGGCGAATGATAAACGCATGCGAGGATAAGAGCTCGAAAGCGGATTTTCATCCGACTTGCTTCAAATTTATCGTCACTGCTCCGCTCCTATGTGTCTTAGCGTTATGTTATATAGCCTATAACCTGCCCAAGAGTATGGACTACAATCGTACCAAGTTTGGTTAAAATCCCTTCAGTAGTTTTTTACCCATGCGTGCACATACAGACAGACAGACAGACAGACAGACAGACAGACAAAAAATTTACTAATTGCATTTTTGGCATCAGTATCGATCACCATTCATCCTCCAATATTAATTTTGAATATATATTCAATGTACAGAATTGACCTCTCTACAGTTTTATTATAAGTATAGACTAGACGATGCCCGCGGTTACACCCGCGGTATTTAAGGCTACTGCTCTGCTCCCGTCGCTCATAGCGTAATGTTATATAGCCTATAACCTTTCTCGATAAATGGGCTATCTAACACTGCAAATTTTTTTCAAATCGGGCCAGTAGTTCCTGAGATTAGCGCGTTCAACCAAACAAACAAACAAACTCTTGAGCTTTATATATTAGTACTAGATGATGCCCGCGGTTACACCCGCGTTATCTAAGGCTACTGCTATGCTCCCGTCGCTCATAGCGTGATGTTATATAGCCTACAATCGTCCTCGATACATGGGCTATCTAACACTGCAAAATTTTTTCAAATCGGACCAGTAGTTCCTGAGATTAGCGCGTTCAACCAAACAAACAAACTCTTCAGCTTTATATATTAGTATAAGATTTATCCATTTCCTGCAATTAGTCTGCCTTACAAGAATTATACAAGTGTATAGCTATACAGCGTGACTAAACAATCTGAAGGGTCAATAATTTCATTGAGCCGCCGTTCCCCTAAGCCAAACCTACCGCTTAATTTGGAATTTAATCGGCGAATAACTTGAGCAAAACACTTCTTTACACCCCGAAGTTTCCAGTTTGACTTGACCTGTCATACTCAGGGCCAATTGACGAGGGTTGCTTGTTAGCTATTAGTTGATACTTGATCGGCTAATTCTCAGGTACTTGCGTGTGGAAAATCAATTCATGGAGATGACAGTTCAAAGGTTTGAAGCCGATGGCAGATTGGAGTTGGTAAACTTGGATGGAAACTATTTAGATGATGATGTGTTTTGACTAGGACCAGTTATCATAGTGAGGGCATTTTCCACATTTTTTTCGTGCGTGTGGACATCTCTTGTGTCAAAGTTTATTGACCCCTTGACATTCGAAAGGCAGGCTATGAGCACCACAGCAATGAATACAGATTTACATAGAAACGCAGTTCTTAAGGATTTCGTGTGCCGATTCCAAGTGGAGCCTGTCTCCAGTTTAGTTAGTAGTTGGCGCCGTTGTCGGCGCTGGCGTCGTTCTCCGTCTCTCTTGCTCTCGTAGTTAAGATACACAGGAGGAACGTTCGTCTCTCTTGCTATCGTAGAGACAGCTGTCACAGCGCGACTGCCACGCCGCAAACCAGCAATTTGGGTCACAGAAAGTTTATCCTCAGAGCGCCCATAAGAAATGCGCCTCTATGTAAATATCTGAGCTCTTTGACTACAGTGTGAATATTTAAAAAAGACAGTAAATACCTAATTTAATGCGTTAAAATAAAACACAAATGGAGACCTATATTACAGATAGATATGAGAAGAGGCTCTTGAGAAATGTTTACAATTCGACAATAATGTTGAGGACTTAGCAAAGCTGGTAAAATTAACAAGGAAGGCATACTCCTTGTCAATTCCATATCAGTTTATACCCGGGTCAAATGTAAATGATAAGTCAATCGCCCTGATACCAAGCAAATTGCTAAGAGTTATGGCATATTCTGCGTGCACACAGGTACCCATGATCACAATAAATATAAACACTATTCTATAGTCTTCAAAAGTAAGTGAATTTCGATATCAAAAGATAGTTTTAATAAAAATATTCAGTTCAAGTAGAATAAGCTGAACATTTTCAGCGAGAGTCGACGGAATCGTTTTATTTTGAGCTCGCTCGCTGTCACGTTGAAAGTTGCAAGCGACACCTGAGCTTGCACCGACAGCTAGAATTTTGTTTATATTAATGTACGAAAAAAATGGTGGCATTAGTAAAGGTCTTAACGGTTATAGACCTTTACTAATGGAAAGCAGTTATTTATTACTACGCAGGTAATATATAACTGCTGTTCATTAGTAAAGGTATGATATGATAATATTCACATTATATAAAGACAAAATCTCAAAGGCTTAGGGTGTTTTTATACAAAGATAACTCCCGCACTAGGAATAAATCCTGTGTCGCGAGGGACTTCAACCGACGGACACAACGGATCCATGGCTCAGATCAGTGTCAGATTTTGATTATATCAAGGCTAGGTACTGACTCCTCATTCACAATGACTGACAATCTTCATGACAGCAGGGACTAAAAAACTTGCTCTCCGCGGCACGGGGCAAGTAAAATTAACAATCTAATAGGTACGATAAGCACATTGTTTTTTTAATTATTTATAGACTAACGCCTGTATCCCAGAAGGGGTAGGCAGAGGTGTTATGTTACACCAACATTTCGCCATGAGTGTTTCGGTCCCACGTAATAGGGGGCGAGCCTATTGCCGTTACCGGGCACATTACATGTACTTATGTAAATACTTTGTTTGTTTTGGTGTTCAATAAAGTGTAATCTATCTATCTATCTATCTTTTACCAGACTCCGTGCTGCTACTGAGAATTCGTAAAAACCCAGTAACACTTTTGCCCGACCCGGGAATCAAACCCGAGACCTCCGATCAGCAGTCGCATACGCTATCCACTGGACCACGGAGGCAGTCACGATACGCAAATAACTTGGAAAATCAGTGGTGCGCACCGCGTATACCCAATACCTACTCTCTACATTTTTTTTTCCCATCTGCGATCAGTCATGGACTATAAGCAAATTTTTTGAGTGTGTAGTGTCGTGTCGAGTGTGTCTCCCAGCGGAGTCAGCTACTCATTATGGAGTTACTGGATTTTATCGAGTTCCAGGATAACACGTCGGCTCAGTCGTGTGTCGCACTTTGTTTGCAATAGCTGTGCCGCTAAGTTATTTGGATGTACAGCTAGCCTCCTTTTATAGTGCGTAGCGGTGTTTCGGATTTCTTCTTTTACTGTACATATTTGCAGACTTGCATGGATTTCGGTGTTTGTAACAAACCATGGCACATTTGACAAGGTCCTCAGGATTACGTTTTGAAGCCGCTGAAGGATGTTTAGGTTAGAGTCGCTGGCGCTTCCCTACAGCTGAATGCCGTAGATCCAACTTGGTTTTAGTATGCTTTTATAGATTAAAAGTTTGTTATCTGTGGAGAGCTTTGAGTTTCGTCCCAATAACCAATAGAGGTTTTTATAGCGGATGTTCAGTTCATCTCTCTTTTTTTTATATGTTCTTTCCAGGTCAGACGGCGATCCAGATGCATACCGAGGTATCTTACGCTGTCTCTGTGTTGTAGTGGGTTGTTACCAAGTCTCACTGGTGGACAGTTATTCCGCCTCAGCGTAAATGTTACCTGAACAGATTTGTTGGCACTGGCTTTAATACGCCACCTGGATAACCATTTGCTTATTTCGTCTAAGCCATTCTGTAACTTGATTGATGCAATGACGGGGTCTTTGTCGCTGGCAAGAATGGCACTATCACCAGCATAAGTAGCTGTGGTAATACCTCGGATTTCTGGCAAATCTGCAGGGTACTCTCTATATGGCAATTTGTTGTTATGTCCACTAGGCTATCGCTGCCTCGCAGTTGCAAGTCTATATTATGCAATATCATTTTATTTATCTTCTTGACGTTGCGACGTGTTACCTGTGCTGGACACGCGCTAACACTGCTGCCAATATCAGGTTTTTTTTCGCGGCTTTATTCGCGTAGTATTTGTACTTAGATGAAAGTGTCATCTTCATCATTATCATCCGGGCTGTAACTGTCGCATCGCTAGGTACAGGTCTCCTCTCATTAAGAGAAGGGTTAGGTCATAGGCTATCATGCTGGCAAACTGCGTCTTGGTAGGGTTCACGTCTTTCGAGAAAACTATGGAGACATGCAGGTTTCGTCACGATGCTTTTCCTTACTGTTTCCTAGCGAACGATAATTGACAATTTAACACGCATTTAATGTCGAAAAGATAGTCGAGTGGTGCGCGCCGTAGCTTTGAAGTCGACTCCCTCAGCGTAGCAGTCTGTAAGGCTACGACAGCTACGATGCTTCGTACAGATATGTAGATCTACAGTTCCCTTTCTTTCGTCTGGCATTAACAGTCGTTTAGTCTTCTCACAACATCAATTTTACTTACCCGGAAATGTTAAACTAAAAGGCACTATCACAAAACGGTAAACAACTATTATTTTAAAACAGTACACACTTTCAACTGAAACTTTTTTCCGTTGGAGAGGAAAACATAAATAAAACAACGTGGCGTTTGAATTTCAAAATAAAAACCGTGATTTGGAAAGAACAGGAAGTTGAAACCGGATGTAGCGTCTGGCGGAGGGAGGAAACCGTCGCGCCGAATTTTCACAGTTTCCGGCGCTCGACAGCTACCAACCGTAACTTCAATCGGTTCGAAAACTAATTTTCAATTATTGGTCCTTTCATAAACATATCCAGGGATTTCAATGCTAACGACGTAGAGTACAAACTACATACTTGAATGTACTACTTGAATACCGAAATACTTCCTTATAGATTTAACTGTGTTTCAGGTACTTACGACGCTTACCTAATTACCTATAGTTCACAATAATGTCTTCCTCAACTTATGTTGAGGAAGTCGGAAATACTTATAAAAGTAAAACCTATATTTCCTATTTTAGACCATTTGAAGGATAATTGCAGGTTCTGACTCCCTGCATCGATTGTCAAAGTTTATTATAACAGCCGCTACTAAATGTAACGTGCAAATTACATTGAAAGAGCAACTTTGACTTTCAATGTCTGCAAATTAGCAAAGGATTCGAAACTAAGACGCTTGTAGACTGACGTGCAGAGCGCATCTCAGTCTACAAGAGTCTAGACTGCAGACTACCAGTTCTCTATAGCCTGTTCAAGATATGAAAATATAAAACAAACCATAAAATTGTTCTTTTAATGTCGCCTTTGCAAAAAAAGTAGATTTAAGTTAAATATTCCTAGCGAAAGACTTTGATTATTTTTTCTGTATTATTCATAATTTGAACGTTTTTTTATTTATTAATTGTTTTATTTGCTAATAAACTATTTTACATGATAAAGAACTTAAAAAGCCATTGATTCTAAAATGTCAATGTATTTGTTATCCTGTCTACTTAAGTATTACACCCAAAGTAACCATTTCGCTTGACAAGAGGCCATTTTTAATTAGGTCGAGTTATCCCGATCAGTTGTCGTGCTATCTTTAGTTTGAAGATCATTGGTTTCTTTGTTTACCTTTTATTTTTTCGTAATGTGCATATATTTCATGTGTGGATCTTCTACGGTATTTCTGTATAGTGTTAGCACAGTGAAGGTAGGAATGATACGATAGAGGAAATGAATACGTCTGACGATTCGAAGATCCTATTGAACCGTGAAAAATCAAAAGAACTTCGCAACTATCGCCGTATGACTTTCGTTTTTTTATTGAGTTCAACGAATTGACTTTATTTGTTTATAAACTGTAGAAAGTTATATAAACTACATGAATTTTAAATTAAATTCAGTATGAGCACTATAGGTATGTCGACTACTTATATGAGTATATACATATACTTTTTACACGGTCCGACCGAATGCATCTTAATATATAAAATCCTTGCGTTACTGACTGACTGACAGACACGCTACAGCCGAAACTAATGGGCGCAAGAAGCTAAAATTTGGCATGTATGTTCCTTGGAGACCGTAGGGGTGCACTAAGAAGGGATTTCCCGAAATTCCCACGGGATCGGCCAAAACGGGTAAATTAAAAAAAAAAATGCAGGCGTAGCTGCTGGCGTCCTCTGGTATTATATAAGACAGAACTGGCTAAAAGGTGAAAGAAAACATAGTGAAGAAACCGGCATGTCTAAGAGTGTCATAATGTTCTCAACAGATGTGTGAGGTCTGCCAACCCGCACTTGGCCAGCGTGGTGGACTATAGCCTTACCCTTCCCATAGTGAGAAGAAGCCCGTGTGCGTCCAGTGTTACACGGATGATGGTGATGACGAAGAAATAACTGTTAGATCCGCCAAAATAAAGTGGATACCATATCATTTCACCACTTCCATTTCATTAACGGTAGTAGAGCCTTGCTGATTTCAGCATGAATGGGCCGGCTCGACCAGGGAAGTACTACCCTCTCACAGAAAATCGACGTAAAGTAACAGTACCTAAACTGTTGCGTTTCGTTCGGTGAGTGAGAGTGCCGGAGGCCCTATCCCCTATTCCTTCTCCCTCATCCCACTCCTTATCCTATCCCTTTTCCAACCCCAAGGGGCAGCAACGCACTTGTGACTCCTGTGGTGTTGCTTGTGTGCATGGGCGGCGGTAATTGCTTACCATCAGGTCCGTCTGCTCGTTTGGCCCTATTACTTTAAAAAACTTCAGTAAATATCACCATGTGGGAGTCATTTAACTATTTTCATCTGTTCGTAACATTCTAGAAAACACAAGACTGTACTTAATTAGTACGATTCTATACAATCGTGTTGATTTAATTCATTTGCTCTTTTGTATGCAATCGTTTGTAGTTTCAATAAAATGAAACCTTACAGGTTTCAGCAAAGTTCAAAGACATGAAGGAATGCTTATAAATGCTGCAGTGCAATTTTAAATGTTCTAATTAAAGTCAATATTTTTCAAATCAACACTTTCAAGAAAGTGGATACCGGACTTCTATTTGAAAGCCTTGAGTGTGACCCGGATAGCGCTGGGATAATGTCTGAAATAGTTGATTAGAGTTATTGATATTCTTCAAAAGATAATTCTGAAGTGAAAGATCGATCCCCGGGTCCGGCAAAGTGTTATTGGGTTTTTCCGTTAGGAAATACTCAGTAGCAGCACGGAGTCTGGTAATGTGCCCGGTACGGCAATAGGCTCGCCTCCTATTACGTGGGACTAAAATAAATCTGACGAAAAATGGGTGTAGCAATATACCTCTGTCTACCTCTTCGGGGATATAGGCGTGAAAGTATGTATGTATGTAATTCTGAAGTATTACTTTTCCTACTGCAATACTGATTTAGTCAAAACTGTACAACCATTTCCATACGCGGTATGAGTGTCTTATTTTAACCGTACTACTTAGGTGCCAATTATAAATAAAGATAGATTATGTAGCTGCTACACCCATCATTTCTCGTCCATTGACTGCAACTGTATCGAAACGTATTTTATAAACCGCACTATTTTACCTACTTTTCTTATTTTTTGCTCTCCGCCTAAAGGTGAACGCACACTTATCTGACGATTCGACGACCCTTCTGACGATACGACGCGGAGAAGTGTGCGAGGTTTCATGAGATTTCATACACAGAATTCTAAAATTCGTTTCGTTCAACTCGTTCGACGCGTTCGGCTCGGATAAGTGTACGTTCACCTTTAATATCGTAGCGTGATGTTACATAACATTATTGATCATCTGCAAAATCATTTTGCAATATCTAACTGTGCTAAGCGGATAAATCTATGTTATGTTTGTAGACATTCATGTCTACAATACAAAGATATAATTTTCTCCTTGTATTGCTATTCTTAACCTATGACAGATAGTACATACATAGGTACATACATACATAAGCTCACGCCTTTTTCCCGTCGGGGTAGACAGAGACAACGGAAGGCCACTTCCTTCTATCCTTGCAAACCTCACGCGCTTCCTCTACATTCATTACTCTTTTCATACATGCTCGCCGGTTCCGGGTGCTTCGGACCTTTCCGTTTTTCAGAACGTCACCAGTTTGGTCGACGAATGTCCTACGAGATCGGCCGCGATCGGCTTGCCCATGAGTCATTCTGTCTTCATTCATTGACAGATAGTAGTTTAACAGATACTATTAAACAAACTATGACATGCATTTTACTTTGTGCAAAGTCTATAATTATGTTCAAATTACATTTTTGTTCCTTCAAACAACCCTTCGATACGCCGCGTACTTTCCGATACACGATATAATACGCCATTACAGAATAGATAAAAGCTTCCATCGGAGAGTACTCGGGTCCCGGTAATCATGTTACAATATGATCGAGTTACGATCTCTCGATTCGAGGTTGATCCCCGGGAAAAGGCCCACTGAGATATTCCAAGCGGTGTAAGTCATAAGCGGAATTATTTTATTTTCCATTATATTTATAATGATGTTGGACGCGGGCAGCTCAATGTCGGTCTGTGTGAACCTTGGGGCAGGCCTATGTCCTGCAGTGGACGTCTCTAGGCTGAGATTATGATATTTACAATATATCATACTGGTTCTGCCATAACTCAAGATATTAAGTGAACATTAAAAAAATAATTCAGAGAATTTTCATTTTAGAACGTCTTAATTTTTATTACATTGCCAAACAAACTATTGGCCAAATACACGCAACGGCTATGACGGCATACCTCACGGCTTAGACAAATGATTGGTATCGCTTCGCTATACTAGACACCGCGCTACCTAAGAAAAATAGGGCCATAAGTGAGGCAACTCATTTTGACAGTGTGTGTCAAACAAAAGCAACAAGACGCATGCGTGAAGAACTGTGTAGTCAGCTTCTCAACAGTTACCCGAGTAAATGGGAAAATATTTTATCCTGTGGTCTAGTGGATAAGTTATTGGTCTCAAAATCAGTTTAGAAAATTGTTAAAAAATTACAATTCATTAAAAGCATCAATGTAATTGTGTATCGGTAAGGCGTACCGCGTAAGTTCCTTTATGAGAAAAATGGTGGGTATATTATCCAATGATTAGGTCTCATTTTATTATGGTGGTTTGTTTTATGTACTTTTAGTATTTTGCAAATTATTATTAGAAATAACCATAGAGAAAAAAGGTGTTTTCAAAACAGTGTTTTCTATTTCCATGCTACTAGTCCATATAAATTTAGTTACGCCATAATAATTTAACATGAATAGTTGTGACAACTACTTTGAATAAAACAATAATCTTACATACTTAATTACACATATAATAAGGTAAATCGTGTTTCTTGGGAAAGGTGTTCAGTTTCTAACAACAAACATTTTTCACCTTATTTGTGAAGCTATAAACATAAAATAATATAGAAAAGGTAAAATATATAATAAATAGGTTAGAAAAAAGAAATAGTAAAATATAACGAAATACAATAACTATAGATTCACATAATAAAAATCTCTGAAAAATAAAATCCCTCAACTGTGGGGAAGTTGATTCTTGTACAAGCAGCAACACTGAATGGCGTTTTCGGTTTTTTTGTAATTTTATGTTGAAATTTCAAAATTATTGTTATTTTACAGATATTATGTGATACCAGAGACCTTATTATTTTTTGCTGAGTTATTTTTACGCAGAATTATTTCCGTAATTAATTTGGTGAATATATGCACCTGACACACGGCTGTCAGTGTGACAGGCTCAACCATGCCAGCTGGCATGGTTTTTTCTGCCTCATTTTTCAAGTATGAGGACTCCGTCTAGTAGAGCAGAGCGAGACCAATTATTAGTCTATGCTTCACGGTCTATATTTTCAATGGCGCTGAAACAGCAGCAATTTTTGCATTGGGTTATTAGAACTGTTGTTTGTTTTGAATCTGTTGTGGTTTGTGCACGTTGATCGAATGTTTGCAAAGTCCCTGAGATTTTCATTCCTTACGTTAGTCGATTGTGTAACCTTGTTTGGTTTGCTGACAATTGTGGATAGATTAAACAAAGAGTATATAATATACTAGAGGACGCCAGCAGCTACACCTGCATTTTTTTAAATTTACCCGTTTTGGCCGATGCCGTGGGAATTTCGGGAAATTCCTTCTTAGTGCACCCCTACGGTCCCCAAGGAACATACATGCCAAATTTCAGCTTCCTGCACCCAATAATTTCGGCTGTAGCGTGTCTGTCAGTCAGTCAGTAACGCAAGGATTTTATATATTAAGATTATAGTAATGTGTAGTATATAACTGCTTCCAATAATAAACGAAATTCTTCTTCTGTAGTAAAAAATATGCATAAATCGCTATCGCCTATGAATTTGACCCTAAATGACACCCACGTGTTCTAATGTCATTGCTCGATTTCTTTTAAAATACGATTTTTCGTATCTTATGTAAGCAATGAAGGTACAAAAGTAATTTATTGTAAGCAATTACGATATATTGTTATATAATTGGTTTCTTTTTGCTGTTTGGATGACTTTTACGTTTGGATCTTTAATGTGTATTATTGTGTATTTCATGGATGTAAGTATATTGTGTATGGACGTAAATGGTATCAATCGAGCACTTACTACTAACTTTAAGCGTACTAGAGTTGGCTATTATAATATTGCTAATGTTTTGTGATTGGGGCCCAACTGCTACGTTGGAGGTCGTTGATTGGGTAATACTCAGTACAAATCTTTGTGTAGTGGTAAGTTCCTCAGAGTCTGATGTTATCAATCTTTAATATGTAAATGCTCAAGATCAATATATTTTTTTAAGTTACATAATAATAATAATGATTTCATTGTACAAAATAGAATTTTTCCTAAATCTTCAAAACCTTCTTCATTTGCAAGTGAACCCACCAAAATTTAATTTAGTAGAGCAGCAATTTTGTAAGAAATGAAAGTATTAAGTAACTTACAGAATAACACATACAACAGAGAGAAACTTAAGACATTCTGTAAAGAAATTCTCCATCCGTCTCACGTCGGAACATTGCACGTCGCTCACCTATTATCATATACCTACGTTGTATATGCATGATTAAAATTTCCTTTTGTAGGGAGAATATTTTGACGTTTTCACAAGTTTTGTTAAATGTTTTTCTTCTAGCACTTGAAAATGTAGCTTGATACTTAGGGGTGACAAGACAGTGTAACGGTTTCGGCTAACATTAAAATGACAAAAATATTTTACAAGAGACTTAATAATATAATTGGACTGCACAGTTGGCGTAGTGGTTTAAGCAGCAGCCTCACCACTCGACACTGCGCTGAAGTGTTGTTGGTTCGATCCCCACACGAGACAACACTTTGTGTCATTCATAAATTGTTGTTTCGAGTCTGGGTGTTCTTTGTGTCCGTTAGTTGTATGTTTGTAAAGTCCCCCGCGACACAGGATTTCTTCCTAATGCGGGAGTTGTCTTATTTAAAGAAACAACAAAAAAATTGATATAGTGTGATATAGCTTTTTTATGTAAAGGCATGTAGGTATGTAGCGATATTGTTGACAAACTTATTATCATGATTTACTCACACTCAGGCGCAGTACGTAAGTCTTCCTGCAAACGGTAGAATAGATCTATAGTTTGTCGAATAACTTGCCCTAGGGGGATATTACTGCAACAAAAAATGCCAAACAACAAGAGCCTATGCGAAATGCTAACATACAGGCTATATTACTACACAGTTTCGTCGAAATCCGCTTAGTACTTTTTATGCGAAAGTGTTACTAACATGCATTCTCACAAACTTCTGCAATAGAGAAGTTGCCTGCAAGTGAAATAAATTATACAAGTATTCTTATCTAGTGAAACATGTCAAAATAATAGTAGTTTCATTCATCAATTAATGTTAAAACTTTATTATTTTTTTTATCGTCAATTTATTGATAATAAGTATTCTACTGGACAGCAAAAGACTATGACGTTACTACGTCATATTTCATACAAAACCCCTGGGCAAAGGTTGATTTTGACATTTCATTAAAAGTGCTTGATTTGACTAGTTGGAAACAACCCTATTATATCACTAGCAGAGGTACTTAAACACATCTTCAAACCTTAGAAACCAAACATAGCTAGGACAACTTCAGAACAGACCAAAAAAGTTAAAAATTAATGACCCATACAACTCTTCATACGTCCAACCCGTTGTATCACGAAGTTGCCAACAGAGGCCTTGATTTTTTGCCTCACTCGTGTCTAGAGACAATTTTTCAAAGCTTCCATCACGCATTGTCACTCACAGAAAGCAACAAGAGTGAACATAATTTCATCAGTCAGCCGGACAAACGAAATCCTCTTAAATTTCTCGAATATGTGCACCCTTCGGTACGCAAATATTGGATATAATCCAGTTAGTTGAGTGGTTATACTTCAGTGCTTGCGATGTTTATAATTTTAGATACGTTCTCTTGCATAACATTTTTTTTTTTTTTTAACTTAGCTATATCTTGCAATCTGCCAAATTCTTTGGCATTAAGCTAGAGGTTATGAGATTATAATTTGTCTTGAATGGAATTAACCCAATGGCAAAGAGCACGCGAGGGCGTTTGGGTGGTTTTTTTATACGTTTTGCGTATGTCTTAAGTTTTTCAAGTATTTCTTGTTTAACCATGGGTATGCTTAGGTCGCGGTGTAATTGGTTGTTAGTGATATACCATGGTGCATTGGTTACCATACGCAACATTTTTGATTGGAAACGTTGTAGAATTTCCAGATTCGAGTTTGAAGCAGTTCCCCACAATTCAACTCCGTATGACCATATGGGCTTCAATATGCATTTGTATATTAAGAGTTTATTTGACAAAGACATTTTTGATTTACGAGACATGAGCCAGTACATCTTTCTAAGTTGTAATCCGAGTGCCTTTCTTTTATTGAAGATGTGTTTTTTCCATGTCAATCTACGGTCCAGGTGTATACCCAAATAACGTATATCCTCAGATTGAGGTATCTGTATCCCGTTTAGCTCGACGGGAGTGCATGAATCGTGCCTGAGGGTGAAGGTTACATGAGCAGATTTGGTTTCATTCACCTTAATGCGCCAGTCACGTAGCCACAAATATATTTCGTCAAGACTTCGTTGCAGCATATTGGATGCTACTCTAGGGTTGTCGTGAGTCGCTATCACCGCTGTATCGTCTGCGAAAGTGCCCACTAGGACGTTGGGTGTTATTGGTAGGTCATGGGTGTATATGAGGTATAAGACCGGGCCCATTACACTTCCTTGAGGAACTCCTGCTTTAATATCATGTAAATCAGTTCTGGCTTCTCCTAACTTTACGTAAAAGTGACGTTGAGTTAGGTATGATTGTAATAGAGGATAGTAGCTCGGCGGGAGGGTTTCTTGTATTTTGTATAATAGACCTTCATGCCATACTCGGTCAAAGGCCTGTGAGACATCAAGGAAAGCTGCCGAGCAGTATTTTTTTTGTTCGAAGGCAGTATTAATCTCCCTTACGAGTCTATGGACCTGTTCTATAGTTCCATGAGCCTCACGAAATCCAAACTGATGCGAAGGGATTATTTGCGCTTTATTTATTTCTGGTAGGAGTCTTTTCATAATGAGTCTTTCAAGCACTTTAGAGGGCATGGGCAATAGACTTATTGGTCGATAAGAAGTAATTTTATCCGGTTCTTTTCCAGGTTTGAGGATAAGGATTATTTCAGCGGTTTTCCATTGCTCGGGAATGAACTTACGCCTCAAAATAGCATTATATACTTGCGTTAGGAATGTTATACCGATGTCAGGTAATTCTTTCAACGTTTTTGCAGTTATGAGATCGTAGCCGGGAGCTTTGTTTGTGTCTAGTTCTCGGATAGCTTGATGGACATCATTTTTGGTAAAATATTTGATTGAGGGTGAAGGCTGACGAATTGAAGTTAGATTCTCTCTTACTTTGTCTGTTTTAGTCGACCCTAAATCTATGTTTGGAGTAAATATGCCAGACAAGTGCTCTGCGAACAATTTGGCCTTTTCAGCGTCACTCCTTGCCCAACTACCATCTTCATTGCGGAGTGGCGATTGGAAAGTAATTGGTCTTTTGATGTTTTTGATGATTTTCCACAGAGAATAGTCTGTTGCTGAGGTAGTATCGAGGTTTTGCATGAGATTTTCTAGATTTCTGTTTCTTATTTTTCTAGGACGTTTTTAAGTTCTTTAACAAGTTTATTATATATTGTTTTATGTTCGGGATATCTTGATTCCTGCCATTTTTTCCTCGCTTGTCTCTTTTTTTGTACCAAATCCGTTACAATTTGCGGGTAAGTTGGTATATAATCATTATGGCTATGGAATCTAGGAGTAGCTTCCCAGGCCGCTGTTTGAACACATTTATTAAATCTTTCTACGGCGTCAGTTATGTCATCGTCAGATTTGAGTGAGATTTGAGTAGTCATGGTGTCCTTTACTTGCTGTCTAAATCTAATCCAATCTGTTTTTTTACTGTGGAGTTTACAGGGTCTATTGACTTCTACAGGCGCATTATATAATTCAGCAATAATTGCAGTATGATCAGAAGATAAGTCGAAGCTAGACTTACAGCGCAGAAACGATGCCGGAAGACCTTTGGTGACAAAGAAGTCTATCAAATCAGGTTTCTTTTTGACATCACTAGGCCAGTAAGTTGGTTTACCAGTGGATAATACTTTGAGGTTCAGCTGATTGATTGTTTTGGCAAGTTCGCGTCCTTTAGGAGTTATGATTCTCGACCCCCAGTCAGTGTGCTTTGCATTATAATCGCCTCCAGCGATGAATTTATAGCCCAGCGATTTAAAGAACGACGTGTAATTTTGGTTTTTAAGACTGTGTCTCGGAGGTATGTAGAGGGCAGATATTACTAGCGGTCCTTCTGAGGATTCGATTACAATGTTTGTAGCTTGAATTTCATTACTACAATAGGAATTTGTGACGTAATGTTTTATATTTTCTTTGATTAATAAGGCCGAGCCTGCATGGGCTGATCCATCCGGATGATTTGTATTGTACATTTTATATTTTGGTATGTTAAAAAAGCTCTTAGCCGTGAAGTGGGTCTCCGATACCAGCATTATATCTATATTGTGAGAGTTCAAGAACATTTTTACTTCGAGAGTATGATTTGGCAGCCCATTGGCATTCCACATCGCGATTTTTAATGGCCTGAATGTGGATGTAGTGTGGACATGATGTTCATGAGTATGGTTGTCATTGTGGTCATTTGTTGCATAATTTCTTTGAGCATGTTCATAATGTGTTTGAGATCGTGTGAGTTAAAAGTCGGTTCGTGCTGCCGATCCGCAAGAGTCGAAGCATTTTCGTTGTTTTTATTAAGATTTATCTTTTGCTGTTCAAGTTTATTATGATTATTCGTTATTTCTGCATATGTTTTGCTTTGGCTAGTTGATTGAGGTACCGGGAAGTTGCCTTGGTTGTTATGTAAGTTGTTACTGTTATTGTTGTTATTTGTGGTATTTTTGGTGCGGAGTGGTGGGTTTTTTTGTTTCTGGAGTTCTTTAAAGACTGCACAGCCTTTGTAATTTGCAGGGTGGTTACCATTGCACAGAGCACATTTTACCTCATCAGATCTTTCTTTGCGTGGGCACTCAGCAGAAGCGTGGTATCCAGCACATTTAATACATCTTGCTTTACGGCGACAGTATCTTTTTGTATGCCCATAGTCTTGGCAGTTAGCGCATTGAGGTATACTGCGTTTTGGTTTTGGAGGTTCAAATTAGACGCGACAGTTCAAAAGGCCTTTGATATCATATATTTCTTTGTTATTAGATTTTGGCTGAAGTTCGATAACAAACATATCTAATGGCTTCTTAGTAGCAATTTGCTTTATATTCCATATATTCGAAATGGTATAGTCATAAACGGCAAGTGCTTCTCTGATCTCTTCAATATCAGTTGAAGGATGAATATGTTTTAATATAACTTTGAAGTTTCGTTCTTGTTTTGTTTTGTAAGTATAATATTCAGTATTTTTATTGTCTAATTCCTTCGTGATGATTTTGAAGGCATCGCTTGTTTGGGGCTGTATTTTAACTTTGTTGTTCTGTAAAACTTTCAGTTCAAACAATCCTTCAACTGTTTCTTTTAGTAGTTTTGTTAGCGGTCGTATATTAGTGACATTGTCAACGAATAGGGGCGGTGGTTTTGGTTGTTTCTCATTTGATGGTGTTTGAGATGAGTCATTTGGTATATTTTCCAGTTCAGCAAAAGAGTTCGATGTAGGAACGGGTTCGCTAAGCCAGTAGCTATTTAATTTCGACTGCTTTAGCGCTTTGTCATTTACAGGGCTATTACATTCTTTCCTTTTACTTGAGACTCTGGTCCAAGTTTTGTCTTCATTGTCTGGAATCAAATTTGTTGTTTCTCCAGAGTTGGTAGTTGTGGTTTTGTTGCTTTGTCTAGCTTCCGATAGAGAGTGTGATCTCGGTCTGCTGGAAATAACAGGTTGGAGTATTTGCTGGGTTAGCTTATGCTTTGGTTTGTCTTGAGTTGAAAGGGAGTTTACTGTATCATTATTCATTTTAAATCCCACGAGTAAGGTCGATAAGCAGGTCACACACGGGGTTACGCCTATTCCCATATGAAGGCACAATACTTCAAAGTGAGCCGGGTCCATTGAAGTTGGCGCTAGGGACTGATCTACCCAACAGTCATGCATCCTCTCGGCGCGTTGCCCACCTTAGGATTTGGGGAATTTTTATTGAGGTTATCTTCCTCTTGGCCTGGGCGATGAAGCCGAGACCACCGATCTCGCAAAACATGACCACGAGATAGCGGATTGTGCTGGTCATTTCCTACCTGCACTAGCAAGGTTTTTAGGCCTTGTTGGTCCGGTTATTTCCTTTTCTGCCGCCTGACTCTCGGCATTGTTACTCATTTTGCACCACCCGGGGGACACGTGTAGGGTGGGCCTAGGAAGAGGTGGTAAATCCTACGGACGTGAGTAACATTGTCCCCCACTTTTATAACTTAAAATTCAACGCCCCATTATATAATTTGAAGACACTGGGAAGTGGGATCAAGCATGACTAAGTACTCAATATTTTCACAAAATTTTATTTTAGTGTAATACATAAGCTTTTAATAATAATAAATAATAATAATAAAGACTTAATAATAATAAATAAAAATTTATTTTCTCATAAACACAGATACATTAAAATATTCATTTCATAATTATAAAAGCAAACTTAAGGCTAAGCGTTTTAATAATAAATTGGAAAGAACACCACTCCTGTACTGGTTAGAAAACTGTATCACAGTAAGTGGGTTCCCCCTTCACAAATTCTTGTTTTGTATTCTAAAATACCACAATATAATTATAATATTCCTAAACAAAATTATTAAGGTAAAGCATTAAAATCAGTTTATTATTAATCTGACGCGAACCTCACATTTTAACTCTCAAAAGGCGAAGAATGTTTTTTGCACTTCCGAATGTAGACAGATTTTTTCTAAAACTACAGATTTCGTGTAGCCACTCAAAAAACGATTTTAAACTTTCGCGATTAGTATACATTATACAAGGTTATATAGCGGGTCTTACTCGCGATAAATCTTTTATTTAAGGCCTAAATACCTCGGTTTTTTGCCAACGTATGAGTAAGACCCGCTATATAACCTTGTATAAAGCCACTCAAAAAGCCCCATAGACAAACCGAACAAAGCTTTTTACAGGCAACTTAACTTATGACATTAGACTTTTATTTACATCACATTTCACCTACAGCTATTTTATAATATATAAAATGTCAAAGAAAACCTTACAATACCAACTCCACAACGCTTCGAAACAAATAATAATTCATCCAAGCAATTTAATGCAACATCAGTTTCACTCCGTGTGAATTGCGCTCATAATCATGTCAGCCATTGCATCCGAGCCAAATGCAATTTATAAACCATCAATAATATACTAATGACCCCAGCTCGATTGCGATGTCAATCGGGCTGATTAATTTTATTCAGTTTGCGAAAGCTTTATTAATTTCTGTCTCTCCGGTTTTAGGGTTCCGTACCTAAAAGGTAAAAAACGGAACCCTATTACTAAGCCTCCGTTGTCTGTCTGTCTGTCTGTCTGTCTGTCACCAGGCTGTATCTCATAAACCATGATAGCTAGATAGCTGAAATTTTCACAAATTATGTATTTTGGTTGCCGCTATAACAACAAATACTAAAAATATTAAAAAAAAAAAAAATTAAGAGGGTGTCCCATACAAAAAACGTGTTTTTTTTCGTATATTTTGCTCAAAATTACTAACTGTTACAGTTAGACGCTTTAAATTTTTACAGAATATGTAGTTGTATATTACCTTTCAAAATAAATAATTAAATTTAAAAAAGTAAATAATAAAGGGGGGCTCCCATACAACAAACGTAATTTTTAAGCAATTTGTTACTCGATCTTAATAAACAGGTAGAAACTTATAAAGTATTTAAGTATACATACAACGAACGTGATTTTATTTTATAGATGATGGTACGGAACCCTTTGTGCGCGAGTCCGACTCGCACTTGCCCAATTTTTGAGATTAATGTTGTTTATGTCCTATGTATGTGTTGAGAAACTAATGTTATAGAATGCTCGGATTAAGATCTCGCTTATTAATTATATGATTCTATTTCATTCTTAGGTTCACCATTTCGTTTTTTTTTACTACGAACATATTTGTGCTACATAGATAAATACATTCTTTATTGCACACTAAATAATAACCACACGCTTTGCAAAAAACGGGCGACGTAGATGTTATTTATTATGCAAGAGGTCGGTATTCGTCGTTTGGATTGGCCAGCCCCGACCTTAACCACGTCTGGGACCTCCTAAAAAGGCGAGTACGAGCTGTCCAACCACTTCCACAAAACATCAGGGAATCTCCTTGATGTTTTGTGAGAAAAGTGGTGTTCTCGGCTGAGTGGGAACACATTCCACAGGATACCATCAAAAACCCATTACATGCCCTAATCACTGCAAGGGGAGGTCTTTTGACCAGTGTGTGTTGCCAGTGATGACTTACGGATCAGAGACGTGGTCGCTCACTATGGGCCTTATCAGAAGGCTCAAGGTCACTCAGAGGGCGATGGAGAGAGCTATGCTTGAAGTTTCCCTGCGAGATCGAATCAGAAATGAGGAGATCCGCAGTAGAACCAAAGTCGCCGACATAGCCAAGCTGAAGTGGCAGTGGGCAGGGCACATAGCTCGAAGAACCGATGGCCGTTGGGGCAGAAAGGTTCTGGAGTGGCGGCCACGTACCGGACGACGCAGCAGAGGTAGGCCCCCCGCAAGGTGGACCGACGACCTCGTCAAGATCGCGGGAGGCGGTTGGATGTGGGCGGCTCAAGACCGGTCTGTGTGGAGAACCTTGGGGGAGGCCTATGTCCAGCAGTGGACGTCGTTTGGCTGATATGATGGATGGATGATGAATAATACAATTGAACCGTCCTTAGGAATCATACTAGAATGTGTTCAGTAGTTTTCTTAGCTTTTTAGTTAGTGTGGCAGATACCACAAATACCACAATACAACTCTGGTATTCTGTGTGCACCCTGCTGATATCTATACTAGTACATACATGCATCAACCCTAAAGCCGCTTTGAACAAGTGTAACAGAATTGATATGACAATCCATTCTCTCGATCGAAGTGTTATAATCTTATAATATGAATGTAAAGATAAATCGATCAAAAGTAATCCTACTCAAAAATCTGTGAGCGTATGCACCGCAAGAGGGATTTTTATAAAAAAGGGGAATTGATATATTAACACTTTAAATCCTGGAATCGGTATTTTAGTCAATTTAAACAGTGAGCCGTGTTGGAATGGCCATTTTTATGGATATAATGAAATTAAGACGACGAGTATTTTATGTTATTTTAATAAAAAAGATGTTAAAAATAAAAATTAATAACGAGTATAATACAATATTCGCGTTGATAATAAGAAATTTCTAGTCATTTATGCTAATGACTAATGACATACTAAAAATATTAATATTAAGTATCAATAGAAAAGCCAATGACTGTGAGGTGCCCTTTTTTTGCAAAGGAGTTTACATAATTTAATTTACTACAGGCTAATGCTCTAACAATTGTCTTCAAACAATTATACTGTGGTATATTATCAAATATAACCTCAATTATTGTTTAAATGACGCACATGGAATATAACAAAGTAGTGTTGTAGTCGCACTGAGTGGTGAACACCGCGCCGCCGCCGTGTGCAACTAACTTTAATTACACGTTGTTCCCTACGCAGGGCCAGTTAAAGGGAAGATTTGTACAGGATAATCTATTCTGACTGAAAAAACCTGATAAAGTTACAACAATGCTACTAGGATATCGTGTATGTAGAAAAGACAAAATAAAATAAAGTGAATGTAAAATGTTTAGGTGTTTTTATAATTAGTTTATTTGACATACCTAATGTGATTATCATTGGCATATATTATTAAGACCAACCAAGTGGATTATAATAGTCGTTTAATGATGCTCGTGAGGTATATGATACAATCATTTTAGTAATTAGAAAACATAATAAGCAAAATCGTATTATCAAACACCTATCCCTTGACCTCACCATCATAATATTATAACGAAGGTTGACAGTAATATCAAATAGCTAACAGATTCGGTCGATGTGATCTGGTTAGAGCAGAAAGCGGGCCTAGGGCTCATAGAAAATTTTGGATGATGATGACAGAAACAATCGGCATTTTGATAGGATGATGCATGTCAATACGTTATAACAAACATAATTAGCATGGTAAATTGTAAAAGAGAAGCCACACACACGTAACAAATATTTATCTAAATCGGTCTATTTGATTAATCTTATATCTTATACTAATATATAAAGCTGAAGAGTTTGTTTGTTTGTATGTTTGTTTGTTTGTTTGTTTGGTTGAACGCGCTAATCTCAGGAACTACTGGTCCAATTTGAAAAATTATTTCAGTGTTAGATAGCCCATTTATTAAGGAAGGCTATAGGATAAATAACATCACGCTATGAGCGACGGGAGCAGAGCAGTAGCCTTAAATAACGCGGGTGTAACCGCGGGCATCTTCTAGTTAAAATATAAAACTGAAGAGTTTGTTTGCTTGTTTGTTTGGTTGAACGCGCTAATCTCAGGAACTACTGGTACGATTTGGAAAATTATTTCAGTGTTAGATAGCCCATTTATCGAGGAAGGTTTTAGGCTATATATCATCACGCTATGAGCGACGGGAGCAGAGCAGTAGCCTTAAATAACGCGGGTGTAACCGCGGGCACCCTCTGCTATTTGATATTTTGCAAAGCGGAAAAAGCAATTGATTCACTGATTTTAATATGTTTAAAAATATTTTAATAATAAATAATGAACATGGAGTCTACCCTTAACAGCGATGTGTTGTGTCGAACGGTGTCGTCGAATAACTTTCATTATTTGTGCGCCACGTGCCGTCTGCCGAGTTTCAATACATTGTACACCGCGATGCTTGTGTCTGTTTGTAGGGATAAAACGAGATGATTGTGAAATCTGGTACGATGCTAATTTGACAACATAAAAAGTTATCAATGGAATCGATAATCATCTCGAATTATATTGTATTGAGTTGATTGTATTATAATTCAATATATTTGACTGTAATGAGAATTATATCTTACTATATTATTATTATAAAAACGAATGAATAAACTACTAACAGTGTGACAGTAGGTAGTTAGAATAACAGTTAACTTAGCGTGGCCAAAAAATATAATCCGTTTGTTGCTGAATTTCCTAAAAGATGCTCAAATTAATTTACTAGCAATATCCTCGATCTAAGGCCTCCCTCACATTGGGCGACAGCGTTCATCGAGCGTACGCTCAGCGTGCGCCCGGCGATCACTCTGTAGTACAAAGTGAACGCCGGACGCACGCCGAACGGTCGCGCTCGCACGGAGCGTACGTTTGAGGAACGCTGATGACCAAGGACCAGAATTAAGGAAGCTAACTTTGTCAAAAGTATGGATTTGCCTAATTTTAAATGTGTTTCCGGTACTAGATTCCAGAAAATTTTGGATTTTTAAATGAAGGATAGTTTTTTAAAACTTTTTTTTTAAAACACCTTCATTAAAAATCCGAAATTTTCTGGATTCTAGTTCCGGAAACACATTTAAAATTAGGCGAATCCATACTTTTGACAATGTTAGCTCTCTGATTCCGATCTTTGCTCATGACCAATGTAAGGGAGGCCTTAATCTCAATCGAATCAGATATCACGTAGCAAATTCTAACATTAGCATATGTTAATATCCACTTAACATATACAGGTACCCAGGTTACTAGTGTTAGTCAGAGAGTCACCGGTACTCTCCACGCCTTATATCGCCTCAAGAATTTTCTGCCTCCCAAAACCAAGACAATGCTTGTGCAGACCTTAATCTTTCCCTTAATGGACTTTGGTGATGTGTGCTATTAAGTATGACCTGAATGCAGATGCTCATGTCAACAAATATGACCGACTTCTAAATAACTGCATTCGATTCATTTATAATCTTCGCAAGTATGATCACGTATCTGCTTTCCGTTCCGAACTCAAGTGGTTACCCATACGTCAACGCCTCTGCGTGCTCTTACTACTCTCTTTTCTATTCTTACTGCCCCTTCTCCTCCTGATTACCTAAAAACATACTTTCAATATCTCTCTTCTACTCATGAAAGGGAACTCCGTTCTTCTCATAATTTACTTCTTGCTTGTCCTACTCACACTTCTGGTTTTGTCAATTCCTCCTTCATAGTTAAAGCTGTACTGCTTTGCAATAGGCTCCCTCCTGAAGTCAGAATGTCCACCAAGCTTTATGCATTCAAAATGAAAGTCCGAGAGCTCCTATTTAGTAGATTGAGGGAATCAGCACATCATTCGCATCAGTTATAGTATATTATATATATGTGTATATATATTATATAATTATGTATTTTTATATGTATAGTACTTATTTAGATATCTATAATATGTATTTATTAAATATACTCATATGCTGCAGTATTTATCTGACTACTATAAGTATAAATATAATTATGTATTACCTAATAAATTAGATAACTGGTTTATATATTATATTTATTTTTCAGTATTCGACTTTCTACACTGCTTTCAATGCACCTACCACATTTATTTCTGCACCACCTAAAGGTCGACTGTTAGAGAATGCCTAATGGCATTAAGTCCACCCATGTACACTTAAGTGCATAAAGATTAAAATATATATATATATATATTTATTCTTGTGACAGTGAACACCAATCAGAGAGCTTTACGTCAAACAGTACGTCCGCCATTCATGTTGTTGACGTTTTAGTAGTAAATACAACTAAAACGTCAAACTTTCTACCTGTCAAATCGAATATAACAAAATAAAAGTGGGTACATCAGACCAGACTTCATTCCCGGTTTGTTTTATTTTGGACTTTGTGATATCACTCAACCGCCATGATGGTTTACAGCGTTTTCGTGGCAAATTCAAAAAGGTTTTTAAAAAGCCGTAATTAGTAATGTTGCTGATCGATTTTTGAAGAAAAATCAGGTATTTCAATTTAACATCTAATAAAGAAACGAATCAATCGCTAATTACATTTTAGGACACATGCCTATTAGTGTAGTGACTCAAAAAGCCTGATAGACAAACCGAACAAAGCTTTTTCAGGCCACTTAACTTATGACATTAGACTTTTATGCACATCACATTTCACGTACAACTATTTAAAAAAATGTCAAAGAAAACCTTACAACACCAACTCCACAACGCTTCGAAACAAATAATAATTTATCCAAGCAATTTAATGCAACATCAGTTTCACTCCGTGTGAATTGCGCTCATAATCATGTCAGCCATTGCATCCGAGCCAAATGCAATTTATAAACCATCAATAATATACTAATGACCCCAGCTCGATTGCGATGTCAATCGGGCTGATTAATTTTATTCAGTTTCCGAAAGCTTTATTAATTTCTGTCTCTCCGTTTTTGAGATTAATGTTGTTTATTTCCTATGTATGTGTAGACAAACTAATGTTATGGAGTGCTTGGATTAAGGACTTGCTTATATTATAATAGTACTAATTCTTTCTGGGGTTCTCAATTTCAGTTATTTATAATAATATATTTATGCTTTATAGATAAATACTTTTTTTTTGTTGCACACCTTATAATAAAATTATACACATATAATCAAATTAACTTCAGATTAGTGCTGTCCGCTAATTTCTCTTGACACCAAACGAGTACAGTACAGAAAAAAACATAAAGACAGGGAGAAAATATCTAGGTACGATTGAGGTGAATATATAATAGCGGTCTTTAAACAGTAAAACAAACAAGCTTTAAAAATAATGTGGCTACATTTTCATAATATGACCTCAATTATAGTTTAAATGACACACATGGAATATAACAAAGTAGTGTCGTCGCAGTGAGTGGTGTACACCGCGCCGCCGCCGTGTGCAACTAACTTTAATTACACGTTGTTCCCTACGCAGGGCCAGTTAAAGGGAATATTTGTACAGGATAATCTATTCTGACTAAAAAAAATCTGATCAAGTTACAGCAATGCTACTAGGATATCGTGTATGTAGAAAAGACAAAATAAAATAAAGTGAATGTAACATCTTTAGGTGTTTTTATAATTAGTTTATTTGACATACCTATTGTGATTATCATTGGCATATATATTTTTTTTTTTTGGATGGATTATAATAGTCGTTTAATGATGCTCGTGAGGTATATGATACAATCATTTTAGTAATAAGAAAACATAATAAGCTAAATCGTATTATCAAACACGTATCCCTTGACCTCACCATCATAATATTATAACGAAGGTTGACAGTAATATCAAATAGCTGACAGATTCGATCGATGTGATCTGGTTAGAACAGAAAGCGGGCCCAGGGCTCCTAGAAAATTTTGGATGATGATGACAGAAACAATCGGAATTTTGATATGATGATGCATGTAAATACGTTATAACAAACATAATTAGCATGGTAAATTGTAAAAAAATACGCCACACACACAAACAAATATTTATCCAAATCGGTCTATTTGAGTAATCTTATACTTATAATATACTAGAGGACGCCAGCAGCTCCGCCTGCATTTTTTTTAAATTTACCCGTTTTGGCCGATCCCGTGGGAATTTCGGGCAATCCCATCTTAGTGCACCCCTACGGTCCCCAAGGATCATATATGCCAAGTTTCAGCTTCCTGCACCCAATAGTTTCGGCTGTAGCGTGTCTGTCAGTCAGTCAGTAACGCAAGGATTTTATATATTAAGATAAAGCTTAAGAGTTTGTTTGTTTAGTTGAACGCGTTAATCTCAAGAACTACTGGTCCAATTTGAAAATTTATTTCAGTGTTAGATAGCCCATTTATCGAGGAAGGCTATAGCCTATAGACTATATAACATCACGCTATGAGCGACGGGAGCAGAGCAGTAGCCTAAAATAACGCGGGTGTAACCGCGGGCATCCTCTAGTATTTGATATTTTGCAAAGCAGAAAAAGCAATTGATTCACAGATTTTAATATGTTTATAAATATTTTAATAATAAATAATGAACATGGAGTCTACCCTTAACAGCGATGTGTTGTGTCGAACGGTGTCGTCGTCTAACTTTCATTATTTGTGCGCCACGTGCCGTCTGCCGAGTTTCAATACATTGTATACCGCGATGCTTGTGTGATGTGTCAGTTTGTAGGGATAAAACGGGATGATTGTAGAATCTGGTACCATACTAATTTGACATCATAAAAAGTTATCAAAGGAATCGAACATCATCTCGTTTTATATTGTATCGAGTTGAATGTTTTATAATTCAATATATTTGACTGTAATGAGAATTATATCTTACTATATTATTATTATAAAAACGAATGAATAAACTACTAACAGTGTGACAGTAGGTAGTTAGAATAACAGTTAACTTAGCGTGGCCAAAAAATATAATCCGTTTGTTGCTGAATTTCCTAAAAGATGCTCAAATTAATTTATTAGCAATATCCTCGATCTAAGGCCTCCCTCACATTGGGCGACAGCGTTCATCGAGCGTACGCTCAGCGTGCGCCCGGCGATCACTCTGTAGTACAAAGTGAACGCCGGACGCACGCCGAACGGTCGCGCTCGCACGGAGCGTACGTTCGAGGAACGCTGATGACCAAGAACCAGAATTAAGGAAGCTAACTTTGTCAAAAGTATGGATTTGCCTAATTTTAAATGTGTTTCCGGTACTAGATTCCAGAAAATTTTGGATTTTTAAATGAAGGATAGTTTTTTTAAACTTTTTTTTTAAAACACCTTCATTAAAAATCCGAAATTTTCTGGATTCTAGTTCCGGAAACACATTTAAAATTAGGCGAATCCATACTTTTGACAATGTTAGCTCTCTGATTCCGATCTTTGCTCATGACCAATGTAAGGGAGGCCTTAATCTCAATCGAATCAGATATCACGTAGCAAATTCTAACATTAGCATATGTTAATATCCACTTAACATATACAGGTACCCAGGTTACTAGTGTTAGTCAGAGAGTCACCGGTACTCTCCACGCCTTATATCGCCTCAAGAATTTTCTGCCTCCCAAAACCAAGACAATGCTTGTGCCGACCTTAATCTTTCCCTTAATGGACTTTGGTGATGTGTGCTATTAAGTATGACCTGAATGCAGAACATGTCAACAAATATGACCGACTTCTAAATAACTGCATTCGATTCATTTATAATCTTCGCAAGTATGATCACGTATCTGCTTTCCGTTCCGAACTCAAGTGGTTACCCATACGTCAACGCCTCTGCGTGCTCTTACTACTCTCTTTTCTATTCTTACTGCCCCTTCTCCTCCTGATTACCTAAAAACATACTTTCAATATCTCTCTTCTACTCATGAAAGGGAACTCCGTTCTTCTCATAATTTACTTCTTGCTTGTCCTACTCACACTTCTGGTTTTGTCAATTCCTCCTTCATAGTTAAAGCTGTACTGCTTTGCAATAGGCTCCCTCCTGAAGTCAGAATGTCCACCAAGCTTTATGCATTCAAAATGAAAGTCCGAGAGCTCCTATTTAGTAGATTGAGGGAATCAGCACATCATTCGCATCAGTTATAGTATATTATATATATGTGTATATATATTATATAATTATGTATTTTTATATGTATAGTACTTATTTAGATATCTATAATATGCATTTATTAAATATACTCATATGCTGCAGTATTTATCTGACTACTATAAGTATAAATATAATTATGTATTACCTAATAAATTAGATAACTGGTTTATATATTATATTTATTTTTTCAGTATTCGACTTTCTACACTGCTTTCAATGCACCTACCACATTTATTTCTGCACCACCTAAAGGTCGACTGTTAGAGAATGCCTAATGGCATTAAGTCCACCCATGTACACTTTAGTGCATAAAGATTAAAATATATATATATATATATATATATATATATATATATATATATATATATATATATATATATATATATATATATATATATATATATATATATATATATATATTTATTCTTGTGACAGTGAACACCAATTAGAGAGCTTTACGTCAAACAGTACGTCCGCCATTCATGTTGTTGACGTTTTAGTAGTAAATACAACTAAAACGTCAAACTTTCTACCTGTCAAATCGAATATAACAAAATAAAAGTGGGTACATCAGACCAGACTTCATTCCCGGTTTGTTTTATTTTGGACTTTGTGATATCACTCAACCGCCATGATGGTTTACAGCGTTTTCGTGGCAAATTCAAAAAGGTTTTTAAAAAGCCGTAATCAGTAATGTTGCTGATCGATTTTTGAAGAAAAATCAGGTATTTCAATTTAACATCTAATAAAGAAACGAATCAATCGCTAATTACATTTTAGGACACATGCCTATTAGTGTAGCGACTCAAAAAGCCTGATAGACAAACCGAACAAAGCTTTTTCAGGCCACTTAACTTATGACATTAGACTTTTATGCACATCACATTTCACGTACAACTATTTTAAAAAATGTCAAAGAAAACCTTACAACACCAACTCCACAACGCTTCGAGACAAATAATAATTTATCCAAGCAATTTAATGCAACATCAGTTTCACTCCGTGTGAATTGCGCTCATAATCATGTCAGCCATTGCATCCGAGCCAAATGCAATTTATAAACCATCAATAATATACTAATGACCCCAGCTCGATTGCGATGTCAATCGGGCTGATTAATTTTATTCAGTTTGCGAAAGCTTTATTAATTTCTGTCTCTCCGTTTTTGAGATTAATGTTGTTTATTTCCTATGTATGTGTAGACAAACTAATGTTATGGAGTGCTTGGATTAAGGACTTGCTTATATTATAATAGTACTAATTCTTTCTGGGGTTCTCAATTTCAGTTATTTATAATAATATATTTATGCTTTATAGATAAATACTTTTTTTTGTTGCACACCTTACAATAAAATTATACACATATAATCAAATTAACTTCAGATTAGTGCTGTCCGCTAATTTCTCTTGACACCAAACGAGTACAGTACAGAAAAAAACATAAAGACAGGGAGAAAATATCTAGGTACGATTGAGGTGAATATATAATAGCGGTCTTTAAACAGTAAAACAAACAAGCTTTAAAAATAATGTGGCTACATTTTCATAATATGACCTCAATTATAGTTTAAATGACACACATGGAATATAACAAAGTAGTGTCGTCGCAGTGAGTGGTGTACACCGCGCCGCCGCCGTGTGCAACTAACTTTAATTACACGTTGTTCCCTACGCAGGGCCAGTTAAAGGGAATATTTGTACAGGATAATCTATTCTGACTAAAAAAAATCTGATCAAGTTACAGCAATGCTACTAGGATATCGTGTATGTAGAAAAGACAAAATAAAATAAAGTGAATGTAACATCTTTAGGTGTTTTTATAATTAGTTTATTTGACATACCTATTGTGATTATCATTGGCATATATATATTTTTTTTTTTGATGGATTATAATAGTCGTTTAATGATGCTCGTGAGGTATATGATACAATTATTTTAGTAATAAGAAAACATAATAAGCTAAATCGTATTATCAAACACGTATCCCTTGACCTCACCATCATAATATTATAACGAAGGTTGACAGTAATATCAAATAGCTGACAGATTCGATCGATGTGATCTGGTTAGAACAGAAAGCGGGCCCAGGGCTCCTAGAAAATTTTGGATGATGATGACAGAAACAATCGGAATTTTGATATGATGATGCATGTAAATACGTTATAACAAACATAATTAGCATGGTAAATTGTAAAAAAATACGCCACACACATAAACAAATATTTATCCAAATCGGTCTATTTGAGTAATCTTATACTTATAATATACTAGAGGACGCCAGCAGCTCCGCCTGCATTTTTTTAAAATTTACCCGTTTTGGCCGATCCCGTGGGAATTTCGGGAAATCCCTTCTTAGTGCACCCCTACGGTCCCCAAGGAACATATAAGTTTCAGCTTCCTGCACCCAATAGTTTCGGCTGTAGCGTGTCTGTCAGTCAGTCAGTAACGCAAGGATTTAAATATTAAGATAAAGCTGAAGAGTTTGTTTGTTTAGTTGAACGCGTTAATCTCAAGAACTACTGGTCCAATTTGAAAATTTATTTCAGTGTTAGATAGCCCATTTATCGAGGAACGCTATAGCCTATAGACTATATAACATCACGCTATAAGCGACGGGAGCAGAGCAGTAGCCTTAAATAACGCGGGTGTAACCGTGGGCACCCTCTGCTATTTGATATTTTGCAAAGCGGAAAAAGAAATTGATTCACAGATTTTAATATGTTTATAAATATTTTAATAATAAATAATTAACATAGATTCTACCCTTAACAGCGATGGGTTGTGTCGAACGGTTTCGTCGACTAACTTTCATTATTTGTGCGCCACGTGCCGTCTGCCGAGTTTCAATACATTGTACACCGCGATGCTTGTGTCTGTTTGTAGGGATAAAACGGGATGATTGTGGAATCTGGTACGATGCTAATTTGACAACATAAAAAGTTATCAATGGAATCGATAATCATCTCGAATTATATTGTATTGAGTTGATTGTATTATAATTCAATATATTTGACTGTAATGAGAATTATATCTTACTATATTATTATTATAAAAACGAATGAATAAACTACTTACAGTGTGACAGTAGGTAGTTAGAATAACAGTTAACTTAGCGTGGCCAAAAAATATAATCCGTTTGTTGCTGAATTTCCTAAAAGATGCTCAAATTAATTTACTAGCAATATCCTCGATCTAAGGCCTCCCTCACATTGGGCGACAGCGTTCATCGAGCGTACGCTCAGCGTGCGCCCGGCGATCACTCTGTAGTACAAAGTGAACGCCGGACGCACGCCGAACGGTCGCGGTCGCACGGAGCGTACGTTCGAGGAACGCTGATGACCAAGGACCGGAATTAAGGGAGCTAACTTTGTCAAAAGTATGGATTTGCCTAATTTTAAATGTGTTTCCGGAACTAGATTCCAGAAAATGTTGGATTTTTAAATGAAGGATAGTTTTTTAAAACTTTTTTTTAAAACACCTTCATTAAAAATCCGAAATTTTCTGGATTATAGTTCCGGAAACACATTTAAAATTAGGCAAATCCATACTTTTGACAATGTTAGCTCTCTGATTCCGATCTTTGCTCATGACCAATGTAAGGAAGGCCTTAATCTCAATCGAATCAGATATCACGTAGCAAATTCTAACATTAGCATATATTAATATCCACTTAACATATACCTTAAAGCTTCAAATATTATAAAATCCAGCCCATCAACTCACAAATAAGTTATAAGCTCTTTATTAAGTACTATAATATATTAATTCCCCTTTTTTATAAAAATCCCTCTTGCGGTGCATACGCTCACAGATTTTTGAGTAGGATTACTTTTGATCGATTTATCTTTACATTCATATTATAAGATTATAACACTTCGATCGAGAGAATGGATTGTCATATCAATTCTGTTACACTTGTTCAAAGCGGCTTTAGGGTTGATGCATATATGTACTAGTATAGATATCAGCAGGGTGCACACAGAATACCAGAGTTGTATTGTGGTATTTGTGGTATCTGTTTAATACAACGTTATAGCCATAGATAATAGTATTCTTTATTCTATGGTTATAGCTGAGTGTGGACCGATCTGTCACGGATTAGGTACATGCTAGGTTATGTTTGGTACCTACCTTTTCATTTTTAACAATTTTCTGTTTTTACTCTTTTCTTTATCAGACCGCTATGCAAAGTATAAATTCACGATGCGCACCACTGATTTTCGAATTGATGTGAGTATTAATTATTGTTCCAGAGGTTAAATTTTTGAAGTAAAAACTAAATACAATTCTAATACTCTTTGGATCAGTCGATTTTAAGTGGATTTCAGCTGCGGTTCTTCTTATAACAATAAGGTTCTTCTATACAAAAGCTGACTGCCTCGTTGGTTTCGCGGCATGAATATGCGCGTGGGACTGGGAGGTCTCGGGTTGAATTCCCGCGTCGGGCAAAGTGTTATTGGGTTTTTCCGTTAGGAAATTCTTACTAGCAGCACGGATCCTGGTAACGTGCCCGGTACGGCAATAGGCTCGCCCCCCTATAACGTGGGACCTAAAAATTCATGGCGAAATGTGGATGTAATATTACACCTCTGCCTACCCCAACGGGGATAAAAGCGTGAGTCTATATATACAAAAGCTGTACGCATCTTCATCTGTTCCTTTCATGTGTATTTACAGAATTCATTCCCAATCAACAATCTTTCTTTTGATTTGAAAACTGTGCCTTATAATTTGTACTGGTAGGGACAAGTTATAAGCCACAGTTTTCCCCTTTGGCCCAAAAAAAAAACAATTATATTTCTATAACACAACATACACAGTTTAGCACATAATAAACTAAAACTGTATTTGAATAGTGCAACTCTGTGTGGTTTAAAACTAGAACTAGGCTCTACACAAAGGCGGCTGGGAGGCCGGCGACACACTTACTACCTCAGTTCCACAAAAGCTACTGTTGTTAGATACCACTCAAGCTGAATATAATGTTTGTTTATACTCATGGTAACAGTAACATAAAGTAATGGTGTTTTAATTTTAAAAGGGTTGATAGCTTAGGGGGGTTTCAAAGACCTAAAGCGACGGGTTTCTATGAAGCAATCGGTTTTTCTTGTGGGAAGACAGGTATCCCAGCTTTGGGACAGTGACAGCCTAGTGGAGAGACACAAAGACTGGCGATTGGTATCTATAGACCGGCCAGTTTTCTAGTGAGAAGCGGCTGAAGCCTATCAATGGGACAGATTTAAAGTTAAGCCTGATATTTATATCTATGCCTTCCAGCCAAAAGGGGCTAAGCGACATTTTTTGCGAAATCGACATATATATATGGTTAGAATCGGCTTTTTTTTCTGCGTCTAATGGTCTAAGTTTCGTGGCTCTAGGACAAACTTTTTGTCGCTTAGGCGGTAAAGGAATTGAGGTTCTAACACTAAGTTTTTCGTCATAAACGACAGTTATTTTTGGTGTATTTTGTATTATGGTGGTTGGATAAAAATTATATTTTAAAACTGTGAGATAAGCATTTTTGGCTTTGAATATTTTCTTCTTTGCTTGAACGTTAAGTAGTTTGGGCTGTAAATACTTTTTTGTAAAAAATACATTAGTCAAATTTTACTTCAATCTTTGTGTACCAAACTTTCGGTTAGGATATTAGGGCAGTTCCTTTGGATAAAATATATGTCATTTATTACATTTAGGTCTCATTTCCGTGACTTTATTTGGCGTTTATTTTTATTTTCCCTAGTTAGCAAATCAATCATCGAAGGCGCTTAGGATAATTCATCCAAACGAATGTCGCCTTACATTGTCGCTTACCCTTTTTTTTCCCTCCCCAAAAAAATATCTGGTATGGTGGTAAGACTACAAGGTAAATCAAAGCTTTGGCGGTTAGTTTACAGAAGAATGACAAACAGCGTCGGTTATCTCACTCTTTCGTTTGAACAAAATGTCGTTAGTGTTGCACAGCGAACCTTCACCGCGGGCATAAGCACCTCCATGCTTGCGAGTCCGTTTGGCGCGTTTTTCGAAGGAAATAAAACGGTAAGATTATTTTAATAGACTTTTATATTCATCTATAATTGTGTATTCTAATTAGTTATTTTAAGTTTTATAGGTAAGAAGTCATTATTTTGCTATCTTGTTCAGAAAATACTGAATGGTTAAATAAGTACCTACAGAGTTTTTGTTGGCTGGCCTGGCTTAGGATCATAATCAAGGGTTCGAATCCCAGGTTGGGCCTGCAAGGAATTATTGGATTTTTTATAAATTCTCAGTAACAGTCAAGAGTTAATCCTGCGACTGATATGACTCTGTTGTGTCGAATTGCCTATGGGACTATGAGAGTGAGAGAATAAAAACTGCACGTTTGTTTTGAACATATATTAGCGTTAGTAGGTCCCTCTTTTGCAAATTGATATTCTGCCTCAAGATTTGTCACCGTGACTGATTTATCATGTGTCATCATCATTGTTTTATCGATTGAGTGAATGGATGGGTGAGTGCGAATGAATGGATACACGGCAAAAGCGATAGTAAGAACCCTCTTTTTGGAGCGGCTGAAGGCCGCCACGGTGTCCTCACCTTCCGCCTGACACATGTCTTCATCGGACACGGTTGTTTTGGGTAGGTAGTTTCTTTGCTGTGACTCCCCCGGCTACGCACGCACAGTGATACATGTTGTATGGGGTAGCGGAAATAATTGTGAAGGTTGTCTATTCCTTTAGAAAGTAGTAAAACAAAATATTTTTCATCGATATTTGGTTATGTAATAATAATATATATGTTTCGTTAAGATTTGCTATTTCACTTTCCATTCTCGCAATTTCGTTGTTACTGACGTCTGTAGTTTCTTTCATGAACTGAAACTGTACTGTTCTACAGTACCTGGTTGAAGAAGGAGATTCATTCTTCCAATACACCGAAGATTGTTTTCGTTGGTCATTGAGACGGAGAGGAACTAATGTTGTTAGAAATAAGTTAGTGTCTGTGGCACCATCTTAATGTGCGTAATAATGAGTTAAATAACTAATATGGCTAAAAAAAAAAATTGAGATTCGCAGGTATTCGCAGCTCCCCCCATGGGATCTCCACCTTGTCGTGGTGGTGGGGCTCAGTAACCGTGGATTGGTCACCCGCGGTGAAGCTAAGAGGGATCCAGGAGGAGACGCTCCGCGTTGGCTTGGAGGGGCCTACGTAGGATGCGTCCAACAGTGCGGGTGCGGGGGACAGTTCTGTCTGTCCCTCGCAGTCGGGTGCGGTCGCGGGAGGAGAGGCGTGTCGGTGTTGCGTTGCCGCGCGCCCTATCTCCCGCGACCAAATGGGGGTGCACCATTCGAAGCATCGCGGTGGGGCCGCAGAGGAAGAGGAGATGCGGTGTTGCGTTACCGTCCTCCCTGTCCTCTGCGGCCGCTGGGTGTTTTGGCGGTGGAGTCCAACACCTTAATCCGCCGCCAAGGGGGTTTTGTTCGGGGCCCGCCTGACCATCTGGCGAGCCAATACCTATCGGAGGGAAGCGACGAGTGCTTCGGAGATGCCCTACCCTCCGACACACGGGTTCATGGAGAAAGTCGAGGTGTTTTTTAATGGAAACACCACATACTCCGGCTCTTATTTCCCCCAAGAGTCGGAGATCCGAAGGGATTTTCCACCTCGTAAAACAAAAAAAAAAGGTATTCGCAGCTGGAAGTGATTTATTAATTATCTACACAAATGTGCCTATTATTTGAATTATAAGAGAAACCGCAGGAAGCCGCCGCAACCTAGATATGGCCGTTTAAACTAAGAATTTAACTTAAAAACAAGCTTTCTTCTCTCATTATCCTGCACTCAGACTAATCACTTTATTGACAATACTAAATTATCTAGTAGATTTTTTAAGACGTGTAGTATTACAGAAAATTTAAGTATATTTAAAAAAACATCACAAACTGGAACATACAACTTAGGGCTTTTTTCAAGTGAAAATTCAATATCTATTTATTTTAATTTATATAGAGGTTAAACTAATAAGATAACGCAATAAAAATAAAATTATTATGTGTTTGTGTTTATTTAGGCTTGTAGTATCCAATACTGGTATGACATATTCGAATAGTCATACTTTGAAAATTGAATTTTTTCCGCTCATTGACCACCGTGGGACGTCGCGAGGCGATTTACGACAACTATAGACGCGGACATGCGGACGACGAGGACCAAACGCCTACCGTCATACCTAAAAGTGGTGCTTAGGTACGAAATTTTAAGTTTATATTTTTTTGTCATACCTAGAATGTCAGCATGAATGTATAAAGCAAGGCTAACTTACAATGAGTAACAATGGTTTTGTTTAATTTTCTAAACTAAAGACTGATTGAGTACAATTTCTCTATTTTTTAATTCATACCTTAGTCGGTTAGCCAGTTTAAAAACTTATAAAAGTCTAATGTATGTACGTAAGTATGTATGTATAATTATATAAGAATTAATCACAATGTGCTTTCGCGTTGTATAAAATAGCTAATAGTATTTTTCATAGATAATTAACTTATAACAATTTCCTTGTGCTTCTGCCATTAACCAATAGCCGGTTATGTCATATTGGCTCCACTTGATGAACAGAAAAAGCACAGGTATGCTCTTTTTCTTCAACAGAAATAAAATAAATGGTGCAGTTAAATCATTTGGGTTGGAACTCATTAATTGGGTTGTTTTCATATACGACGTTTTTTCCTGTTAGTATAATAAGGACCATGTGAGGGTAAGCGACAGTAAATAGTGTTAGGAGTGTGATTTGTTTTAATTAACAATGTCATTTCGTAGAGACCTAATCAAAAACTATATGGTTAAATTTTGAAACCTTTGGAAAGTACAGAAAATGTTCTATGATTTTTTTTCACTTATTTTGAACTTTAAACTACTCTCCTGTAAAGTTTGTTAAGTGGCGGTTAGCCTCTTTTGGCCGTAAGGCATCGATATTTTGTTTTGGTAGATTACGATCGGAACTAGTACAACGACATATTGGGAATATGCCTGTTAGATAATACGGCGCTGTTTATAAAGAGTTTTGAATGATATACTCGAAAGAAATTCACATGCACTACAATCACATCACAACCGCACCGCGCGCAGGCGCTAATCTGTGTAAAAATGACTGTTTTTCTCATCTTCTGCTGTTTCTATGTGATGGTAGGTTAGATTAGGCAAAGAGTAGCTACGATTACGAGGGAATGTGGGCATCAACGTCAGGCTTACCATGCACCTTTATTTGATGAGTATTTAGTTTAGGTTCAGTCGTGAGGACTTACCTATTGGTTTAAGTCATACCTATATCATTTTTTAAACTGCAAGCTAAGGTTTATCTTAAAACATTTTTAAACGCATCCAAAGATGCATTCTTCCATTGCTTAGATTCTAACTTGAAATGGTAAACAATACTCCGAAGCTAATATAATTTCCTTGATTACATTATCATACAAACAGAAAACCAGTAATTTTCTTTGGTAACCGGGTCACCATTGTTTTCAATACAGTCATCTATCGTAATGGGTAAATAATTACTACATACAAACAATAAAGTAATGGAAACTAATGGACGGAGCAGAGTAACTCATTAATAGGTACTAGTGCGATCACCAGTGCTTGTATTTAGAGGATTGGTAGATGATGTGATCCACGTATTCTGATTTCAGGTGTATAAAATTACTTTTTCAGCATCTACTTTATACAAAAACGCTCTTAAGCACAGTTAGCTAGTACCTATGCAAAGGGCGTAGAAATGCTGTTTTCATTCTAAAACATCATCTAGCGACGGTTCATCACGGATCTGGAGGCAAGTGGCCATCCGTAGCACTCAGATGAAATGGGGATTACAAATAATTTATAATATAAAATAAATTAAAAATATCTAACATGTTCAATTAAGTTACAGCAGTAAATAATTGTGTCAAGACTGACATTCTTTTTACTTACTTACTCCTTACTTAATTTTTTTTTTATTAAATATAACTACCTAATCCTGTGTCGCGGGGGACTTTACAAACATACAACTAGCGGACACAATGAACACCCAGACTCGAAACAACAATTTATGAGTCACACAAAGTGTTGTCTCGTGTGGGGTCGAACCCACAACACTTCGGCGCAGTGTCAAGCGGTGAGGCGGCCGTTAAACCACTAGGTACGCCAACCGTGCAGTCGAAAATGAATCAAAAGTCACAAAGAACTTAATCAAAAGAATATTGGATGGATTAACAAATAAATAAACACCAGAGTATCGTTTCAGATGTGTTATTAAAGTTCTTAACTAGTTAAATAGTCCAATGCGTTCTTCAGTGGTTTGGTTGTTCCATATTTCTTTATCGTATAATTAAAATATGTAAATTATGTAACCACCAACAACCCCGAATGGCAGATAACAAAGAAAATAGAACGGAGATGTTGAATGTTTGTCTTAAATTGTCAAAGATTAAAATAAGCTGCCGACCACATTTTCTCTCAATACAATAAAAAAAAAAGTGTCTATGTTTGTTTTGCAATCGTTGAAAGTAGCCTTTCTAAAATATTTTATTTAGAAATGTTACTAGGTATATGCATCAGATACCGGATTGCTATAGTACAGGCTTTGACTAGTTTGGAATCAGATGATAGAAACTTTACATACATACATAGACCCACGCCTGCTTCCCCGAAGGGGTAGGCAGAGGCATATTAAACGCCCACGTTTCGCCAGTGTTTTGATCCCACGTAATAGGTGGCGAGCCTATTGCCGCTTATTAGGACATTTTGTTTGCCAGAGCCTCGTCCGTTGATCGGCAGGTGCACCACTTGCAGGTGAGGTTGGCTTGGGACCCTAAGTTCTTGGTGGGAACCCTATGTAACTTTACTATTGTTGAATAATAATATACTAAAGTTGAATAGTTTATTTGTTTGTCTAGTTGAACGCGATAATCTTAAGAACTACTGGTCCGATTTGAATAGTTATAACATCACGCTATAAACCACGGGTGCGGACCAGTAGCCCTAAATAAAAGGGTGTAACCGTGTGCATATCTAGTGTGAATATATTATGATTATTAGACACAGCAGTTTTACAAAGGGGTAGGTAAGACTACGGACCGCTATTAACAATGACCCTGACATATCTCTCTTGCTTCATACACTCTTAACAAATTTTTCATGCATCCTTCTTGGTTTAGGGTACTTCTAACCTGTCCTATTTTAGGATGTCTCCAATCTGGTCAAAGAACGCCCGCCTCGGTCTTCCTCTTACTCCTGTCCCACTCACATTTACCTTATATATGTCCTCGCTCAGTCTTTCGTTTTTATTCTCAGAGAATGTGTTTTAGGGTTCCGTAACTAGAAATGAAAAAACAGAAGCCTTATAGGATCACTTTGTTGTCCGTCCGTCTGTCAAGAATCTTTTTCTCAGAAACGCGTGGAGGTATCAAACTGAAATTTATATCAAATAGTCAAATCTACTGTCCCTTGAAGTTGTAAAAAGATCAAACTTCTGAACCAACGCAATCAAAAGATATTACCGTTTATGCTGCAAATTTCCGCAAATATTCGAAACTCAAAACCTACAGGGTACTTCCCGTGAACTCAGAAATTTGGTACGAACCAATGTCTTATAGCATGCATAAAGGAAAAATTGCGAAAACCGTAATTTTTTAATTACATCATATCCTAAAAATATTTTTAGTAATTTTAAAGTTATTACCATTTTCTCATGAACGCGTAAAGGTATTAAATTGAAATTGATATAAATACTCAGGTCTATAATACCTTTAAGCTGTAACAAAATCAAACTTCTATATCAACGCAATAAAAACAAACAGCAATTTAAGCTGCATAAATTCTAGCGACTACTCGCAAGGGAATCAAAACCTACAGGGTACTTCCCGTGAATTCAGAATCTTGAAATTTGGTACGAAGCAATGTCTTATAGCACAAATAAAGGAAAAATTGCGAAAACCGTATTTTTTTAATTACATCATATAAAAAAATATTTGTATTAATTTTAAAGTTACTACGCCTTTCCTCCTGAACGCGTTAAGTTATTAAATTAAAATTCATATACAATACTCAAATCTATTATACCTTTAAGCTGTAACAAAATCAAACTTCTATCTCAACGCAATCAAAAGAAACAGAAATTTTACAATATTTTCAAACTCGCAACTACTGGCAAGGGAATCAAAACCTACAGGGTGCTTCCAGTAAACTTAGATTCTTGAAATTTAGTACGAACCAACGTCTTATAGCACAGATAAAGGAAAAATTGCGAAAAAAGTAAATTTTTAGTTGCATCATATAATAAAAAACACAATAATCATTTTAAAGTTACCAGCCCTTTCCTTATGAACGCGTAGAAGTATTAAATTGAAATTCATACCAAATACTTAAATCTATAATATCTTTAAGTTGTAACAGAATAAAACTTCTAAGCCAACGTAATCAAAAGATACAGCTGTTTATGCCGCGAATTCTCGCAAATTTTTGAAACTCACAAGGAATCAAAACCTACAGGGTACTTCCCGTGAACTTACATACATACATAGACTCACGCCTGTTTCCCGGAGGGGTAGGCAGAGACTACGGAACGCCATTTGCAACGATCCTGAAATACCTCTCTTGCTTCATTCACTCCTATCAAGTTTCTCATGCATGCTCTTCTGTTTAGGGTACTTCTGACCTGTCCTTTTTTTAGGATGTCTCCAATCTGGTCAGAGATCGTCCGCCTAGGTCTTCCCCTTCGTCCTATCCCATTCACACGTGCCCTATATATCTTCTTTGTCAGTCTTTCGTCATCCATCCTCTCCATGTGCCCAAACCATCTTAACATGCCTTTCTCGATGCTTGTCACTACATCTTCTTTTACCTCACACCACTCTTGTATCACACAGTTCTTTACTCTGTCGGTCAAAGACACACCACACATACTTCTCAGTGCTCTCATTTCTACAGCATTTATTATACTTTCAAATCTCTTCTGCCATACCCAACTTTCACTACCATAAATAAGGGTAGGCACTAACACCCCTCTATGCACAGCCAAACGCGCCTTTTTGGACACGTTTTGACTGTTCATAAACGCCTTCAGAGCTCCATTTACACTATTACCTGCATTAACTCTTCTTTCAATATCTTCTTCATTCTTACCATCTCTTGTAAACAACGTACCTAAGTAAACAAACTCATTCACTTGTTCCATTCGCTGTCCATCAATCAAAACATTACAAGCCGTAACGCATTCCTCCTTTTCAAAAACCATAACTTTCGTTTTACCTACATTCACTTTCATTCCTTTCCTCTCTAACGCACCATACATGATTGTTACCATCTCCTGCAACTCCTCCGCTGAAGATGCAAGTATTACCTGATCATCAGCATAAAAGAGGCATTTGACGAGTAACCCATTCATCCTTAATCCGCAGTCACTATGTTTTAAATCTTGCAAACAACTGTCCATGAAGAGGTTAAACAGCCACGGCGACGCTGCACATCCCTGTCTAACACCTTTCTCGATGGTAAACCAGTCAGTGTATAACCCGTTTATCCTCACACAAGCTCTAGAATCCTCATAAAGGGATTTCAGAGCTCGAATGAGGCTGCTGTCCACCCCATTCATTGACAGCACCGACCACATTTCATTCCTCACCACTTTATGGTAAGCCTTTTCCAAATCCACGAATGCGCAATAGACCTTTTGACCTTTGGCCAAAAACTTTTCGGCTATGTTTCGCAAGGAAAAAACCTGATCCGTACATCCCATACCCTTTCGGAATCCCGCTTGTACATCCCATATTTTCTTGTCGGTTACTTTCATAACTCTTTCAATCAGTACCTTTGCATACAATTTTCCAACAATGCTGAGAAGGCTAATGCCTCTATAGTTTTTGCAGTCTTTTTGCGAGCCTTTTCCTTTATAAAGAGGCACAACTACAGCTGTGGCCCAGTCATTAGGTACTCGGCCGGTGCTCCAGCACAAGTTATATAACCGCTGCAACTGATCAACTATGATGCCCAGTCCAGCCATCAGCATCTCGTCTGTAATCCTATCATATCCTGCAGCCTTACCTACTTTCATACTTCCCAGTGCCTTCACGATCTCATCCACGCCAATAACGCTTTCATCATTGCTATCGTTACCATTCATTTCATCGATCGGTGTCCCTATCGCCGTTCTTTCAAATAACCCTTCAAAATACTCTTTCCCTCTCTTCAGCACGCACGATTCACCATTCACTATCCTTCCATTCTTGTCTCTAAACGATGTGTATTCTGAGGATTGAGTTCTTCCTTGAACTGCACGAACGGATTTCCAGAAAAACTTAATGTTTCTCCGGAAATCGTCAGATAATCTGCTATCAGACTCATCTTTCTTTTCCTCTTTTTCCTTTTAACCATTTCTTTCACTATTCTTTTTGACCTAACAAACTCCTTTCTTGCTTTATCTATGTCCTCACCCGTTGCTTTTCCCATTCTTTCATTTAGTTCTGACAGCCAACCAATCTAACCAAGCTTTCTTCTTCTCTGACACTGCTGATATTACATCCTTGTCCCACCATGTATTCTTAACCTTTCGTATTTTCCTTCTCTTGATCACACCACATACTTCAGACGCTACACATACTATCTCTTCTTTAAAGGACTGCCACAATTCAAACCTTGCTATCAATCTTCGTTTATACTCATCTTTCACATCTTTCTCTTGCAGATTTTCTACTTTTATTCTTTTCAAGACTCTATTTTTGTTATGCTCTCGGTGTCGCCAAAAGTGGTCTGTGTGGATGCCGAAACCTCGATATACCCTTGTATCCGACACGTTCTTTCTCAATCGTTCATCTACTATTACAAAATCAATCATACTTCTTCTAACATTTTTCGCCTCACGCGTATACATATGTATCCTTTTGTGATCAAACATGGTGTTTGTCACACAAAGGCTCCACTCCAAACTAACCTCAAGCAGTGATTTTCTATTTTCATTCACACTCTCATCACCGAATGCACCTAACACCTTTTCAAATTCATCTCTTTTTACTCCCACCCATCCATTGAAATCCCCCTAACAAGATCAATCTTTCGTTATCCTTACATTTCCTCAAAATCTCTCTTAAACTGTCCCAAAACTCCTGCCTTTTGTCTTGCTCTTGCTGTGACATACCCGTAACTATATTGACCAGGGCGTACACCCCAATAATAAAGACACGAGTAAGTCCTACTTTCAATCTCATCCATAGTAGCCTAGCATTGACACATTCAAACCCTTTTAAACACTCATTCATTCGCGCAGATAGTATTACACCAACTCCCTTGCAGGCTCTGGTGATTCTATCTACCCCAGACCAATACGCCGTATATGTACCATGCTGGGTGTCACACGCTTTCCTTTTTGTTTCATTCACACAAAGAACATCAATAATTCTATAATCTGACATACTTTATCCAATTTGCCGTCCATCCCTCCTCCAACGTTCAACGTTGCAAACCGGCTTTCCGTAGGCCGCTTTTCGCCCTCGCGGGGAACGAGACGTGACGGGTTGCGAACCGCGTCGCCGCCGTATGGAGAAGAAGTAGCTTTTGCTCCCATAGCGTTCCCACGAGATGTAGGGATCTAGACTGTTCAACCTCGCAGAGCCCTTTACGGGGGTAAGGCGGAATATCAGCTGTGCCCTGTGACCGCCAACACAGGCACCCTCCGTTTACGACCAGCTGGCCCTCTGGCCACGAATCCCTCGGCACGGGTCGGTTCACACCTTAGATCGGGGTTTTGTGTCAGGTATGCTCCCTAGAAGTTGGTTTAATTTCGGAGTTTTCCTTCTCCTAGATAGGTTGCCAACCAAGGCTAACGAGGCCCATCTCCCCGAACATTTGGTTTAATTTCGGAGTTTTCCTTCTCCTAGACAGGTTGCCAACCAAGGCTAACGAGGCCCATCTCCCCGAACCCGTGAACTTAGAATCTTGAAATTTGGTACAAGGCAATTTCTTATAGCACAGATTAAGGAAAAAACTCCATAAATGTAATTTTTTTGTTAAATCATATACTAAAAACATTTTCAAAATTTTAAAGTTACTACCTCTTTCCTCATAAACGCGTTGATTTATTAAATTGAAATGCATATCAAATACTGAGGACTATAGCACCGTTAAGCTGTAATAAAATCAAACTTTTATGTCAACGAAATCAACAGAAACAGCAATTTAAACATATTTGCACACTCTCAACTACTCGCAAGGAAATCAAAACCTATAGGGTACTTACCTTGAACTCAGAATCTTGAAATTTGGCACGAAGCAAAGTCTTATAGCAGAGATTAAGGAGAAATTGCGAAAACCATAAATTTTTAGTTTCATCATATGATTAAAATATTTTTAATAATTTTAAACGTCCCCTTTCTTCATGAATCCGTAGAGTTATAACATTGAAATTCATATCAAATGCTCAGATCAAAACTAAAGGGTATTTCCAGTCGATCTAGAATCTTAAATTTTTTCATAAAGCAACGTTTTATAGCACAAGGGAAAAATTTTGAAAGCCCTAATTTTTTAGTTACATCACATTTTTTTTTAAATAATTATATATGCCTACAGGTTTGTACGGAACCCTCGGTGCACGAGTCCGACTCGCACTTGACCGGTTTTTTAGTTTTAAGGTGTGTTACATTGTAATAAAATCTGTACCTTAATCGATTTTAAACTTTCGCGATTTGTACACATCATTAAATTTTATTTTTATTTGTATATATCATTATTTTTATATATTATTTGTAGGTACCTTTATGTTAAAAATAAATCAAATATCAGCGTTTTATTTGTTTGTGGAGGCAAATGACATCTCGCCAGTCATTCACTAATATTGGTAATCTTACAAAGCTACCACCAAAGCCCCATATAATATAAAAATACAATAAACGCTAACAATGAAGTAACAGTTAATAAAAGTAATAAGTCATAAACGGTTTGTCGTATCTGCGCACCGCATAGGTTTATGTGCAGCAGTTAACTTAATGTCTTTACGAGCAACTTGATGAAGTGTAAATATTGTGAATAAGCAACTATAAAAGTTTGTTTACTTTGTTACATGCATGTTTGATGTATTGGATTTTTTTATGGAATTGGTAACCAACTAGAGGCTGCCCGCAGTTATGCCCAAACATAAAAAAATACTGTTTGCTCGATCCCATGGGCATTTCGGTAAATCCCTTCTTAGTGCACTCCTGCAGTCCCCAAGGATCATACGTGTTTTGTCTTTTCTTTGTCTGTCAGTCAGTCAAGAAGAATGTTCCTTTTTGGTGTATATTTTATTACTAGAGGACGCCAGCAGCTACGCCTGCAATTTTGTTTTCATTTACCCGTTTTGGCCGATCCCGTGGGAATTTCGGGAAATCCCTTCTTAGTGCACCCCTACGGTCCCCAAGGAACATACATGCCAAATTTCAGCTTCCTGCGCCCAATAGTTTCGGCTGTAACGTGTCTGTCAGTCAGTAAGTAACGCAAGGATTTTATATATTAAGATTAGTAACTAACATATATGAATATAGAGCATACACCACGACTCTATCTATACTTTAAGGATTCTTAGAATAATCCCGATCTAATTCGAGATGACAACATTTAAAAAAATCATTCAATTACAACAAAATTGCAACAGTATTGTGGGTTCGATCCTCACACGAGACAACACTTTGTTTGATTTGGTGGAATGTTTTTAAAGTCCTCCGCAACACTGGATTTACAGAGCCAGAACGGGATTTGTCAAAAAATATAAAGATTGCAACAAATTCATTCGTAGTCACAGCTTACGTATTTGTATACTCTTTGGTCACAGCATGTTTCGCTTATTGAACTTTATTAGAACTCTCAAATATGCAGGTTTCCTTACGATAATTGCCTTAAACATCGATTTAATTGAAGATGCCGAGAAGCAACCTGCACTTGGACCAGCGTGAACCTTTTTATAATGTGAAGAGGAATCTGTTCAACCAACGGTGAGACAGATTATAAAACAAGCACGATGATGATAGCACCTATATTCAGATCGAGTATATATTTTAGTCTATAGTCTTTTTAACTGTAGTGGCACTAATTACTCTCATTACCTACGTATGTACCTACTTACGTACTATATACTATATACATTGGTTGGTTGAAAACCAATTGCTTCTACACAATATCTGATTTTTTTAATTATAAACAAAACATTAATAATTTATGACATTTATATCTTGCGACATTGTATTTTATTATTTTAATAATTGTATGACTTGACTTCATTTTTGACATTTTTTTTAGATTTATATAATTTGATTTTAATATTCAATTTTATCTTATGTTTAAATTTTCGCATACCTACTAATGGTGAAATGTGTACCTACTTCTAAAATAAATACTAAAACAACTTTATGTAAACCATTTCAAGCGAATAAAAGATTCTGATTCTATGTTTGATCATATTTCCACACAAAATAATTATCGCGTATCGTCTCCACAAGGGAGTGTCTAATATAGTTGGTGGCGATAATTTATGTGTTGTACCGCAATAGATCTCTGCTGACACCCTCGTCTCTATTTATAATATTACGGGCACGGCAATCGTCTGGTTCATCCAGCATAACTAATATTGGATGGAGATTGTAGTGGGCTTTGAAGGCTTACTTTTATTAGGTTATAAATAGTTTAATAGTTTGACTGACCTCCGTGGTCCTGTGGATAGCGTATGCGACTGCTGAGCGGAGGTCCCGGGTTCGATTCCTGGGTCAGGCAAAAGTGTTACTGGTTTTTTCCTAATACTCAGTAGCAGCCCGGAGTCTGGTGATGTACCCGGTAACGGCAATAGGCTCGCCCCCTATTACGTGGGACCTAAAAAATCATGGCGAAATGTGGGTGTAATATTTACACCTCTGCCTACCCCTTCGGGGATACAGACCTGAGACTATAGATAAAATAAATGAATAGTTTCGCCTGTGATTGAGATTACTAGAACACACGTCAAAATGGTTCTATAAAACCTTTTTTTCACCACTGCTGGTTACACCTTGTATATTGATTTTAATTCTGTCATCTGCACTAACTTTAAATTCTCTACAACAGCAAAGTTTAGCAGGCAGCATTAACCGAGTAAGTAGATATACCGACATACTGCCATACATATGTCGCTCGTTATGATAGGATATCAGGTTCGAATCCACTGCGTGCACAACTGATTGGGTATTAATATCGTAATCATCGCTTGCCTCGGAGGGCATGTTAAACCGTTGGCCCCGTTGGCTGTCAGTTTTTTTAAATTAATTTATACTAATCCAAGCTTTAAAATATTTCTATCTATTTGGGTTGCGAAGGTCAGTCGGCAGTCGCTCTTTGGAAAAGCTGATATTATGTCATATCTAGTTAAACCAGTATCGAACTTCGGGCTTCAAGGCATGTAAGTACTTAATGCCATCGAGATAACTTTAGGACGATAAAATAAAAATAGATCAATGCAGATACGTTAGAAGACCGTAAAAAGTGAAATAAAATTATGACATTATGTGTACTTCGTTCATTTATTTCTTTATTTTACTTCGTTTAAAAAATTATCTACCCTGGTCTCAAAGAAATATTTGTGTAACGGGTTTCGTAGGCTACCAGGGAAAATGAAGAGCATGATGACGATGGTCTTCGGCCTAGGCCTTGGGTAACCTCACTCGCCGAACGAATAATATTAGTATTGTTATTTTACGCTGTAAAAGAAGATGTAGTGACAAGCATCGAGAAAGGCATGTTAAGATGGTTTGGGCACATGGAGAGGATGGATGACGAAAGACTGACAAAGAAGATAGGTATATAAGGCAAGTGTGAATGGGACAGGACGAAGGGGAAAACCTAGGCGGACGTTCTCATAATCATAATCATACGTTTATTTGTTAGTATATTGTTACAATAGGTGTTACAAAAACAATGATGTCCATAATATTCTGCTGTTTATTTTTTTCCAGCGTACAAATGCATACAGAACACAGGAGTTAATGGTAAAATAATCATATACTTAGTACTGCAGATAAAATATTCATTAAATACAAATACAAAAACTAAAAACAATTTCAATTATGTAATGTTAATTAATGTCCAGTCCAGATGTCTCGGCCCAGATTGGAGACATCCTAAAAAAAGGACAGGTCAGAAGTACCCTAAACAGAAGAGCATGCATGAGAAACTTGATGGGTGTGAATGAAGCAAGTCAAGCAAGAGAGGTATGTCAGGATCGTCGCAAATGGCGTTCCGTAGTCTCTGCCAACCCCTTCGGGAAACAAGCGTGAGTCTATATATGTATTTACGCGGATATTATGTGAGAGGATGTAATAAGTACTTGCGCGGTAGAGCCGATCCGTTCATGCTGAAATCAAAGAGGCACTGCTACTATTATTGTAATAATACCGATTTATAAAAGAATATGAGCTCTTATAGACATTATTCTGCTAGAATTCAGAAATGTGATTGCAACGCCATCTGTCGGGACCAATTGTTAATCTAACCCATGCAGACAAACAGTCAAATAAATAAAAAGCTATATTAAAATCGGTCTTGGCATTTATGAGTAATTTACCAACAAAGATACGTACACAACAATTTTGGGAATCTTTCAATACGAAACTCTATCAAAAAGACTAGGTTGACCCCGACGTGATTTGAACACGCAACCTTCTGATCTGGAGTCAGACGCGCTACCGTTGCGCCACGGAGTCGCTTGCGTAACGAAGCAAATTAACTGCACATACAATACGTTTTTATTGGTATGATCGAATGACGTCATCGGGGGGTCTTCTAGACATTTTTTAGGGATGGAACCCTAAAAAATGTCTGTACCTAAAAGGTAAAAAACGGGACCCTATTACTAAGCCTCCGAAGTCTGTCTGTCTGTCACCAGGCTGTATCTCATAAACCGTGATATCTAGAAAGCAGAATACAAATTATGTATTTCGGTTGCCGCTATAACAGCAAATACTAAAAATAAAAAAAATAAAAATATTAAGGGGGGTCCCATACTATTAACGTGTTTTTTTCGTACTTTTTGCTCAAAATTACTAACGGTAATTGGTAAACGCTTAAAATTTTCACAGAATATGAAGTTGTACATTACCTTTCAAAATAAATAATTAATAAAAAATAATAATAAAGGGGGGCTCCCATACAACAAACGTATTTTTTAAGCAATTTGTTACTCGATCTTCATAAACAGGTAGAAAGTTAAAAAATATTTAAGTATACATACAACACACGTGATTTTCTTTTATAGATAATGGTGCGGAAGCTTTCGTGCGCGAGTCCGACTCGCACTTGCCCAATTTTTTAAAAATAGGCATAGGTAAAGGGATTAGACCCACAACAAAATTTTTAGGCCAGGCTTATAATAGGCTTGTGTCCTAAAATATAATTAGCGATTGATTCGTTCCCTTATTAGATGTTAAACTGAAATAACTGATTTTTTCTTCAAAAATCGATCAGCAACATTACTAATTACGGTTTTTAAAAACCTTTTTGAATTTGATACGAAAACGCTGTAAACCATCATGGCGGTTGAGTGATATCACAAAGTCCAAAACAAAACAAACCGTGAATGAAGTCTGGTCTGATGTACCCACTTTTATATTTTGTTATACTTATTCGATTGGACAGGTAGAAAGTTTTGACGTTTTAGTTGTATCTGCTAGTAAAACGTTAACAACATGAATGGCGGACGTACTGTTTGACGTAATGCTCTCTGATTGGTGTTCACTGTCACAAGAATAAATACATTATTTTAAGTTTTAGAATCCTAAAAATAACATTAATATTACCTTTTTATAATAAACAATACACTTTATTGACATCTTAAAATCATAATGAATCTATAGATACTGCAATCAAACCGATTTATTCTTAGTGGACACAAGCCTATTATTACTAAAATCTTTGATTCCATACCTATTTACTCCCTAACACAAATATGCCGCGAACAATAAAGGAACAAAAAAAATATTTTACCCAAATCCACATTCGTTTTTTCCAATCCTCTAAGCCTGAACAAATCGCGATAAACTGTTTACCCCTAAAAACTACCCTTAAAATCTGGTAAACTCGTCGTAGACGGGGGTTGTAACAGCTCTAGAGGGCTCTCGAACGACTGATGTTGATCGCCTGCGCAAACTACTCTATATAAATACTTTAGGGTTGTGGTAGTGCAAATAGTTTTTATGGAGGCGTAAGAAGGTTGTGTAGCACAGATTCGCGTAGATAGACTGTGGGGTGTTTTGAGCTGCTCTGCTAAGGTCCTAAGAAGTTTTCCAATAAGCACCACACCATAGAAGTAACATTACTAGAAATAATTGTGTCTATAAACGGTTGGTAAGGTAGGTAAACAGTTGTTTAGCATTGCCTTTATTTTAGTTTCCTCCTAACTAAAATTGTTTATAGTGCGTATTTAATTACTAATGATGCCTGCTGTCGTGAAGATCATTGACAGTTGTTAAGGAATGTCAAGACGGTCAACGGTTGAATATTCTTTTGTTGGTCTAAGCCATTATTTTATTGGTCTATATCTGTATCCTTTTGCGGAGGTCAGAAGGCAGTCACTCCGTGGCATAAGCTAATATTCTGTGACCCTTGGCTTCAAAGCAAATGTATTGGATTCAACTGGGATAAAGCTAGAACGATCATCATTGAGAGTACTAAATATAGTTCAAGTTTTGTCCTATAATATGCATAAATAACTTCACGCCTTTCTCCCCGAAGCGGTAGGCAGAGGTGTATGCCACACCCACACTTCGCCAGTTATGTTTCGGTCCCAATGTAATAGGGGGCGAGCCTGTTGCCATCAACCGGGCACATTATTAAGCGAGCGATAATTAACATTATTAATACACACATAACTTCGAAAAGTCAGAGGTGTGTGCCCGGAGTACCTGGGGCTCGAACCCGACACCATCGTCTCGGCAGTCCGTTACGTACACCACTGGGCCATCGCCGCTATCAAATGCATATCAAAGTTGATTCCTTTTCCTATTCTAAAGGCCGGCAATGCACTTCTGTCTCCTCTAGTGTTGCGGATATCTATGTGCGTCTGTATTTGATTATCATGAGGCGACCAGTATGCTCGTTGGCGCCTATTACATAAAATAATATTTTTTTATAAGTTTAAAATCTATAACCCGACTACGTAAAAATTTATATAGCCTATGTCACCCGGGCCATTATTACGAATCTTTTGACACCCCATTTATTAAAATCGGTTCAGTAATTTAGGCGCTACGGTGGAACATACAAACATATATACATAGACTGCCAAAAACATAACCCTTCCTTTTGGCTTCGCCGTAGTCGGGTAAAAAAAATAAAGATTAGATTAGATTATACTTTATTGCACACCAAAAGAAATGTTTACAATACATTAGGCTTAAAAACTACGAGTAATGTACAATCGACGGCCTTATCGCTAAGTGCGATCTCTTCCAGGCAACCTTTGGATGGACAGGAATGATGTTAGCAGTTTTATGAGACGATGGTGTAGTTAATAGAATGGATACGCAATAATAAAGACTTAAATAAAATACATACATACATTTTCATAATACATACAAATACTTATACATACATAGAATAGATATATACATGCATTTGGACAATATACATATAAATATAAAAACATGAATAGATACATTGAAATACCTAGAACTCGCGTAGAAAGGAAACTATGTAATTACATTACGAATAAAACAAATAAACGTAGTCTTACGCATATTTTTTGTAACACCTGTATTTCTATTTCGGTATGATCATTTGTGCCAAAAACTGTAGCGTGTTTTAGTAGGTATTAAGTTCATAAATAAACGCCCTAAGCTTTACAGATCGCTTTCAGCCACCTTTTATGTAAGAAGTGCGTAACAAGATTAACTTGAAATATCTATTCCCACATCTAACCGAGTTGTTTACGCGTGTAACAGAATTTCTTCCCCTTCAACGCGCTATTACGTGATTAATCGTATCCATCATAGGAAAAACACAATGTTCTTGTGTCGAAACCTCGCTGTCTTCCGCAATTTCCTTCCACGACTTCGCAAAAACGAAACAGGACGCCAAGCCAACTTTCATCTTCATATTTTCCCTACAAAATCTTTGTGGATGATCTTAAACCAGTATAACCTGACACCTTACACTTCTAATATCACCCTTACCTACCTTGCAATATGTTTTTCTCAAATATACGCAGGGTTCAGCGTACGTTGGTGTTTATGGTGTTAAGTGAAATCGAATATTTTTTTAACGCAAAAAAGTGTACGCAGCAAAACTGTTGGTATTTTGTTTTTTTAAATAAAAATGTGCGAGCGGTTGTTTGGTTATGTATGACCTAAACAGTTTCGTAAAGAAAATTGAGGAAATTTATTCAGAAAAGTTATTTAGATTTGCTGTAAGAAACTGCTACGTCACTGTAAATGTTTTAAAGCTAGCGTATTAAAACCTTATGTTTCTATTATGAGGTTTTAGATTGTTTTTTTTTGGAGTTACCGAGTTCACCTATAAAGATCCCAGATTTCGTCCAAAGTGGTTGGTATCACTTTTCGTGCTTGAAATCTAATAAGAAGTTTGACAAAAATGTCTAGAGAAGTGGGATGAAGATATCTATAGTCATACTTATAAATCTAAGCTCCATGACTCGTAAAATGTCCAAACAATACACCTGTTTACCTATGTGAAAACAATCACATATAATATTTATTACGTTGCACTGACAAACTTGTCCTTAAGCTGCCTATAAAATCACATCATCAGCCTTTAACAGTCCACTGCTGGACTAGGCCTCTCTTTTGAAAGGAGGAATTGGCCTACTATACCACGCTGGCCAATCGGGTTGGTATAGGGTTTGTATCAAGTTTTCCTTCTCTTACAATGCTGTTCTCTGCATAATATGCTCCCTCTGTCAGCTCGACACGACACCCATGGGATGATATGGGGTGGTGACATTCCGTATTCTTAATCCGTCACCACACGGCCTATAAAATACAAACCAATAATACAGATTGGATAAATAGGTACCTTTTCACAATTACCGGCTCATGGGTATCGGCGCCAGTCTCCTACTGAGATCTGTCTGATCGTTGGTGTATAAGTGTACCTATATAACACATATGATAAACTATTAATATTAATTAACAGTTAATTTGCCGTTGTCTTGATAAACGCATAAAAATGTGACCTCTTTTGTAAACGTCATTCGCTCTTTGTTCACCGACATTTCAACTGGCTTAATCACCATCATTATCAGCCCTGTTTATACTGTCCCACTGCTGGGCACGGGTCTCTTCTCACTATGAGAAGGGTAAGGTCATAGTCCACCACGCTGGCCAATTGCAGGTACTTGCTTATGTCGGTTAAACTTGTATAATCCACAAAAACTGAAAATTGTATTTCGAAATCGGGTAACAGAACTTTACTTACTCGGGTAAAAATTACGATTAAACAATACAAAAGAGTAAATTTCGTTGAATTTCGTGATTGCACTGCATAAAAACTCAATCAGTCGTTTTAATTATATCTACATAATAATATAAGGTATTAACTTACTAAGTGCAACAGCGCTTACTGCAGATTATGTATTAATTTTACGTGCTTCGGAACGTAATGCATCTAAAAATAAATTGGCGGTAATAAAAGTAATATCTTTTCATATTTTTATTTATTTTATGGTAATAAGAATTATGATCTTATTTATAATTAAATCATGAGATCGAGAAACATTCACGCATATGGCCCGACCTTTAGCCTTTACTTTGGCAATTAGTCAAGTGTTTAAGTAAGTAATTCTTAGAAACACATGTCATATATTATTATATGTTACTGTAAAAGCCCGAAGTACGGTCTTAAGATTTGCCAGTAAATCCTAAGCCAGGATGAGTTGGTAAATGTCCGATTTTAATAAAAAACACTAAGTTGACGGAGCCTTGCTTCGGAAGGTTCCTATTTTTAGGTTAAGTGTCACAAGAGAATTTAACATAACCTAATATAGCATATTTGCTTTTGCCGTGGGGTATCAAATCCACTATACCTACCCGGCACAGTACTAAATATCGATACAACTACTTAAAGCACCGCACCATCCGGGCAGTCAAATCACTAAGATGGCTATGCCATTAAAAAGATAATCAATCAAGAAATACTCGTATAAAATGTAGAGGCAGTTGGATGGAGCTCGGCCGAATCACTTATCTGTCGGACGGACAGGAAGGGACGGCAGACGCATTCAAGTAAACTTTGATTTAAGCGGTGTTTGATGTAGCTGCAGATAGACTGAGTATTGATGTTCCACTATATGTGCTTCTCTTCGATTTTAAAGTCTCGCGATTTGAATACTTACGGAACTATTTTTTTATTTATATATCCTGTATCCCCGAAGCGGTAGGCAGAGGTGTAATATTACACCCACATTTCGCCATAAATTTTTAGGTTCCACGTAATACGGGGCGACCCTATTGCCGTTACCGGGCACATCACCAGACTCCGTGCTGCTACTGAGAATTCGGAAAAACCCAGTAACACTTTTGCCCGACCTGGGAATCGAACCCGGGACCTCCTTATCAGGAGACGCATACGCCCTTAACTGGATCACAGAGGCAGCAATTATTTTAATAAATGGGTATTACTCGCGATATTTAATAAATTTAAGGTATAAAAACCTCTGTATTTACGACGTTTCACCAGGCCCTCCCGACCACGGTCTTTATAAGACGGTCGAAAAAACTAGGTAGGTACATATTGTATTTTAGGATTTTTAGGTCAGTGATTTCTCGAAAAGTATGTACTCATTCAATATAGAAGCCATACTTTTCGAGAATACACTAAAATACACAGTGTATTTGTGCACGATCTCAATATTAATTACTCGACAAAAATATGCATAGAATCATCATTCCTAACCTAATCTATTTCACCACTGAGCCATCATCATCATCCTAGCTTTTTCCCGTTTGCTTACGAGACTTTCGAGACAAACATACAAGTTTCCTCCAGGTTTTCGTCGTCATGTTGTGATGTCAATATTAGACACTTTTTTTAAAAATAAGGACGTGGGCGACTTTGCAAACAAATAACCTACGGACACAATGAATACCCAGACTCGAAACAACAGTTTATGGATCACAAGTATTCTCTCGTGTGGGAATACAACCCACAATACTCGGCGCAGTGTCAAGCGGCGAGGCGGCTGCTGAAATCATGACGCCAACCGTGCAGTCGACGACCGACCGACTTTTGCCCGTCTTTCGACGCAACATCCCTGCAGTCTATTTCTCAGTTAGTGCAAACTACTTTGAATATATTTATCATCGTAAAGTATTATAAATATAATTATGATACAAAGTAGCAGTACGTAATGCGAACTAAATCGCGTACGAGTAGCGACAACTAATAAACTAACTTCATTAAATAACGCACCGGAAACTTGTCCAGTGAGAATGTTAGAGAGAACAACGAGTCATAATGGGAATAGTTTGTGGATGTGGCATTATGGCTTGAGGGCAGTAGAAAGTCTTTAAGGCTAATACGCGATCGTCTTGTAACTGTAGCCGCATTCAGTGTGGTAGAATCGGTGATGGATGTTTAGAATAATAAGTTATTGTCCTTTCCCTGTCTAACGAAAGTGGATAAACAGAAGAAATAAAAGAGCGATTTAAAGGACTTCTATAGGCTAAACTTTTTGTTTTTAAGACCGCTCACGCTCTAGGAATATATCCTGTGTCGCGGAGGACTTTAAAAACATACAATCAACGATCAAAATGAACACCCAGATTTGAAACAACAATTTATTGATCAGAATAATAGTATTGTCTCATGCGGGAATCGAACCCACAACACTCAGTGCTGTGTCAGGCGACTATGTGTGGCAGTAACTTAAACCACTACGCTATCCATGCAGTCTGAGAAAAAGGAAAGTCAAATTAGCGTCGTAAGTAACAAGACTAAGCGCTGGCTGAAGATAGAAGGCCTTCATTGAAGAGGCTCCACCGACAAGAGTTTAGCTAAATTGGCAGAAACCATTCGCTATTACCATTTGCTATTTCATACAAAGCTAAGAAACTAACATAAAAGAGCCCCACAATATTTCATTTTATAGTTACTATCAAAACACCCCATGTAATAAATACACAGTCATGTTATATTTTATTCTATAATATATTAAATTGACGAATAAACTATTAATTTTGTTTCAGATCACTGGACATCATAAATTACAACGCGTCATAAATTCTGATAGCTTGGGATGGCGGTATAATATTTAGTGTAGGTAGGTATAATATAAGATTAACGATTTAATCGTAAAATAAAAATCTGTACTTATTATAAAATTAAGGGCCACCCCATCGGATATTTTTGTATCACGCGCTAACTAAAAAGCTAAAAAACTACTGAACACATTCTAGTATGATTCCTAAGGACGGTTCAATTGTATTATTCACGTAGGTCAAAATCTCGAGTGAGCGTGAGAGATATGGTCATGTATTTAGGCTGTGGGCTAAAATTACTGATATCCAAGTATTTATACATAATGGTGTGTGTATTTATACATAGTGGTGCTGGAGAAGAATGCTCGGTGTATCGTAGACTGAATTCCGTACCAAGGAGTCTATACTTACTTAGAGAACTCGGCATCAAGCAGCGTTTATCATCTTTGGTACAGTCTCGTATTCTCACCTTTTTTGGTCACGTATGCCGCCAAGAGGAAGTGACTATTGAGCGACTCGTGGTCCAGGGAAGAGTTGAGGGTACCAGGCCACGAGGAAGATCGCCTATGAGGTGGACTGACCAGATTAAAGCGGTAGTAAATGGCTCACCATCACTGCACGAATGCACGAGGAAGGCGGCAATCAGGGAGAAGTGGCGGCGTGTTGCGAAGCTAGCCACCAACACCTGAAATGATGACCACGGCCACTCTGTCAAGAGTGATACCGACAAGGAAGCAGATAAATAATATGTGAGGATAGTGGCAGTTAAATGACACTGACATGATTAGGTTTCAAGGTCTGATGATGAAGCCGGAAGATAGTTACTGGCATTCTATGATGGAATATCGTATCATAGTCGTGTTTGCACTTGTGAGAAACGCCATGTTATGGACTTGGAACACGATCAGGTTTCAAGGTTATATCTAAACATTTAAATAAAATTGAAGTGTCTGTCTGTGATTTAAAATAACTATGTTTTTTTAAAATGCATATAGTAAGTTACACGATTCTAAGTCCAAAACAACCCTTTTCACATATACATCTGTCTGTCTGTCTGTCTTTCTATTTGTCCGGGGTAATCTCTTGAATGGCTGAAACGATTCAAACGAGGCTTTCACTAGAAGGTAGAGGGCTTTATATCGCTACTTATAGGCTATTAGACCAGGTAGGTGGCGCATTTTTCGCGATATATTCCAAGTATTTACTTCTTCTTATTTTTAATTAGAATATTTGATTGTGAAAGCACATAGTTTACACTTCAGCCCAGAAATAGAAACAACTTGAACGATCCACAATTTTTTTTTACGTGCGAATAAAAGCGTGTTTTTCTAGTGTTTTTTAAACTATTATTTTATTTTAATTAGTGTAGTGTAGTGTGTAGAATTAGTAGCGATCTGTAAGTAGCCATTGCAGATCGCAACTAATTTCAACTCATTGCTCGTAAAGCATGGAGTAGATGTAATACATTTGTTGCTAGTGAAGATGCAACCTAGGTATTGAAATAATGTAAAGAATTATGAAAATAACAAATAATTATATCCAAGCTGATGTATAAGCATATAAACAGGGTGAAGTAGCAGCATGCTGATTGGAGAGGAACGAACCGGAATCGAATCCTGCTGCTTACCAGTCAGGGTCACTGGTCACTAGACGAGCAGGTCAATCAATTCTTACTTTATGTCAATACTTAGTTGTATTACTGACCGAATCCTCAGTAGCAGCACGCAGTCTGGCAATGTGTGGGTGTAATATGATATCTCAGACTACCTGTCCAGGAGTACAGGCGCAACTTTCTCGGCTAAAGCTGACCATTTGCACAGGACTTTATAATACTAAAAATGCCACCTCCATTTTTTGAACAATTAACGGCAACTACATTCGAAGCGATGTAGTGTGGGAACGCCGTCACCTGAAGTTATGAACTTTCTCAGCGTTAATATGAGCCAACTTCCACTGGGAAATTGAATTTTATTCATAAATCAAATATTTCACTTCAAGTTTTTGTAAAGTTACTGGTTATTATGTTAAGTATTTCCACGCGTTAAAAGTTTATTGCATGGATAGACTATCCTGTTCTTCTGAGTTCTTTGCTCTCTGCCTACCCAAAGAAGCAAAGGGCAAAGCCGTTACCCACCACAAAGAAAAAAAGGAAAACTTCTTACCGGGCTTCGGGCTCCAAGGTGATCGTTTTGGAATATAATAGGGGTAATGCTAAGGGCTCTGGCAAACAAAATATCCCGATAAGCGGCAATAGGCTCGCCACCTATTACGTGGGATCAAAACACTGGCGAACAGTGGGCGTTTAATATGCCTCTGCCTACCCCTTAGGGAAACAGGCGTGAGTCTATGTATGTATGTAATGCTAAGATAAGTTTGATGATATACATGACCCATGACATAAAAGCATGCATCATGTCTGCTACCTAACGGCCCGGTCACGGCGCGGCGAGCGTTTTCGATGTACATAGCGCGTTTACTGTGACGCGGCGCGCGGCTGCCTCAGACTAAAAGCGCTATGTACATCGCTCCTGCCGCGCCGCTTGCCGCTAAGACCGATCTCGTGACCAGGCCGTAAGGACGTCCATTAACTTGCTGGACGTAGGCGTCTCCCAAGGTTCTCCATATTAAAATCATTAAGTACATGACTGTTGGGCAGTCTTGGCAGAGCTTGAATTGGGAATCAAACTCAACTCACTCTTCTTCAGTCACGAAGCTAACTAAACATACAAGCTTTAATATGAGAAATGCTCATCCTGCAATATATTTTCGCCCAGCTGTAATAACTTTGCTCGTTCCGAGTTTATTTGCACTAATTAGCAATTCTTCGCCGCATTCCGACATTCCAGAGTGTTCTATTGCACTTCGCGTTATGGAATCTCGGCTTACACGTTTACAAGTCAAGTTTCTGCGCGTGGTTTTTAATATGAGTTCAGAGTAATTTATGCTAAGATTATAAAGATGGATGCTTCGTTTGTTACACACGAATTTCAAGGACTAGCAGTAAAATTTATAAGTAAATATATTGTTTTTAACAATCAGTTATAATACCATGTCCCGTTAAAAATTAACAATTGTAGTCCATGAAAAATACTGTTATTTAAAAAAAGATGCAGTAGAATACATTAGTTAGAAAAACACTTTGTCAGTCTTTGAAAAGCACTTTGATGCAAGACCATCATATCGGTTTTTATTAACGGCCATTTTCAATATTCGATCCATACATGGATTTTGAGATTCGAGATTCGTGTTTGACATATTTTGTATGGAGCTTATGTGAAAAACGAATCTAAAATCTACAGATCTATCTATAGTTCGAATATTGAATTCCGTAGTAAGAGAACAATATAGCAAAATCTGTATGACAATTTTACCTACTGCGCTATTTGACTAATATTTCTTAAACAATGTCTTAATACTTTCCAATCGTTTGTTATTTTGCAGAAGGTTCTTTGGAAAGTAAAATGACTAAGCACCTTCTGCAAAATAACAAACAATTTATTTCCTTAAAGTAAATGGAGTATTGGAAAAACAAAAGGCATTCTATTTTTCTAAATAAAGCACCGAATATTCTTTTCGTGCACCACATTCGCAAGTCAAAGAAAAGCCACCACTGTCACAACTCCACTGAAGCGAATCAATTTTATTTCTTTTTCAAAATGTCGACGTCAGTGGCGTCACTCCAAATCTTTCTAAACCACTCGATGGCGCGCCATGTAGAAAATTGTACTAGGAAATCTTCCATGCCAATGTCACCTTTGCATCTATTCATTATTTTCGTATTATGTGATGATTGAGTGTCATGTGGGAAGCAGTAATATTTATTTGCACTAAGCAAGAGGCCTTAAGGCACGGTAATATAATCTAACAGTATTGTAACTCGGCCGTCTTCGTGAGTTATATACCTACCAGACGCGCCGCATGCGAGCTGCGGCACGATAGCGGCTGCGGGTACTGTAGGCACAGTCCGCCCAGTCTAATGGGTACTCTGCTCGAGGCGCGTAGGTATAACTCGAGTTTCGTGCGTTTGTATGGAGTTACAATACTGTTAGATATTATTACCGTGCTTAAGGGAAGGGTGACTCAAAATTGCTAGGATTATTGTAGCGTAAAACGTGTGAGGTTTATTTTCGTATTAGAATCTCGGTGTGTTTTTTTGGAGAAGGCTTCGGATAGGCTCGAATATTAGGTTATAATCGCAACTGAAGCCAGGATAGAAATTTATTGGTATTCTTTCACTTTTAACGTGTCGTATAACCGTATTCCGTTTTTGACTTATTTCGAATATATCTATTTATATATTTCATATGCTTTAGAAAAAAAATAAAGAAAACAAAAGCCACTTTATTTGCCGCTCTGAACTATAAAAATAAAATCAAATAACGTTGAGTCAGCTGTGCAATCAATCATTAAAAAATATTCTTCAATGTTAACGGTCACTTTTTAGATTAACCCTAAACTCTACTTATATAAAATATTACAAATCACAATAATTTTCCAAATAAACGCTCTCAAAGCTGAAGAGAAAATCGATACCGATTTGCTTACTTTATTGTACAAATCGTCTAACTTTAACTAACAGTTCTAGTAATGCCACTAAAGCGCTGAACATAAGCATATCTAGCACATTATAATTCATAGATTCAATAAGATTCCAATAGAGTTAGTTTTAGGTCATCGGTCTTATTATAGCAATACTATTACTATTAGTGCCTCCGTGGTCCAGTGGATAGCATATGCGACTGCTGATCGGCGGTCCCGGGTTCGATTCTCGGGTCGGGCAAAAGTGTTACTGGGTTTTTCGGAATACTCAGTAGCAGCACGGAGTCTGGTGATATGCCCGGTAACGGCAATAGTCTCGCCCCCTATTACGTGGGACCTAAAAAATCATGGCGAAATGTCGGTGTAATATTTACACCTCTGCCTACCCCCTCGGGGATACAGGCGTGAGACTATAAAAATAAACAAATAAATTACTATTAGATAGTTTTAGTGTGAATGAATAAAACAGGAACACTCGTATGATTTACTTTCGCAAAAGGCTCTTCCTACTACAAGATTGTAAATGCGAAAAGTTGAAGAAGTTTGATTTTTATTCTATAACACGGCAATTTTTGTAAGTAATTTTACAGTAAGACAGAGCCCATAAATGAGAATATAATACAGACCTTTTCTCGCGATACATGGAATCCAGTGTTAAAATAAAATTATTCTGTGCAATACGAATATTGGCTTTAGTTGGCCTTTATTATATAGGTACCTTAATAAATCTGTTTTAGGCAAAAGTACCTAATGTAAACTACTTTTGCCGAAAATCAGGTTTTTAATTTCTGGAAAAATTTAATAAAACTTAATGATTTGCCATAAGACAACTTTTTTATAAGACAAAAAATATTTGCACTGCATAATATATCTCAAATGTCCTTACACTTTGTAAATTGAAGGTGTAAGGTTTATATAAAGTCGCAATGTAGTCATTATTGTTGTATTTTACTTTGTTTTAAAAATGTCACATTAAATTTAAGGTTGCTTAGCGAGTCTTTACTCACCAGTTTCAGTGATTGAACCAGTTGTAGATTTTCGTTAGTGGCAGTGAGGGATCTATTGTAGGGTCCCGGGTTCAGAATGCAATTTCCTTGACAACGGCCTCAAGGCATAGGACCCTTGCTATGAACCCGGCCGCCCCAACGTTGGGTGTGCGAGTTTTTGTACTAAATAATACATTTACATAATTATTATGTACAAGGGAACCCCAGATTTAGAAAAAATAAATAAACTGAAATTTCGTAAAATGATTTAGCTTTAGAAACACGACACACAAAGAGAGGCAGAGAGAGAAGTTTAGCTTTAAAAACATGATTATAAGCATACTTGCCATCTTCAAGAGTTCTTATTCTCGTCTCCTTAGTCGATGGTCGCTTCACGTTATTTTAAAGAGTAAAATTAAATACTAAAATTGTCTAAAATAGAATTATAAATAATAATAATAAAAAACTATTGTCTCTGAAATGTACATTATGCATTATCTTATTTATAACTTTGACTAACTTTGCCTACCATTATGAATAACATTTAGATGAAGCGGTTATTTTACCAAATTGTCTAGGCAATTTATTCATTATGAAAATTGATCAGTCATTATGTATAATTTTATATTAATCTCTATGGCTTTAACATTTACATCATTTGGCAGACACAGTTCTTTGTTTCTTTTACATTCACAAAAGCTGTCTCTCTCTCATATCAGCCGAAAGACGTCCACTGCTGGACATAGGCCTCCCCCAAGGCTCTCCACACAGACCGATCCTGAGCCACCCGCATCCATCCGCTTGTTGGAGGGCTACCTCTGCTACGATGTCCCGTGCGAGGCCGCCAAAGCTATCTAGTCCTACTATAAATAAAACTACTTTTAAACCACCCACTTTTCCACAGCTTATTAATTCAACTTCTTCACAAACTCAAATGTTTAAGCAATTAACAAAATTGTCGTACTCCGTAAATAACGGCTGATACAGGTTGTCTTTCAAATGAATATTTTATGATAACCTCGTGTAACACTCGTACTACGTAAGAACGTAATAGATCGTTCGACAATTTAAGGCCACGTTCCACTAATGTGTAATCGTTCGGCTATTACAAATAATCGGTTCCGTGAGCGGCTATTTTCGAGTTATAATGACGGTACTTGGATTCGAGTTGTGCTGTTTGATATTTAGGTAATACTACACTCCGCTACTTGAGTTTGAAAAATAATGTGTGATGAACGCTAGTGTGACATAAGTTATGTAAACTAGACTGCTACGACCATCACTAACTTTATAAAATAATGAGAATGATTTTCTAATTAGTCACACATTGATTTTCACGTGTGTAAACAGTTCCAGTAGTAAAAACGACAACAGACAAGACCGCGTTTTGACACTTGTGAAGTCCCGGGGAAAGCTAAACTGTTGTATTGGATCAGTTCTAAAATAAATCACTCCTGCAGTGTGATTCTGTAAGACTTCATTGTAAACTTCGAATCTGAATCCGCTGTGAGTTTCTTGATTGGCATTCTAAAAACTCGGTTGATAATTCGAATCTACACTAGCGCTACTCTTGCGAGCGTGTTTGCGAGTTGAACTAAATTGACCTCGAGATTTTGACAGATAAAGTATGAGATGACGTAAAACAACAAAAAAATATAACCTAAGGCATAGAAGTAACACTAAATAACAACAGCGGTTGCTATGATTGATATCTTCTTTCTAATGGCACATGCAGTATGATAGAAAGAGCTGTCGATAGGTTTAGCAGCACGCTCTTATAGCAGCATCGTGGTAGGCAAACAGTAGACAAAACATAGAGTTAGGAAACCGAGTGTTGTTCGTAACAGTGATGATTTATCGATAAATATTTTTGGTCAAATGTCTAACTTTAGTATGTGTCGATATATTTAAGCCGTAGAAGTAAACAACTAAAATATTGAAATTGTATTTTTTGCTGTTGACGCCCGACAGTGATTTGCAAAGACTTGCCAGACAGACAGTACTAAAAAATCACGTGTTTAATTGTTCGTTTTAGCCATAAAATCTATTGACAAAAAGTATTTATAAACTAATGAGCGATGCGTTGCGATGCGATGCTAAGAAACTATCACTTAGACTATGAATTGTACGAATTATACCAGATTGGCTAATCCGGCACGGCAGGCTTTGGCAATTTGTTTGCGTCGCATCATATCACGTTGCTTGCTATCGCTAACGTTGGACACTGCTCGATTTTTTTAGAGTTGTAGGTAATCCGACTGCCACGCCGAAGCTTGCGGGTTTGATTCCCGCTCAAGTCAAACATTTGTGTGCATGAATATGGATGTTTGTCTTGGTCTGGATGGTACTATGTGTAATATGTAATGTATTTACAGAAAAGTATATATGCATGTTTATCGATTGTCTAGTACCCGTAGTACAAGATATGCTTAGTTTGGGACCAGATAATGTTGTGCGAATGTGAAATAATATTATATTTTATGGTAGAATATTATGTAGCGGACTACAAGGCAAGACGTCGTTGATCAGTCAGGATAGCACTAATATGATAAATAATATAGAAGTAGGTAGATTAATTAAAATCGTTGTAATTATTATATTTTATTAATATGTTCAAACTAAAATTACACACTTTTTGTTTAGCTTTGGATAAATAATTCTACCGGGTGTGCAATGTCCGGGCATAAATGTAATGTAGGCACCGCTTTCGGTTTTAAACGACGCCAGATGCTTTCTGTCTTTAAAAAACAGTCTTTCTCAAAATGACGTGAACAAATACGATGGTACTTCTGCTAAATCAAACTAGGCCGTCCAACGGCATTTATCCAAAGTTTTCTTGTGACGTCATTAATAGGCAACCTGTAATAAAAAACATCTTCTAAATAATAAAAAAAGCTACTCATATCCCTAATCCATCTACTATTTGATAGATGCAAAAATGTAAGCCTACACACATGCGCGTACACTGGAACACTTGTCTTTAGGTTAATAGACGCTATTTTTAAGGTAGGTATCTAAGTAAATTATGTGCATTAAACTGCGCTTACTATCCAACGCGCGATAGAAAATTAGACGGCTGGACGTTTTTGTTTATTGCCAACTTAACAACAGTACAGTCTTACATTCATGTCCGATAGTTAGTTTCCGTATTTATCCCTCTTTTAAAAACATCGATATCTCCTTTCACTGTCAAATCCCATCACTAAGGCTATTATATCAATAAATGTACAAAATAAGAATTTGTGAGTTAAATTCATAACACATACGTATGCAAGCTGTTCCCTTGATTTGAATACAATGATATTGTGTAAACTTAACACTCATTATAGCATTAATACGAGAAAAGTAAATAAAGTTAGGAAATTTCGACTCACTGCTAGAAGATAAAGTTTCACCTGTTATTTCCGTTCCGAGAATAGCGGAATCCACATCCCGATATCACATACACGATGTGTATTAATTAATGAGTACACTATTTAATTATTATAAGCTTACTTACTATTTAAATGCAAAAAAGTTATTAAAAATGTAAACACAAACGTCCAATAAATTTTACACTGATGACAGATCACAGCACGGCTATTTAGAGAATGTAGTCAAAGATATGAGTATGTAAAGAGTCTATGCCTCTTTAAATCAGACGCGTAATTTGACGTTATGATTAACCAACTAAGACCAACTGACATAACATGTTGCACGTTCGGTATAAGGAAATTTATAGGGCATGTTCTCTCTAGTCTAAACGTCCAACCTCTCTGTAAAACAAGCATTCTATAAGGTAATTCCCCCTTCAGTTCGACGCTCACTTCGCACTCAAAATCAAGGTCATTTTGAACTTTATGCGAAGTGAGAGCGAATAGCGACATGAAATGTGAGTTGTTGCTTGAATTTTACAGAATCGACGTGCTGTTCCTGTAGCTATGACTAGAGTATAGTGTGAAATGCTTCATGCACAGCTAGTATTGTCTCAACAAGAAACAAAATATATGATTGATTTACCAAAGAGTATGGAATAATGGCTGCGCGGTTGGGGTAGTGGTTTAAGCGGCCGCCTCCCCGTCTGACTCTGCGTCGAGTGTTGCGAGTGCGATTCCCACACGAGACAACGCTTGGTGTGATTCATAAATTTTATTGTTGTTTCGATTCTGGGTGTTTATTGTTCATACATAAAAACATACATAGACTCACACCTGTTTCCCGGAGGGGTAGGCAGAGACTACGGAACGCCATTTGCAACGATCCTGACATATCTCTCTTGCTTCATTCACTCCCATCAAATTTCTCATGCATGCTCTTCGGTTAAGGTAACTTCTAATCTGTCCTTTTTTAGGATGTTCATTGTGTCCTTTGGTTATATGTTTTTAAAGTCCCCCGAGACACAGGATTTATTCCTAGAGCGGGAGTAGTCATTTAATAAAACAAAACAAAAGCATTACCTACGTGAAAAGAAATATTACCTGTATCGATAACCGAAACAGGTCACTGCTGACTCATACAAAATGCTATTAATCGTAGATAATGATTTAATTACTTAATTGCTTTTAAGCACTTTCGATAAAAACTTGGACTATAATTAGTATGGATAGTTTCTTTCAGTGACATTACCAACTTTCATTACGGAAAACTGTTTTTCAGTTTGTTTTCTTAGTCGTTGAAATTATTTTGTTCAAATAATTGTTTTTGTCATATTTTTGTGCACATATAATAGTAATACGTTTTTCGGTGACCAAGGAGACTGAATGTAGAGGAAGCGCGTGAGGATTTTAAGGATAGAAACAAGTGGCGTTCTGTTGTCTCTGCCTACCCCGGCCGGAAATAAGGCGTGAGCATGGTGACCAAGACTGGTATAAGTAGCTGTAGCGTCAAATAAATTTTATAAATACGAAATTCAATTGCTCATCTCAGACTTATAGGTGTAGGTATAACAAACGCGGTTTGAATGAAAAAACGTACAATTAAATAATTATTTAAATTTAACCGTTTCTGCCCGATTCCGAGGGACTTTTGGGAAATCCCTTCTAAGTGGACCCCTACGGCCCTCAAGGAAAATACATATATATACATAGACTCACGCCTTTATCCCCTAAGGGGTAGGCAGATTTGTAATATTACACCCACACTTCGCCATGAATTTTAGGTCCCACGTAATAGGGGGCGAGCTTATTGCCGTTACCGGGCACATCACCAGACTCCGTGCTGCTACTGAGAATTCGGAAAAACCCAGTAACACTTTTGCCCGACCCGGGAATCGAACCCGGGACCTCCGATCAGCAGTCGCATACGCTATCCACTGGACCACGGAGGCAAGGAACATACATGGCAAATTTCATCTTCGTATGCCCAATAGCTTTGACTATTTGCTGTCTGTAAGCCAGCCAGTAACCCAAGAATTCTATATACACAGAAAACCGTTGTATTCCGTAGACGTAATTAAAAACAAAAGTTAGAAGATTTTACTAAAGGTATATACATATAAATTTTATTTATTACCAACAAATAATAATATTTCTAGAATATAATGATACCTAAGCATATTTGTACCTAATGCAGTTATACGTAAACTTACCATCTACACCAAAAATATCAACCTTAGCCGTAAATAATACTCGTAGTGTAAATAATTACTAGGCACGCAATCAACCGAGTATCCATCACCATAACCTATTGAAACCTGTCAAATTGGATTGAAAGCCGAAATATTGATCTACCCTCTCCCGGGGTCAACGGCCGATGATTGCCATTGATGGCGAGGTGTCGACCAAACCAAATAGTCGTCTGTACACAAGATATTGGAGCATATTTGTGGAGTGGATAGCTGATTATTTGAAATTTGAACGCCGCGTTATGTTTCCTTTTTATAGATGTGTAATTTTTTTTTGATGGTTTGCAATGCAATCAAAGAAAAAATAATGTTTTGAATAGCCAGCCAGTATACCTGTCATTGTGTCATTGTCTATGTTCTTACAGTATCATTGAATATTTAATTTATTTCTGTAGTGTTTCTTTTTGAAACACCAAGCGCATTGAGACGCGCTAGTCAACTTTTGTAAAAGTTGCCTAAACTTCGTAAATAGCACAAAATGAGATCATTTAAAGGTCGAAGCGAATACTGACCGAACAACTAGTAAGTATATGATTTGAACACGTTTGAAAGTTCAGCAAAAATTTATAACCAAAATACTTATGTCCTCAAGGCAAAGAAACTAGAGTGCGAACTAGTTCACGTAGCGTAGCATAAGCATCTGTACTAAATCAATCATCCCTTCACTGTCATCTTAATATATAAAATCCTTGCGTTACTGACTGACTGACAGACACGCTACAGCCGAAACTATTGGGCGTAGGAAGATGAAATTTGGCATGCATGTTCCTTGGGGACCGTAGGGGTGCACTAAGAAGGGTTTTCCCGAAATTCCCACGGGATCGGCCAAAACGGGTAAATTAAAAAAAAATGCAGGCGTAGCTGCTGGCGTCCTCTAGTTACTACATATTTTCAGACAAAAGTAGTCAACAGGCTTACTAAAGCCAACTAAATGCTCATCCGTAGGTATAGGCCGGCAACACAGCTCCGTACAAAGGGCTACGGCTGACGAAACAATGAATTATCGCCAGTGCGCACCCTGTGTATCCATTCAGATATTTAATTGAGTTTATTCCTCGACTACTGGCCCCACGTACTACGTTACTATAGGTAACTGCTGATGTTCTAGACTGGACAGGGTAATGGAGTGGTTGAGTGACGCTTTTGAGGGTGTTTGATTTAATCAAGTTTCTTTAATGGGTCAAAATCTTTGCAAATCTACAAGCGCGCGGAAACATGGAAAAACTAAGGTTTTGATAGCCTATAATCGTTAATTCATATGATTAAGACCGACAAGTTGAATTTAAAGAGACGAAATTGAAGAATAACTGTTAAATACTAAATACAAAAAGAAACAAGCAAGTTTAGTGTACGAATGTATGTGCGTGTAAGCTTGCGCGTTAGCGTGTGTGCATGTGTGCTTACATGTGTGTATGCCTTCTTACGTGTGTATGTGTGGATGTGAGTCTAAATTACTATAAATACAAATAATAGTTTAGGGATAATGCACTGCGGTCCATGTAGGTCGCAAATAATGCTTCACTAGAAGCCAAGCCAAGCTACTTTTAAGAGGAAATTCGTTAAAAAAAAATAGCCTACCTACATTAAGGTGCGTGTACGGTCGGCAGTAACGAAACATCACACGTTTATAGGTCGTATTTGTGCGTACCATACTTTGCTACAACTATCATAAAACTAGACTGCCTATTTGGTTCCATGCTATAAGTTTGTACTAATGTTTACAACGAGCATTTGGGCCTATGGTCGATTCCCAGCTCTCACTACATTCTAGCAAATAAATAAATTTGAATGAATATGATTATGAAATAAAATTATGCATGAAATGCGGATATCAAGAATAAAATTAAAAGTATTTTTTAATAAAACTAAATTTGACGCACTTCTAGGAGCAGTCTCGAAGAAATCTATCATCCAATGACAAAGGCAAGAGTGAGTAACAGATAATTATTTCTTATGAGAATCATTTTTGTTCTAGTGGTTAGTGAAATTGGCTCCCGGAGGATGTGGCTTTTCCATCTATTCCATCTAGCACAAGTCTTTGTGTGACGAGGACGACAATTTGTTCTGTATATGGATGTTATTAATCTATAGCAAGAAAGAACTTAAAATAAACATATTATACAAGTATGATAATCAGTAATCTGGATGTCGTAGTGCAGGTTCTGTTTAGTTTGGAATTAGTTGGTTTGCCTATAATATTATATTATCTTAGCATCTTATAAATATTACGTTAATATGTGTACAAATCGAGACAGAACGGTATTTCAAGATATAAATCAATTTCGCACTTGTGATGTATTCTCTACGCCCTATCCCTTCTGCCTACGAACTAAACAGTCGCAAAGGTACGAATTGCCTCGTCTGAGCACAAAGGTTCACGGATGAGATCACATGTGTTATCACCTCTGCACACGCTGCGCTCGACGAACAATTGTGTTTAATTGTCACCCCACTGAGGGCGCGAGTGTTTAAAAGTGAGGGATTGCTGTGTTTTAGAGTGATAGAAAAATAATTTGTGCTTATTTCATGGGTGGTGTATACGATTATTGTTTGTAATTTAGAGTGTATATTCTCTATAGTTTTAATATATTTGATAATTGTTTAACAGGTGTTTGGTTGCAATAGGTTCTGTTCCTCTTAATTGGCTAATTTGGATTTATGAGATTTATAAAATATAATATTTTATATTTTACGTCATCATCATTTGCTCAGCCCAGAGATGATACTGCAGGGCTTCACACACACACACATAGGCCTCCCCCACCGAAGGCCGATCTTCTGACTATATTCAGTTTTCTTCTAAAACGTGTTTATTAATCACCAGTATTATAATACATTGTATTTATGTAAATAAGTGTATAATGTTACAGAGGTCCAAAAGTTTCAGGTCTAAGGATTAAAATTAAGCATTGTTCACCAAGTATCTATCACCACGACAGAAGTTGAGAAAATAGTAACGGAAATAATATGATTTTACAACTCAAAGCACAGACAGTATTTACAGAAAACAAAAAGGTTTTTATTCCTGAAAGTAATTACCTGTTAACATTTCATCGACCATTAAAATCCCCGACTACAATACTCCATATCTGTTTAATAAATTGGAAACAAAGAACAGAAAAATCCAGGCAACACTTATTAATTTCCCTATCATTATAAAGTACAAAACGACTGCAAAATTAATAACCATATTTTCCGTTTATTGAAAGTCTATCAGAGTCTCTGGCATGGTTGTTAATTATTTTAATGATTCTACCGTATCGATCTTTTTATGGTGCTGATACAACTGAGCATTCTCTTGTAACAGAACAGCGAGCATTCGCCGTTTTGTGTTAAGTCATACTGAACAACAAACAGAGCCGAAAATTGCTGCGAAAATTTTCACTATCTTTCTATCAAAGGCATCAGCAAAAATGTCAAAGCAAATTTACTGTCAATTCGCTAAAATGCTCGCCAGAACGTTCGTAAGAATGCTCGCTAAAACACACTTGTTTGTTTTTCTATTTGTAATATTCGCAAGATTCATGGTCATGGTCACTCAGTCTACCGTGACCTTGAATCCTGTAAAGAATTCGAAACGTCGTCGGCTAGTAATAAATTAAGGCAGTAGAACTTTGCTGATTTCAGCATGAATGGGCCGGCTCGACCGGGGAAGTACTACCCTCTCACAGAAGATCAACGCAAAGTAACAATACCTTAACTGTTGCGTTTCGTTCGGTGAGTGAGAGTGCCATGGGCCCTATCCCCTATTCCTTCTCACTCATTCCACTCCTCATCCTATCCCTTTTCCCAACCCCAAGTGGCAGCAACGCACTTGTGACTCCTATGGTGTTGCTTGTGTCCATGGGAGGCGGTAATTGCTTACCATCAGGCGTTTCTAAATCGTTCGGTTTAAATGTAATAACTAAGTGACACCAATATAACGCGATAAAATCCGTAAACTGTAGGTTAATTTCAATGTGTAACATTCGTGTATACCCAAGAAGATATAATTCGCAAGAATGCTCAATGTACCGGCACCATTATAATAATTTGATAGCTTCGAAGTAAAGCTTGTTGCTGATAATACTGATGAGTATTTCATCACTTGATTGTAAGGTATTGGTAATTATTTTCTGGCGAATTCAGTGTGGAGCTGGGAGGTTTTTAATATTGCTGTAACGGGAATGATATGGTGTTGTTTTTTTAGCCAGTGTGAGTGAATAAGCTTGGGAAATGGTTAAGACAAGAAAGCAGACTTGTGGCATGTCCATATTACATATTATCTAACTACGGAATTCAATATTTGAATTATAGATAGATCTGTAGATTTTAGATTAGTATTTGACTGTTTTTGACATAAACTCCATACAAAATATGTCAAACACGAATCGAAAATCTACAGATCTATCTATAGTTCGAATATTGAAAATGGCCGTTAAGCTGTTGTTGTTTCCATATTGCAAATGCACTAAATACACTTGATTAGCCATGTACAGTATCAGTTTCACACAAGCTATGAAGCCTAAAACGCCTAAAAGTAGAGGACTGTGAGACGATGTACTGAATAATTTCTAATAACTTAAACAATGTTTTTTTAGAAAGTATTTAAGAAGTTACTCCAAAAATATTACGATAGCTCGAAAGTTTTATTTTTATCTAGGAGTGAATAGCTTGGAAAATAGTCAAGACAACAACATTCCGATTTTGTTGTCTAAACTATTTCCCTAGCGTGCGACATACGTCGTAGCCACTAGCCATAGACACTGCAAATGCACATATATGCGTCACGTTCGTTTGACGAGGTCAAAACTCGCAAGCATATTCAAAACATGACACAAGTTATACATTTCGCCTAAAAGCAGAATACTACTTACACAATATTTTTTCTAGAAGCGATTTTTCTATTAACTTATAGTTACTCCAAAAATATCACCATAGCAAAATCCATTTCATACGGACTTCAGATTCAATCAAACACTTGACAAAAAATTAAGCACACGCAATCGCACTAAGTACGTCCGCAAACATTGCCTAACATATATTTTTCGACATCAAACATGTCTAGACATTGACCAACTTAACATGAACTCTGTCATCTCACATGACTCTCTTTCCCGTGAATAAAATTGTTAAACAAAGAGGGGGAGGGGAGATCAAGGTAATATGGTATTTGCAAAGGATAAGGGTGCATCCAGATTAACAGGGAGACCGACAAAGAAATGCAATTAAATGTAAAATAGGGGATGTTTCACACGCCTGTTGACACGGCGCGACGAATGGGGCAGATAGGTGTCAGTCTATTTCTTTTTAAATGATTTTTAGATTTGTTTGCAGCTTTCGTTTCAACAGTAAATTTTATAGTGTTTTGCTTTTGAACAATTCTCAAGATGTGCTTTTGAAATTCAATTTCTTTCAACGCTTGACTTGAAGTGGTGTTGGTAAACAAGAAGAAATGAATTTAGCTTTGTTGTGAAACCAAATATTTTCTTACGTTTATTTTGCTTTAGATCTAGTCTGCAAGGGATCATTTTATTTGTTATTATAGTCCAAGCTTAGGAAAATGCTAGCAGTTCTCAAAGTTCCACTCTTTTTTGTTTTGCATTGGAGACTAGATTCCGTCGTTCACACTGGAAGCAAGCGCTCATGGTGCTTTGGAGATTACATACATATAAACCGTGACTCGTTTCATTTTTTGCTTTTATTAGGGACACTATATTTTAAGAATCTCTACCAAATTCGTCATAGTCGCAGTCACAGTCGCTAGTCGTCGCAGTCCACTGCTGAATTCGTAGTATTCTGAGTCAATAGGAGTATTTGGTCTACTATACTACGCTGGCCGGAGGGATTGGTATAGGGTTTGATCTCTAGTTTGCCGTCTCCACCCAAATATACTAAAGTTTTATTACTTTTTCATTTTTATAAAAGACAACGCATTAGGATTAAATGTATCGCGAGGGACTTTAAAAACATACAACTAACGGACACAATGTACACACAGACTCGAAACAACAATTTATGAATCACACAAAGTGTTGTCTCGTGTGGGGATCGAACCCACAACATTGCGCGCAGTGTCAAGCGGCGAGGCGGCCGCTTAAACCACTACGCCAACCGTGCAGTCATATCGTAAAATTTGCCTTATTCGGCTTTTATGACAACCATGAAATGAATTACTACACGGATTATACTTATTTTATTACTATATATACTAAATTGTTGACAAGGCTTCGAAAAACCAGTAGCTTTTAACTCCCTTGACACGGATCCCATGGGTAAAAACATACCACCAAAAATATTCCTCCATCCATATTATATTTCAAAGCTGAATAAATTCCATGTATCGTTGTCCACTAGGTATCGCATCGCAGCGATTACCTATTCATAAAACGGAAAGTTGAAACTCCAGGGAATCCAGTTAGCCAACCGACTGAGCCAAGGAGATTTATGCATTTTAAATTACTGTGCAAATCATTTTATGAGGGACGGGATGAGTACGATACGATCTTATAATTAGCAAGCTTTTCCTCGCAGCTTTACCTACCTGGGGGCTAATCGTGCTATTTTCAAACGTTCAAACGTTGACAACGTAACGTATTTGGTGAACGTTTGGTTTTAGTTTGGCTGATGTCAAACATGGTATCGTGCTAATTGTATTGAGCGTTCGAACCGTAGACGCGACCCTTACGTTGGGCTAACGTCACACGTTTAGTGCTTGACACCGGCTTTTGAAAATAGTAAGTACTATTTTTGTACTAAAGAGGCTGTAGCGGCATCGCGCCATGTGCAAGCACTATTTTAAAAAGACAAAATAAATGTCATTATGTAAATGTCATTGAATGTCAACAAATATTATATATATGAAATCATGAAATAATTTTATTCAAATTATACGGTAAGTACCGAAATATTGTTTACTAAGTGATTTATGCAAAAAACAATTAATGATCACACTTGGTCATGTAGAAGTGGTTTTTATTTCACTAGAGGAACGAAGGTGAATTCAAATGATGATGCACCACAACATTACTGCAATTGCAGCTTCTTCTGCTATTTGTCGAGCCCAATACGAATTTTATATGATCGTTACAATAAAAAACACCTATTTTCAGATTTGGAATAATATATAGAGCAGAGAAAGATGTTAAACAAAGCCCGAATTGTCAGCGTTCGGCATAACAGTCATCTTTTCTATATAAGAAGAGATAGACGGAAAGCTGGAGAATTTGAATTTGGCTGACTTTCTAACTTTTCAGGTACGCATTTCAATTATCATTACGTAAGATCCTACAGTATTTACTCTCATTCTGAACTTGTCTTATAATATGCATAAATCCCCAACAAAATATTGTAAGTACCTATATTGAGACCGTGCACGACAGAAGCGCCACCTAGCATGCGCAACTATTCGGGATTATGCCAAATAATGACATATCAGTATTTTATTGCTTTCTAGTAATTATAATAAATTAAAGATAAATAAAAAGACGAAGTGGTATTTTTACTATCAGCGGTCATCCACTGCTGTCGGTATTTCAATTCGGAATTCAGTACAGTCAATAGTAACTCTTGTATTGATGTAATCTGGACTGAAACACTTGGTCATTGTTGCTTCTGCGGTGGCTCTATTCGGCCAAAAGATTAAATTAGTAGTTGCACAAGCTAGATTTTGCAAGATCAAATGAAATATTCGTGAGATTGTGGTTCTGCTGTACACCAAATAATGCACTCAATGCTGAAAATGTCATGCCAGTTTTCATTTTTATAAAAAATATAAGAAGTCGGTATTTAATAGACACTGTACATTTTTGCATAATAATATGTAGTTAATCTTGTTAATAAAAACTGCAAATTGCTAAATGACACACCAGCAAGATCTAGGAGTTCTTAATCATTTTTATTGATGAAATACCAGCAAATTATTGGCTTTTTGTTTCGGTACATTGATTATCATTTATCATACAATATTTTGTCAGTGCAACAGCTTTGATCTTTCATTCTTGCATTATTTATTGCTAACATTTTTGAAATTCCAGTTCTATATCCACTTGGATTTCAGCATCAGACTGATCAGTGTAAATGAATCTATTACAAATAATGGTTGTTTCTGTTAAATTCGATTCAGAAAACAGATCGATTTGGCATCCTTGATCAGCCACACGAGATTCAATTCGATTAAATTCATTTTCATCTTCAACTCTTACTCTTACTTGATTTGATGTGATATCTAAGACTTTTGTGGTACTACGTTTTATAAAACGTGTATATCTAGCTAACACCTGTGACTGTCTAAGTTTCTTCTGTCGATATATTTGAGGAAATATCGTAGGAACATAACTTGGACTTGTTTGCACGTCAGATTTTTTGCCTCCAATAAAATGTTCACTACAAATTGTGTCGTGACGTCTTGGAGTCCATGGCGGGCCATTAACACTGAAAAATAAAACATTAATTAATATCACATAATATACAGAACAAATAAAAATAATTTTCTTTGATCTAATTTCCACTCTACTGTTGGAAAAATATAAAATTTACACAGACTATTTGTGCCGTTCTTTTTGCAGTCCACAACACAATAACAATTATGACCCATTTCAAAGATTAAACATTTAAGATCAAGAATTAAATTATTATCAGATAATGTATTTGTTATGACAAAATTCAAATCAAAAATCAAATTGACTTCCCGAATAGTTACGGATTTCTGCCACGGCATGCGCTGCGATCGTTTTAGCTACCCCCTCCATGCACTTCGCACGTAGCGAATACTCAAACACAAGATATAGCGCACGTATGAGAACAATATTAATCTTAAGTTAAATGTCAGCGTGTTTAGTTATTTTGGTACGACTTACATTTGAGTAAATATTTACTAATTTATTGATTTTTTAATTTTGTTCACAGTAGCCGAGGAGTAAGCAGAATAATAAACCGCTCGTTAGCACAACCAGATGGACAGTACATAATTGCAAGTTAACAAAAATAAGCAATTTGCTATGAGCCAAATCGAGACCATCGTCACTTCTTGGACGTTAATCAAGAATATACTATTAATTAGTTCTCTTCCCGTGGGTGTCGTAAGAGGCGACTAAGTGATAACATGATGCAAATATCATCTTTGTGTAGAGACGGAAAACTCGACATCAAACCCTATACGACTGCCTCGTTGGTCTCGCGGCATAAGTGTGCGCGTGGGATCGGGAGGTCCCGGGTTCCATTCCTGGGTCGGGCAGTGTTATTGGGTTTTTCTTTCACGAAATTTTCAGTAGCAGCACGGAGTCTGGAAATGTGCCCGGTACGGCAATAGGCTCGCCCCCTATTACGTGGGACTAAAGTATATCTGGCGAAAAGTGGGTGTACGTAGAAATACACCTCTGCCTACCTCTTCGGGGTTATAGGCGTTCGACTATGTATGTATATATGTAGTTTACTAAAATAATGAAAACCAAACCAAATACATAATTATTACATTGAAGTTCACATTGTAATTGTAACAATCAAATGGCCTAACAGATGTTGATTGTTTCAACTCTACTTAAAGTAATATTTTGTATCAGATTTCATCATCTTTATACACTGAATAAATAAAATCGAAATGTGAAATTGGAGCTTGCCTTTTAATATCGAACCTACTCTATTCCTTTAAATATCTATTGAAGTGGTCCAGCGGCAGTCTGGGTAACACTGGATCATCAGATGTTGGACTCGGCACCCGATTAGAAACGCGCTACGCTTGTGTGAGCTCACACAATTGTATCACATCCTACTGAGTTTGTGGTAAGTCTCCCTTGTAGAACGGCCTATTGGTCTAGTAGTACCTAAACCTGAGTGCTAAGACGAAAGTCATGGGTTCGATTACCACCCAGGAGAGCTCTTTGTGCGATGAGCAAATTACCATAACTATAATACTCGTATGTGTATAAAAGCAGTATTCATATATATTAATCAATTGTCTGACTACCATGCCACTAGGTTGTGCCTAGTTTGGGATCACACCGCGAGGTGTGGGTTGTCACAGAGAATTAATTTATTCTTATGTTTCTCTTCTTCACGGATATTTTCTTACAATTCACTTAGAAATTCACTCGGTCTAAATGGTCACTAAGGACGAAAGGCGGCACCTACCCTAACCACTCTCATACTAGTATGGGCAGGTAGTACTTGATGGGTGACCTTATTAGATAGATATTCTCTTAACAGGCTCCAAGGCCTATTACTTTTGCTATATATGCAAAGTGCGCAACAGTGATATTTTGTCAGGGCGGGTCTCGTAGCAACAAAGACCCGGGGCAGTTTTTCCCGTGATTATGCCTTTGAAAATGACACCAAGCGAATAGCGCCTGTGGCCTTCCCTTCGCTGATCGGCCAAAGCAAGCTAAATTTAAGAGCCCTGAACCAGCTAGTCAAAATAGGCTGGCCAGAGTCTAGGCCACGTCTAGGCTCTGACCGACTCGTTGAACTATTCGGCCCCCTTTTTTTTTACGTCGGGAAACTCTTTTGCGAGTGCCTCTCCACGGGGCGGGCAGAGAGGGTATGTCGGACTCCCCGGGACAGAACCCGGGTTTACCGACTAAAACCACCACGATAGCCACCTCAGCGCTCAAAAGAATGAGACGCGGGTGTACTGCTGGATCCCGTTACGCTTGTCCAGTAGTAGGGCTCAGTCTCTGAAAGGGCTAGGTTGGTAGTGCCCTCCCTTCGCTACCTCGTACTGTGCGAGTACAGTGGCCCCTCGACTATCCGAGACCGCTGTCTTCTCCGGGTCGTTCGTGGTCGGGCAGTCAGATTGCCATCTCTGATTGCCCACGGCCCCAAGGAAGAGTCAGGCTAGCGGCCATTGCCACCGCCACGACGCGCGACGCCACCTTCGTCTGCGAGCGGGATCGGCTCTCTAGCGATCCCGCTCGGCGGTCTCCTTCTGGAGCATGACCGCTTCACAGAAGGAGACCACATCAACGTCCCACCGGACGTCTTCCGTCAACATGGCCTGAACTACGGCCGGTGGAGAAAGAACTATTCGACACCCACAGATTACATGAAATTTACAATTCTGTGTCGGCACCGCATTGCGCTTCCCACGCACGCACATTCAACTCGCTGCCACCCAGCCCTAATCTAAGACTTAGGTCTGTTACCCGAGGTAGTGGGTTGGATTCCAAACACGACAAATCTTTGTATGATGAGCTACGCTTTTGTCTGTGTCTTGGTTAAATGAAATAATTACAATACCTTTCTAGGCACTTAGGAAAAATAATTACAAATGAACGTTTATCAGTCGTCTACTTGCTGTATACAGGCGTCTGAGGGCGCACTGACCGAGTAGGCAGTCTTTTGGCTTAAGCCACCCAAAGAACCCATAACTGTGACAGTATTATGTGTATGGTATACGTGCATCCCCATAATATTGTTTCAGCCTTTCAAAAGCGAATGTCTAGGAAGGTATCGCATCGAGATGTAGTCTTTTTGATGAGATGCCTTCCTAGAAATTGTCATAAATATAGGGCCAAGCAAGGTTGACGCCAATCTTACAATAATGAATTCTACCGCAACAATAAGCTATACCAAAGAGATATCTATAAAAATTGCCTTATGAAAGAATGTTGTTCATTCATTTAAGTTGCAATCAAACGTAATACACGCATATGCCACTAAATTGAAAAATAATACAAAATTATCTTAATAATTTCTCAAATTTAAAATATTATATAATTGCAAAGTTCGTCGATAGGAACTTTTGGTTTGACAACGTATGAGACGTCCGCGAACGTAACGGTTTTGGTTTAAAGCGTTGTCAAATAATATCGCGATACCATGCAACGACGAGAGTTCGCTCGCACGCTGTCACCTAACTGTCACTGAACGTATCTGCCCTACAAAAACCAAATCGTTTACGTTCAAATAATTAGCACGATACGAAATGTGCATAACGTGACGTTTTCGGTTGAAGTTTGGTTTTGGTAAATACGTTGACGTTTAGCACGATTGCCCCCCTGAAGAAACAAAAAGTTTCATGCATAACTTGACAACTCTTTCACTTCTTTAGGGCTAAATTTCACCAGTGCTAAGCTATATAGACCGATGATTGGTGAATTCCAAATGCATCTACCTTCCTATAGCAAGTACCCCTGTGGCTTTAACCCATATAATCATTGTAGGTTTAATGATTATCAGCCTTGTTTATAAGCTGTCACACTGCCGGGCCGTCCTATTCATCTGCCCATTGAGAATGTTGCCATGGACTGTGGCTTGGCTATGCACGCAAAGTGAGGGTTGGCTGACTTTAGATATCTTTCGACAACAATATCTCTCAGACATGCAGGTTTCCTCACCGAAGTCTGTGGTATGCGCCGTGGCGTGGGTTCGAATACAAGACTCTTTACTACGCTGCGGCTGCTGTTGTAAACCTAAAAATGTATGAAGTTAGTCTATATATAATCAAAATCAAACTTGGCCAAAGTCAAGCAACGTTTGCATAGGTCGCCTCTTGGATGGGTGACCAAGTGTGGATTTACATCTGAGTGCTACCGTGCTTCGGAGGGCACGAAAAGCTGTCGGTATCGGTTCTTGTCTCAGGATAAGAATCGTTAGGACATGTCGGAGGCCTTCGGGCGGTCTGAAAAACTCCGACACTAGAGTTGGCCACACACTCACACGAAAAAACAAAAATAATCTTGGATATAGCTGCGATACGCTCTTTAAGCCATATAATATGCGTATCTTAAATAACTTAACTGAGTCCTAAGGGAGATGACAATTGACCATTAAAATTGGACTTATTTTCAATGTGAGACCTGTGAGCAATAATGCCTCATATTTTCTTTGTTTTCGGCGTATGTAATGCTTAGTGGAGGTATTTGGGTAAGCATAACATTTATGGTAACGGTTTTTCTCGCCGTGCTTAAGCATGCTGATATAATAAAGCTGCAATGTTTGTTCTTTTGTATGCCATAATCTCAGGAAATGCTGGTCGTTTAGCGGACGGTATGTTGTTGTTATTATTGAGGAGATTTAAATGCTATAATAGACATAACGCCACGAGATATGAACTACAGATGCCAATATTATATGGGAAGTCTTTATTATTCTGCCAAGTCTCAGATAGTGTTTGAAACTAGACAGATTTCCAAAACGTGTCGTATTAAAAGTCAGTATTATTTACTAAAAGAAATGATAAAGAAAATTGGCCCAAGAATGTTTGTTTAGTCTTAAAACAAACCAGCTTACCCGATTTCAATAAACCTGTCCGTACGTACTTGAATTTTCCTCTAGATACATAGTTATAGATATACTCGTAGTTATGTCTGTGCGACACGTATCGGGTCCAGATAGGTGTCGCCATAGACTAATGATTGGTCTCGCTCTGCTCAGCGATACCAATAATTTGTCTAAGGGTGTCGCTTAGAACATTCCAAAATTCAAAACTCTCTCGGTACGGCTACCTTGACTATGAATACGGTACAATAAATATTATGCCTTATTTCCAAAGACATTTTATATTTCAATGAGTATTTATTTATTTATTTTATTAGGCACAAGTACAGATAACAAATTATTATGTAGAAATAAATAAAGTTTAAAAGTATACAGGTAAATTTGCAATCCGATTATAGTTAGGCACAACATTTATATTTTTTTGCTGTTTATTGAGTATATTTTTACCCTCTTATAATTATAAAGTCGTACAATATAAACGTCGGTTGTCCGCAGTGGTCAAAGGTCGAAACTTAACATGATAAAGATTAACTTTGATGCGCCGCCGCAACTTGGAGTATAAGCTAAAATGAACTAGCTCGCCGTCGCCGACTAATAAATCTCTATTAAGCTAAATTATATTCAGAACTGACTGTAATTTAAGATGGCGGTCCGGATTTTTTAAAGTAATTTATGCTTATTACGCAGCCAATGATAACAATATTTTTTGACAAGATGCAAATACAATAATTTTCCATTGGCCATGGCCATAGCGATATAGGTAGCGATAGCCTAGTAGTGATACCAACAGACTACCGTGCATAGGGTATCGGGTTCGAATCCACGACGCGCATTACTGATTTTGAAGTTATGTGCATATTGAATCGTAATATATAAAATCCTTGCGTTACTTTTTTTTTATGTAAAATTAGGCGGCAAACGAGCAGACGGATCGCCTGATGGTAAGCAATTATCGCCGCCCATGGACACGAGCAACACCACAGGAGTCACAAGTGCGTTGACGCCTCTTGGGGTTGGGAAAAGGGATAGGAGGAGGAATGGGATGAGGGAGATGGTATAGGGGATGGGCCTCCGGCACTCTCACTCACCGAACGAAACGCAACAGTTTGGATACTGTTACTACGTCGATTTTCTGTGAGAGGGTAGTACTTCCCCGGTCGAGCCGGCCCTATTCGTGCTGAAATCAGCAAGGCTCTACCACGGCCTATTACAGTCTATTACTGACTGACAGACACGCTACAGCCGAAGCTATTGGGCGCAGGAAGCTGAAATTTGACATATATGTTCCTTGGGGACCGTAGGGCTGCAATAAGAAGGGATTTCCCGAAATTCCCACGGGATCGGCCAAAGCGGGTAAATTTAAAAAAAATGCAGGCGTAGCTGCTGGTGTCCTCTAGTTGTTAATAATATTATCGTTTGCCTTTGCCTCTGAGAGCACATTAAGCCATCGGTCCCGGCTGTCATCTAAATCTTTGCTCGTCGTGATAGGGAGTCAGTACCTCTGCATAAACTGACACTAGTCTTAGCCATGGAATATCGCTATCCCTTGCGGAGGTCAGAGAGGCACTAGAAAGCGAATTATATTCAGTCAAATTCGGTTGGTTTTTCAAGGTAGTAGAGCCTTGCTGATTTCAGCATGAATGGGCTGGCTCGACCGGGGAAGTACTACCCTCTCACAGAAAATCGACGTAAAGTAACAGTACCTAAACTGTTGCGTTTCGTTCGGTGAGTCCCCTGTCCCTTCTCCCTGATCCCACTCCTCATCCTATCCCTTTTCCCAACCCCAAGGGGCGGCAATGCACTTGTGACTCCTGTGGTGTTGCTTGTGTCCATGGGCGGCAGTAATTGCTTACCATCAGGCGATCCGTCTGCTCGTTTGCCGCCTATTACCATAAAAAAAAAGTCAGAGAGACACTAGAGAGCGAATTATATTCAGTCAAATTCGGTTAGACTATAAGCAGACCCCGGGTTGTAATTGGGATAACGCTAGGACGATGATGATGAAGATTTATTTGATTTTTTTTTTTTATAGACTCACGCCTGTATCCCCGAAAAGGTAGGCAGAGGCGTAATAGGTATTACACCCACATTTCGCCGTGAATTTTTAGGTCCCACGTAATAGGGGGCGAGCCTATTGCCGATACCGGGCACATCACCAGACTCCGTGCTCCTACTGAGAATTCGGAAAAACCCGATATCACTTTTGCCCATGAATCGAACTCGGGACCTCCGACCAGCAGTCGCATACGATATCCACTGGACCACGGAGGCAGTCAGATTTATTTGTAATACTTCAAAACTTCCTTGAAAATTACAAAAAATCTTAATATATAAAATCCTTGCGTTACTGACTGACTGACAGTCACGCTACAGCCGAAACTATTGGGCGCAAGAAGCTGAAATTTGGCATGTATGTTCCTTGGGGACCGTAAGGGTGCACTAAGAAGGGATTTCCCGAAATTCCCACGGGATCGGCCAAAACGGGTAAATTTAAAAAAAAATGCAGGCGTAGCTGCTGGCGTTCTCTAGTATTTGATAAAGTTATTTCAATACAAATCTGTATGGCACCCTTATCCTTAATACGGCAGTGCTCACACAACAAAAATAATTATGTCATCAGTAATTATACTCCTTAATTAAAATCGCGTAATTATTGATCAAAACGACAAAGGATTACCGGCACCCGTAATACATATTTTGACATCATTACGCTAACAAGGGAAGGGGATGGTGTCGGTAATTACGTCACATTTACTGCGATAATTTTATTGTTAAACCGAATATTAATATACAGGCGTATGTTACTCAGAAAGGGTAAGCAGAGGGGTATAAATGCTCATATTTCCACCAATTTCGTTTTCAGTTTGCACGTAATATTACGCGCTGATATAGACATCCATTAATTTACACTTTTGCTACTGTACTTTAATTACTTTTTTATAAAAATGAACTCTCATTCAGACCCAGAAACGTGAAACGAGGCCATAAAAATATCGATACTGTTATATTATAATCATTATCACCATCAATCCTGTTTATAAATTGTTCTACTGGGGTGCATGAACCCCATCTCTGGTAACCTAACTCGCTTAGTCAATGCTGGCCACGTTGGCAGACTTCACTTGCCCTTCGAGAACATTGTGGTGAACTCCCAGACATGAAGGTTTCATCGTGATATTTTCCAGCAAGCGATAATTAACATTTTAAACTTTCTAAAAGTAAAAGTTTCTGAACTAAGCCGACGCTGCTTTGATGTTAATAATTATTTGAAAAAAAAAAAAACATCTTCAGTAATACATTTAAAAAAAGCGAAAGTTCTGAAGTGCCAAACAAAGTGAGATGACTGACTTCCAAATTATGAAGGTACTCTAGGAATGAATATTATAAAACAATAATCTTAATTTTTAAAAAGTTATATACATATTTTAATTTGAAACCAAATACGTGAATCGATTTTCTGAGGCACCAAAATGAAAGTATAATACCTACTTAAGTTTTAAAACTCTGAATAACAAGTTCAGAAGGCTCGAGATTTAACCTTTCACGTTCAATCTACTGAGACATGTATTTTATCCATACAAAGTTGAAATAACAAGTACCAAGTTCCTAATTTAATAACTATACCATTAGAATGAAACAACTACTACTTTTCAGGTGACCGAATACCGACATTACAGAACAACTTCTCGCACCATTAATCATTCCAACATTACCTCCATTCCTCTAATAGTTTTATATGCCACACATATCGGTACATATGTACGTATTGTACGGAGATACGTCTCGCCGGCCAGTGATTGATGATGTTCTAGAGACTGATGCAATGGACCGTGGACCTTAGACATGAGAATATTCCATCACCACATTAGTTTATTGGGAAATCTAATAAGGGAGTGGCTACGTATTAGTATATTGTATATGTAGTAAATAATGTACCTAATTATGTGAATTATTTGATACACTACAATATTTTGCGCCAGTCACAATTTTCCGTGGCCATGATCGATGTAAGTAGGTAGAAATATCGGGCTAAAACGAATGTTTGAATCGTTAAAATTAATACTTCAGTTATTAAGAGCCAGTTGACTGCCTCGTAGCTCTCGCGGCATAAATGTGCGCGTGGGATTGGGAGATCTCGGGTTCGATTCCTGGGTCGGGCAAAGTGTTATTGGGTTTTTCCGTTAGGAAATTCTCAGTAGCAGCACGGAGTCTGGTAATATGCCCGGTACGGCAATAGGCTCGCCCCCTATTACGTGGGACCTAAAAATTCATGGTGAAATTTGGGTGTAATATTACACCTGATTGTTCGGGGATACAAGCGTGAGTCTTTATAAAAAAATAAGCCAGTAGTTAATATGGCTTTGTATTATTTGATGTGATTTTTCTACTTGTTTTGTGTTTTTACGTTGTACCATGAAATTGATTGCTTCGGACGTCAATAGTTAAGCTTCAATAACTTGAGTTCCATATTATTAATTCATGGCTTCATGAGTCTGAACAGAACCACAAAACTTTTCTTCGGTGCGCAGTAACCTTAAACTTTGCATAAATAAAGCAAAATAATCTATTTACCTCATAAATAGTTTCAAAAACCTACAAAACTGTGTAGTTGAAACTACAAAACATAAAAGCGAAAAACTAGTTTCGCAATGGTACAATAAATTTCATTTCAAACTATTTTATACAAATATACGATGTCTATCTAGGTCATACTTGTTTATAAAATACTTTTATTTCGTGACAAACTACAATACTGCCTATATCCCTGATCTGATATCTAAACGACTAATTTAATTACATGCCATCACGCTCCAAGCCCAAATTATAGTAAACTGAGTAGTAAATATGTTTAAAGTACACATTAAAATTGTGTGTCATAAATTGGCCAAGTGAAGTCAAAAATTCTATTTAAATGTTGTTCTAAGTTTTCATTTAGTATACTTGTAAGTAATACTAAAATGACTTAACCAGATGGTTCATGGTGAGTTTAATTATAATCAGCAGAGCATGCATGATAAACTTGATGCGAGTGAATGAAGCAAGAGAGGTATATCAGGATCGTTGCAAATGGCGTTCCGTAGTCTCTGCCTACCCCTCCGGGAAACAGGCGTGAGTATATTTATGTATGTATAATTATACCTAATCAAAAATCTTCTAACCCGAAAGCAGCGATAGCCTAGTGGTGTACGTGTAACGGACTGTCGAGACGATGGTCTCGGGATCGATCCCCTGATACCCCGGACACACACCTCTGATTTTTCGAAGTTATGTGTGTATTAAATTAAAATTATTAATTATCGCTCGCTTAATAATGTGACCGGTAGATAGCAATAGGCTCGCCCCCTATTACATTGGAACCGAAACATAACTGGCGAAATGTGGGTGTGTATAACATCTCTGCCTACCCCTTCGGGGATAAAAAGCGTGAATTTATGTTCTGTTTTGTAATTATAATCATAAAACATATCGCAGTCCGCTGCCGGACTTAGGCGTCTCCTATTTCGTATCACAATAACAGTGTCAGTCAATAGAGAGAATTTTTAATTATCGCTAGCAAAACGGATAATGAAATTACATACATATATACATACATGCATAGACTCAAGCCTGTTTCCCGGAGGGGTAGGCAGAGACTACGGAACGCCATTTGCAACGATCCTGACATATCTCTCTTGCTTCATTCACTCCCATTAGATTCCTCATGCATGCTCTTCTGTTCAGGGTACTTCTCACCTGTCCTGTTTTTAGGATGTCTCCAATCTGGTCAGAGAACGTCCGCCTAGGTCTTCCCCTTCATCCTGTCCCTTCTACACTTGCCTTATATATCTGCTTGGTCAGTCTTTCGTCATCCATCCTCTCCACGTGCCCAAACCATATTAGCATACCTTTCTCGCTGCTTGTCACTATTTATCTTCTTTTACCCCACAATACTCTCTCATCACACAATTCTTTACTCTGTCAGTCAGAGAGACACCACACATACTTCTCAGTGCTCTCATTTCTACAGCATTTATTCTACTTTCATGACTCTTCTGCCATACCCAACTATCACTACCATACATAAGAGTAGGTACTAACACCCCTCTATGCACAGCCAAACGTGCCTTTTTCGACACGTTTTGGCTATTCATAAACGCTTTCAGAGCTCCATTCACTCTATTACCTGCATTAACTCTTCTTTCAATATCTTCTACATTCTTACCATCTAATGAAATTATCAAGAGAAAACCTGCATGTCCATGGTTTCTCTCCAATACTCTCGAAGTCTACTAACCCGCAATAGGCGCTTTGGTGTACTGTGGCCTGACACTTCCCATAGTGAGTAGAGCTCATGCCCAGTGCTACTATTGCTTTTAATATCATCATCATCACCAGCCCTGTATATAAACTGTCCCACTGCTGGGCACGGTCCTCTTCTCGCTATGAGAAGGATAAGGCCATATAAAAAGTAATTTAACACCAGAACACAAAGAACAATTCATTCAAAAAACATGTTTGAAAACACAAATAAAGATCATTCTCGAAGCTTCCAAAGTCTTTAGAAGTAAAGGAAATGACGGTTACCTAAACACTTTCACTGTATCAAGCTTAACTTCTAAAGGTATAAATTATCAAAGAAAGTACTGTGATAATATCAAAGACGAGAAAAACAATATGAAACGCTCGAGAAAATCTGTAAAGCATAAAAAATAAAATTAAAGGTGTGTATCGAAAGTGAAAGCGATTTGCGAGGGAGGTGCACCCTTGTCTGCAAGGGATGATATTAAGCAAGAAAGCTATTGCATACTTACGGAACGAATAATGTGGATAAGCAACATCTCAACTTTATACGCCTTATATATTTATAGAAATTATCATAAGCACTTTTTAATTTATTTTATCTGGCTAAATAATATTTTTTTAATGAAATCTTTATTCTTATAGGAACAACATTAAAATAAGGGTTGTATTTAACTGTTAGTCAAAAATACTAATTTTCCACCAAAAATACTAATTTCACCACTAAGTTAAGTTGACGGAACCCTGCTTCGCAGGGCTCCTATTTTTGGGAGCAGGGTCACAAGAGAACCTAACATAACCTATTAAGTTTTCTGAGTGGATAAGTTTTGCGAGCGGACGAAACTTTTCATATCAAATGATATTTTGTAAAAAGATCATCATATTTGGTGTACAAATAGTATTTTAGTGTGCAAGTCAGTATTTTAGTGAAATAATAAAGTTTTTTTGCGTAACTCACTTTAGTGTGTTACAATAACATTTTTGATACGCTGTTAAAAATATCCCTTAAAATAATACGTACGAGTAAAAATTGCAAATTATATTGTAATCGCAGTTTTTTGACTAAGTTTTTTACGTGGATACCAATAAATTTTGGGAGCTAAGAAAAATGGGCGGAGAACGCTACTACGTGTTTCAACCACGTAAGTTGGGCCATGGCCATCACCTGGGCCCCAATTTATGAGGCTTTTCATTTTAAATGAACGCACGACACAACGCTAGAACTGTCTTTGGCTTCACTTTATTCACGAATATCTACGAGTAGCGCATGTTTCGCTCAATTTGTTCATTGGCTCTACATCCGCGTCGCATTCAAAAATGCTCTTTGTGAAAATTTACATTTCTGGCGAGGCCCTATACTTTGTACAATGTTTTATAAGTATCCTAACAACCATAACAATTATTGTTATGGTTGTAAAAACTTATATCTAGTTCGAATTGAATACGTATATACCGACAAAGTTAAGTAACGATTGCATAAGTCACCATTCGGTACAGTGGCTATTTGTGGCATTTATCAAAGCACTTACGTGCTTCGGGGGGCAGTACCCAGTTCTTGTCTCAAGACAAACATCGTCAGGCTATTTTGGAAGCATCCGAGCAGCCTATATATACGCCGTCACAAGAGTTGGTGCACGAAAAGGTACCCAATGTAGAAAATGCATCCAAACATGTAATTATTATTTACCTAGTGGCATGTCCATCCTAACCTAGCATCTCCTCGTCCGTAATGCGGGCAGAATGACAGTTTGATTCACTTAGCTCAAGTTACACAGTATAAACGAGTTGGTCGGGAGGGCGGGTTCCGCGGGGTTCCATCGGCACACCGCGGTTGTCATGTTGTACCGAGTGTTTTAAAATGCTCTTTATAAAAGTAAACATATTTTGGGAGACGAGCGATTTTCTTTTGGGTTTGTACAGCTGTTAAATTCTGTTAAATGTGTAGTAATTGATAATAAGATCCGATTTTTCGTATAAAATATTTTCTAGTTACTCTAAAAATATATGTTATTATTTTACATGCAATACGGATGCCAATAAATTAAGTAATGCTATAGCAGTATGTCAGAAAGTCCTAAAATATTTTCATATCGCTATTTTGGCACATTTTGCTTCTTTTAGGTAACCATTTGGGAAGCTCGTAATGTATGTTCTTCAATATTATTAGATTGATCAATAAATAGACCAGACACTGATCCTCCGAAATTATAAGCAAGCTTAGGCTTATAATTGCGGAGATCAATCATCGAGCTAGTTAATTTCTATCTATCTTTATAAATATATCCTATTTCTACTCATCCTCAATTATTATTTATTTACTCACCTTGCGTAAAATCCTTTAAATTTCAATATATGTAATACAATGAAAATACCACTTAAAGTTTCTGCATACTGGTGCCAATATCGGCGCCAACTAGTGGCGAGTGGCCGCACCGCACGCGGTTTCGCAATTTCGGGGCGACCAGTCCGCGCCGTCCGCAGGCGTCGACACGGCACGCGACATGTATACAGACTCTATTGCTATCTAATATTGGAGAAATAATAGCCAAAGGCTATGGTCAATATTGTATGATGATTACCTCTGGGTATTGTCAATAAACTGACATTGATAATAATGGATCAGATTGAGTAAAAAATAAGAGAAAACACCGATATATATGTACTTTGAATGACATTTATTTGAGACATTGTATAGTGGTTCTGTTGCTGGTATTTCAATATGGGCAAAGATAGGTCAACTGTATTTCGTGTATGCTTTACCCCGGTGGATTTTATATGAGCCAGTCAAATGGAATTAGTAAATACAACTACACCTAAAATTTTGGCAACGACCTATAACTTTTTGTGACGTTATTTATGTCAACAGTATATTATCATGCTGTTGAAAGGTCTTGAATTCAGACTATAAAATATTTTGTGCCTCAATATATTTTAAGTAATAGATATATTGTTCGTGTGGTGACGGATTAAGAATACGGAATGTCACCACCCCATATCATCCCATGGGTGTCGTAAGAGCCGACAGAGGGAGCATATTATGCAGAGAACAGCACTGTAAGAGAAGGAAAACTTAATACAAACCCTATACCAACCCGTTTGGCCAGCGTGGTATAGTAGGCCTATTCCTCCTTTCTAAGGAGAGGCCTAGTCCAGCAGTGGACTGTTAAAGGCTGACGATGTAATAGATATAAATCATTTCAGCATCTTATTTTTTTTTTCAATTTAAGACTTGAGCTCTTGTCGGTGGAGCCATTTTTTATAGTAATAGTCGGCAAACGAGCAGACGGATCGCCTGATGGTAAGCAATTACCGCCGCCCATGGACACAAGCAACACCACAAGAGTCACAAGTGCGTTGCCGCCTCTTGGGGTTGGGAAAAGGGATGGGATGAGGAGTGGGATGAGGGAGAAGGAATAGGGCGTCCGAACGAAACGCAACAGTTTAGGTACTGTTATTTTACGTCGATTTTCTGTGAGAGGGTAGTACTTCCTCGGTCGATCCGGCCCACTCATACTGAAATCGGCAGGACTCTACTACCTTAAGAAGCCTCTTCCATGTACTCCTATTTTCAGCCAACATGAACTCTAGATACGACGTTACTTTTTCCTTCACTTGGTCTATGTACGTCCTTCTAGGCCTCTCTGCTCCTACTCTGTCCTCTCCTTCCTTCTTCCTTCCTTTCCGAGGCACGGGGCAAACGATAATTAACACTAGACTGCTCCCTGTCTTTATCTTATTTGAAGTTTAAATCTCTCTTTCCTTGTCTCATAGTTTAAATATCAAATCCAAATGTCTATCCCAATTGCCATCACCCATAGCACACGTAATACGTCCCGTCAGCTTGTCCACAAGCGTGGATAGCTGAAATCTGTCGGCCGTAAAATCCTTTGGCTTAAATCGCTTAAAGCGCTTAAGCATCGCCTCATCACGCCCAACGGCTCCACATACCATTTATTTGTTAACTTTTTTGTTCATGTATTGTACATGCCGATTTTAATTTCGCTTCAAAGGGATGCACCAGTAGATTTAGAGTAGAAGGATTTTTTATGAAGTGTGGTATACGGTGGCTATGGTGTAGAATGAATCTGCTGAGATCATCAACATTATGATTTACCGCTGAATTCAATATCCAATCCATGGATTGGATATATTTGACATAAGCTCCATCAATACATATAAATAAAATTGGAGTGTCTGTTTGTAATATTAAAATGTCCGCTTGTTACTAAATGCATATGGATATATACACAATACATATACCGAAATGACATGTTTACAATTTTGTCTGTCTGTCGGTCGGGCTGTCTATCTGTCGGTCTGTCTGTCTGTCAGTCTGTTTGTTCACGCTAATCTCTGAAACGACTGGACCGATTTTGATGGGACGTTCACTGGCGGATAGCTGATGTACCAAGGAGTAACTTAGGCTATAAATTAAACGCGAATTAGTTCCCCCAGAACGCGGCTGAAACCACGGGAAACAGCTAGTACAAAATATATTATGTCAAATATGTATCTCAAATCTCCTAATCCATGGACAGATCGTATATTGGGACTTACTGTTAACAGAGCTTTAAAAATGAGAACTATCTTCTGAATGAGAACCTGACATGAGAATGCTCATTCTGGTTCAATCCGTAATTATATAAAGACATAAAGACATATTTATTTCTGCATTTTGGTTGCTTACAACACTTATACATGTCAAAACCCTATTCTAGATGATGCCGGCTTTTCCTAGCTAAATGACTTCTTGAGAAGAAAGGCCGAAACAAACTCAGAGTCATAAATGTATCACACACCAACTTAATATATGTACCTATATGTGTATCCATAGTTATTTATAAACCATTGGATAAGTTAAGAAATAATTGTACGTCACCTTTGCCTTTTTGTTTTAATTATGTTATTTTAGAATTTCTTGTGCTTAGTTCCATCTTTCCGACCGAGCACAATTTGTAAATCATTTGGTAATCGTTGTAGGCACCCACAGGACAGGCCTGCCTAGTGTGGGGCCACTGGACATTGACCTTCTCGCTGGTTCAGTGACTGGATACTTTACACGGTCTCGTGGTGGAAAACCTTCATCACTCGATATTTAAGTTCAGCGTTTGATTAATGTCGCACCTTAAATGGACCGCTTTGTTACTGAGGGTTGCTATGGTTAATCTCAGAAACCATGCCACGGCCGGTTTCAATATTCGAGGATATAGCCCAGTGGTGTACGTAACGAATTGCCGAGACGATGGTCTCGGGTTCGATCCCCAGTTACCCCGGGCACACACCTCTGACTATTCGAAGTTGTGTACCTATATCAAAATGTTAATTATCGCTCGCTTAACAATGTGCCCGGTAGATGGCAATAGGCCCGCCCCCTATTACATTGGGAGCGAAACATAACTGGCGAAGTGTGGGTGTGTTAAACACCTCTGCCTACCCCTTCGGGGATAAAAGGCGTGAAGTTATGTTATGTGTCAATGAATTTGGAGATTTGGGATACATGTTTGACAGATATTTTGTATGGGGGTTTTTGTCAGATAATAGATCATTGATTATTCAATTCGGTGGTAAATTATCTGCCCTATTTTGTCCTAAACGGCACCGCAAAATAGGACGATTTGGTTTATAAACCTGGTTAATAATACACTCAAGTACTGTCTGTATCGTGTGCTGAAGCATTGATGGTGGTTTTATGGGGCTATTCATGACACCTGCCACGCGGCATGTGCTATAAGAGACGAGGATATTGTAAATTTGTTGCAATAAATATTCAATATGTCAAGGTGATTTTTTATGGTTATCGCTGGTTGACAATGTATAAATAACATAATTGAGTTCTAGAATCATAAAAAAATTGTGTCTCGTTGGTATGATGGTCAATGTATTTGCGGCCGATAGTTTTCTTTTTTAATATAGGTAAATATGTGGTTGACGCCAGGTTTTCAAACAAATTTTAACTCAAAAACGCGACATTATGCTTATTTCCATAACCCTGACAACAAAATATCAAGACCAAAGATATTAGAATGTATTTACTACTACTGCTATTGGTTTTATTTTTCAGTTTTATTAACATTATACATACATAAAAATTTATTAGGTCTTAATCTCAGTCTACCCGTGACTACGTCCAGTGTCAAAATATCAGCAAAAAGTACTACGTTACTTAATGTAACTGAAGAATGCTTCGTATCCCATGGACTGCAAAAAGAACCAACATATCTATTCTTGAGAACTAAGGGTCAAAACAAGGCTATCCACTATGTGTTATCAACGAATCCTGAGCTATTTCGCTTACATTATGCGTAGGGAGCCCGACAACCTCGAAAAACTGGTTGTGGTCGGCAAAGTCGACGGGACGACCGAGAGCCAGATCTCCTGTACGCTGAACAGACCAGATACGACTACTGACTGGATTGTCAGTACCGCTAGCCTCAAAGCATGCCGAAGACAGACAATCGTGGATGCAGACTACGACTCAGGCGACGGAAGACTTCCAAAGAAGACACGACCTTCAGTAATGAAATACGGAACTATGATGATGACTTAATGTAACTACGATTCGCTAAATTCAATAAAATGACATTATTATATCTTAAAGTCAATACTACCGTGTGGTTGACGGCATAGAATACAAGTGTCACCACCCCCTATCTTCCCGTGGGTGTCGTAAGGGGCGACTAAGGGATAACACGATGCAAATACTATCTTTGCGTAGAGACGGAAAACTCGATATCAAACCCTATACGACTGCCTCGTTGGTCTCGCGGCATGGATGTGCGTGTGGGATCGGGAGGTCCCGGGTTCGATTCCTGGGTCGGGCAGTGTTATTGGGTTTTTCTGTCACGAAATTCTCAGTAGCAGCACGGAGTCTGGAACTGTGCCCGGTACGGCAATAGGCTCGCCCCTTATTACGTGGGACTGAAGTATATCTGGCGAAAAGTGGGTGTAGAAATACACCTCTGCCTACCCCTTCGGGGATAAAAGGCGTGACGATATGTATGTATGTATGTGCATGTAAAGTCAATATTTAGATTGCACAAATGGCGTAGTTGTTTAAGTGTAATTTGAGTCGATATTGGTAAATTATTTGTTTTTAGTGTTGTAAGCGACCCAACCAAAAAACTTTGTCAAGAGGACGACGTCGACTAGTAGGTAGGTACAATAAAGCGGTAGCAACATAGGTATACGACTGAAAACATCTTTCGCACAGTGACGAAGACACAGACGGCTGGTGAAATCTAACGGATACCGTCGGAACTACGTAGACCAAAAATTTAAGATCCTAAATCGCGCTATTCTAAGTTTCACACGTGTAAATATTTACATCAGTACTCATCAAACTCCGTCGAATCGCGGTTCACTAAACCATATTGTCTGTGACTAAACTCAATCACTTACTTTTCAGAAAATCCTCTCTCCAATAGGATGAACACTATTCTGTCCTCAACGATATAAAAAAAATTTATTTAAACTAATCCATTTTTCATTTAATAGTCACCGTGTACCAAAACTATTATATTCGTTTGGGGCATAACAGAGTGAGTCTGCCCGCAGACAGGTGTCGAGAGCACGCGATACCACGGACTTGCAGCTTGTACAGCCACCACATTCGTTTCATGGTCGTTTAGCTGTGTATGTGGATTATTTATACAGTTAATACGAGAGACAGTACGTATCGTATTTAATTCGATTAATAAAACTCACCAGAATTTAACTCAGGGTACCAGCTACTATAGGTTAGAGCGGTACCCTCTCTCTCTCTCTCTCTCTCTCTCCTCTCTTCAGCCTGTCTCGACCCTTTGGGTGTAGGCCTCCTTCAATCTACGCCACTCGTCGCGGTCTTATGCTCCAAGGGGGTGTAAGCGCAAGTTAAGAACTTCTTCAAGAGAAGTTCTCTAGCCTCTGCACCCCAACTCGACTCTCACCTTCACGCGCCTGTTACGTCGAGCAACCCTACGGAAGACTGAGTGAAAACCTCAGTGCGAAGCAGGGTCGACAAACTAATGAGAGCATAAAGGAGGGGTCTAGGCAGCGAACTTCGGTCTCTAGACTTAGGAATCATCAGTGAGGGACGGTTCTTATGGTTGGTAGCGGATGAGGTCCCTCTAAAAGAACCAACGGTAGCAACCACAGTCCTAGTTAGATGGATTACCTCGCACTTACCACGACGCCTTGGGCAAGCGGGTGAGTTATATTGCCTAAACCCTTCAAAATATTGACACAAGAGCGGTACCCATAGAGTCGATTCTCTCACACCTGTTCAAATTGCATTTGATCCAGTGCCAATGTCATACTTATGTCATAAATGGTGTTCTACTAAATTAACTGATATTTAGTATCGCGACTAGATCGTGAATTGAACAAAGCGTGACACTATTGTCAACGTCGCACTTTATGTACATATGTCAATATGTCAAATTAGACGATCATGATATTGCGTTAGCAGAATACCAAAATAGGGTTGTTTCCAACTATAGTATTTTCGCTGTATGATGATATGCATGACAGTTCATGACTGACAATTATAATGATGTAACCTAAGAAAATTTAATCGATTATTTATAAATATCGAATTAATTGGCAAAGGACATGGAATCGTAGTTACCGATTTTAAATCTTCGAAATAAATTCATATTGAAAGTGTTTAGGCAAATACATTTTCAGAAATAAAATGCAGTACATAATTTTAAAATACTTTTTTAATTATTCCGGTAACTGTCACTCGAAATAAAGCTCATATCTGAATCGGAATCTTCTCCGACTGAGATAATTAATTGCTGATCTGGAATTCGGTTTAGGTGGACATATTTATCCCAGTCGGTAAATATTGTCGATTGTGTTTTTTCTACGACATTCCTACAATTTTCTGCGGTTACATTTTGGCCCCCGTTTGCAGGCTCTCGTTCAAAGAAGGTCCTCAAACGAAGCACTAACTCAGGGCTTAGAGAGTTTAAAACTATCTTTTTTGTTGTTTTCGGCATTGTACATACCAAATATAACACAACAAAAAATTAAAAATAACACGCCAAACAGAAAGAAACATAAACCGCATACAAGGCAGATGCACTCGTACTGACGTTTTCGATCACAAGATGGCCGCTCCTGTTCATCGAGCTCATATCGATTCAATGGTGTCAATCTCTACTGACAGAGGTTCCGTTTCATGCATCTGACATTTTGAAGATTATAATTAAATAATTTATTTACAGTTAAAAATAATTATAAAAATAGAGAGAGGCATACTAGTATCAATTTACTTTGTAATTTAAATAGATATTATTTTTAATAATTGTTTTTTTTGCCAATTTATTTTCTTAAGTTGAAAGTAGTATGCGTAACATGTAAAATGAAAACTGTCACGCATATCATCATACAGCGAAAATACTATAGTCATATCAAGCACTTTTAATGAATTGTCAAAAACGACCTTTGCCAAGGATTTTGTATGAAATATGACGTAGTGACGTCATAGTGCTTTGCTGTCAAGTAGAATACTTATTGTCAATAAATTGACAATAAAAAATGTTAAATAAAGTTTTAACATTAATTGATGAATGAAGCTACTATTATTTTGAGATGTTTCACTATATAAAAATACTTTTATAATTTATTTCACTTGCAGGAAACTTCCCTATTATTGTGAGTCAATTCAAAGTCTAATTATATTTCGTTCAAAGTTCAGTGTCGTCAGATAAAACAAGGTAATTGGCCTTCTGATGTAGTAAGAAGCTACAGACTTACATACATATATACAATACCTACATGTTGTTCGTCGCGGTTTCCTTGCCGGTACACACTAGGTTCTGTTGCAGAATCTGTTCTTATCTTGCTACCCTTACGAACTACCTGAGAAAACAGGCAATTTGGTGTGTATCCAATGCATGAGTGAGTGAGTAAATCGGAACCAGAGAGATATGTCGGCGACTTTAGTTCTACTGTGAATCCCCTCTTTTTTTATTCAATTTTGCAAGGATTTGCCAAACAAAGCTCGATTTTGCATAGACGTATAATATTCACTTTTACGCTACAAAATATTCAAGAGTTTTCCAACTAAAATATTATAGGTAAGTTAGCAAAACGTTCACGATAGTAAGCATATAATTTGCATGCACATGAATCCAAAATTAGATCCCACACAATTATTAATTTAAAAAAAAACTAGAGCTTCTGAAACTTATCTATCGTGCACAAACTGAAGTAAATGCAAGTGTTCAAAATTCTCAATATACTCGAATAAGTACATTAAAATAAGCCTTAAAGTTTGAGCATCCTGTAAGATGCGAACTTTGAACTCGAGTTAAGAAACTCTAGACCTTGATAGAAGAGCCCGCGAGAACTTAGCGAGTTTTATGAAACTAGTATGCGCTCGCTGCTCCACTTGAATCTGTAAAAAGGTCAACCACGGAAAATTCAGGTTATAGCTTTTCATATTTTTTGTATAGAACCGCAAGCAGCGATAGTTGACTGAAGAGCCCGACAGACTGCTACGCAGTGGGTTTCGGGTTCGAATCCACGGCACGCAGCTATGACTTTTCGGAGTTAAGTGCGTATTACATTGTTAATTATCGCTTGCTTATCGGTGAAGGAAAACCATCGTAAGGAAACCTGCATGTCTAAGAGTTCTCCATAATGTTATCAAAAGACATGTGAAGTCTGCTAACCCGCACTTGCTCAGCGTGGTGGACTATGGCCTTACCCTTCTCATAGTGCCCAGCAGTGGGACAGTATAAAGGACTGATGATGATGATGATGTATAGAACCGCAAGGATAGCGTAGTGTTTTAACCTCTCAGTATAAGACTATGTCGAAGGTTCGAAACCCAGTCCCACAACACGTCGTGTGTTCCACGAATTGCTACGAGTCAGAGTCATCTAATCTACTGAAGTAACCTAAAAGTTATAGTGAGAAACAGTCAATGCTGGCAAATGGGTTTAACACTTTGCGTATCTCACTAACAATGTATGATTCTAGTTACCTAAAATATTGATTTCCATCAGGTTTCATTCAGATAAAATGTATTATATTTTATAACAGTTGACGCCAAATTTTTATTTAAAAATGTATACTTACATAGAGCCTGCTCAGAAAGAGCCATTTACGCGCGTGTCCACTCGCGCGTAGGCAATCGCGCGTTTTCGAGATACTAGAGCTACATACATCCCGTCCAGATGCTCTCGCGCGTTACCGCACACGCGCGTAAAACGCTTGCAATGAGCGGGACTTTCGACTCGCTCGTTTTACGCGCGAGCGCCGCGCGAGTCGAGATACGCAGGCGCCATTGCTGCGTCTAGTACTACGCGCGTGTCCGTGGCGAGTGGACGTATTCGATTCTGTTGTACTATATAAATATTATAATATCAATTGTAAAAAAAAAATATAAATTAACTATAATAAAAACTGATTTAAAAATTGTGTTATAGTAAACAACTAGCTTTCCTTTAAGCATTAAAATCATCACTGCAAAATTCATCATATAAAAATATATTAAAATCTCAATCCAATCTTGACAATCAACAAATAGGACAGTATGAAACTGAAAATTCATGAAATTTCAAACATATTTTATATACGTAATACTTATGGTTTTATTTTATATTATTGTTAATATCAAAAACATAACCTGTTTCGTATATTTTCAATGTATGTTCAATTCATTACCAAAATTATTAGTTAAATATTTAAAAATGCATATTCCTAGACACAGCTCTAAAACAGCAATGTGTCATTTAAAGTGAAAATGCCCAAATACGTCTCATCACAAGCGCGCGTAAGAACGCGCATGAAACGCCGCATCTGGACGCAATACAAATCAAAACGCGCAAGTAGACGCGCGTGAGAGATATGTAATAATATCTAGGCTTTGGGCTGAAATTACTGATATCCAAGTATTTATACATAATATGTAAGAGGATAGTGGCAACTAAATGACACTGACATGACGTTTGACAGTTAAACTGTCAAACGTGTAAATAAGGTGTACCTATATAAGTCGACAGGCTCGGCTAGCTCGTCCTATTCTCCTTCGACGACGGCTCAGGTACGATATGGTCCTGACTATTTAATTGCCACTGTGTTCCAATATTCTGTGTTGCTTGTTCTTTTATTTCATCATCTAGGAAACAATGTAAGATAGTGTAATCATTATCTTATTGATATTGTGTTGTGGGTAGTTTGATCGTTTGTGAGATATTATAGATTGTAATATAGGATAGAATAATATAATGTGGATCAAGTCGTATCAATGAGATTCATTAGGTATATACCTGTGGTAAACATTTCGTAAATTGTATTGATGCTAAATAATGCTTATTACGTTCTGTTGTAAGACAGACCTTTCTAGTAATATAAAACTACCCACAACATTGATATTTGATATAAATTGGCTGTACCACTGTTTGTTAATTATTGTTATATATAGTTATTGAAAAGAATGATCAAGAGTTTTATTGCCCGTACTTTCTCTTGGTTCTATGTCTTTGCTTTGCGAACTGGGCTGTAAATGTAAATGTAGAATCACGACGTAATCTAAAGATATATCCTTGTGCCAAACTGAATAAATGAAAGTATGATTTGATAGTTGTCTCTTTTATTTATCAAAACTGTCTCTACACTATAGGAAGCTTCCCTGATTCTGACATCAGAAGTGTAATAAATTTGCGCCCACAATACTAATACATCCAATTGCAAGTTCCAGAGTCTCCTCATCGTGATGCCATGATTCTGCCTAAGCCCGTCACTGCACCGTTCAGCTGACGACGGAGAACGATTGCCCTACGATCCAGTAGCAACGTTGCCGAGAGCAAGCCGGTGGATGAGTACCGACTACATATCTTAACGATCTGCAACAGTATGCTGAAGCCAACAGCAACAACCAACTGCAAACGCTGGTAATGTACTTCCACCAAGAATATAGCCATGAATGGTCGAAAAATATGACTGTTGTACCAGGTTATTTTAACATGTTCATCAAAAATGTATCTGAGTATAAAACTATGTAGGTAATAGCGAAAAAGTTTCAGAAAATGTATAGGTAATAGATTTTTAAAGTAGCCGATATTGTTCTAATCTGTTGGAATTTAAATAGGCAACATTTGTAGTGATTGACAGAGAGTCTGTATGAGCATTGGCTGTGATGTGCTTTGTTGATAACTCTTTCTAGTGTAAGTACTGATTAGAGTAATTGTCCTGCATATTTGAATTCCAAGAATTAAGTGCTCTGAAGAATCTTTTCATTACAAGTCGAATATAAAATGATGGTAGGTAGAATACATTTCAGAGATTTCTTCATTAATTTTGTTGGCTGTGTATTCATTACATACAGACCAATATTGCGGTGTAGGAATGTGCCTTAGCTCTGTTCCATAAGCTGTTGTTAAATTTTCGCCACAATTACCAAATTAATCAGTTCATGCTATATAGTTTTATTAAATCGGATCCAAACTATAACGAAAGAAAAAAAGGCCCTGGAGATAAGAATACGAAACTGTATATGGTTGCGCCATCTACCTTCCTATATATAACTAATCGCATCAAGATCAATCGTTCCACGTACAAGTGTGAGCGATACCATATTTCCTTCTCCCTCTACCCCACTCCCTGGAAGAGGCACTGCCTTCCACCTGATTCGTCGCCGCGATCGTCGACGCGAGTGACAGTCCAGAACATTCCGCTCGCTGAGAACGCCGTCTCGTTCGTATCGCGCCGCATCGCTGTATGTGATTTATTACCGCATATATAAACCGCTCGCAAGTGGGATTGACGGTGAAGTGAAGTGAAAACAAGCAGCTACATCACGAAACCACCAGGAGACTGCCCTACGGAAACGAAGAAGGTTGTATAAGGTAAGTGCCCTCCATCCTTGAAATATCCTATACCCACTCAATCACCCCTTCCCGTAACCATCTCCTAGGCGGCGAAGAACCGCTATCCTCTGTATACAGTCCATTTCCTTCTCCAAGTCGCCTAGAACCCTACGGTTTCGGTGTATCGCCGAACCATTTTTTTTTATCCATACGAGTCGGATTCATTTACGTTTTATACGTTATACCGCTATACCTGGGCAGTTATAGCACCTAGCTATACTCCTAATATATTCACATAACCGTCACATGGTTATTTCCGCCCGCATTAGTAGGTAAACTTTTATGTAGCTACCTACTTATTAAATTATTATTTCTGCAACTATCATAGTTGTCTTATAAATCTCATATTTCAATCAACTTTAATTCCTCGGCTCTAAGGTGTTGCCTACTTAGCCTACTTAGGTAAAATAATAGATACATTAGATATTCTTATTTTGTTTCGGTCTCATTAGCTTATACTTACGTAAGCATGTCACAACAAAAGAAGTCACGCGTGTCGGAAGACAAAGAGATGACAATCTTAGAAGCAAAACGCAATATTCTATTTGAGCGCATTCAAAACATCTATGAACGATCAAAACCGCATCTATGTCTGACATAATAGCGAAGCATTTCTCAGTTATTGTATAACAGTAGATAGTATTCGAACAGATTTTCATAAGTTGTTAGACGATTATAACGCAAGATTACTTTCTATCAATCCTGATGAAAAACCGAACTATCAGGCATATACCTCATTCGAAGATCTTTATTGTATTATTAAGCGTATACAATCGCAATTGGAGGGTAAATGTTCAGCAGAGCCCGTTGCCCGCAAACCGAGATTACCACCAATCGAGATTATGTCGTTTAACGGAGATATACGAAATTGGCCGTTATTCTATGCGAGTTTTAAGTCTACAGTGCACGATAATGGTTCTCTGACAGATGCTGACAGGTTGTACTATTTAATAGGTAAACTGTCACCGAAGGCCCAGTCCGTATTTGCAGGTGTCACACCCAGTGCTGAGAATTATCAGGTCATATTTCAGTCACTACTTGACAGATATCAGGACACGCGCGTCCTAGCGTCTACATACTTTGACCAAGCTTTAAATCTCAAACTGTCCGGCAACGCGTCTGTCTCGAATTTCCAGCTGTTTATTGATAACTTCGTAACCGCGGTTAATTCTCTTAGGAATTTAAAATTAGAAGATCTTTCCGACTTTATATTGCTTCAACTCGCTTTAAAAAAGTTTGACACTGATACAATTCGCGCATTCGAGATGACGGAACGCAATAATAAAATACCTACACTAGATAGTTTTATTTCGTTCATCAAAGATCAGTGTCGAATATTTCATAATACGCAGTCGGGTTCACCTGGCCCGTCTAACACTAACAGCAACAAACAAAGGTTGAATAAATCGCGAAATAGTAATAATAACTCGGTCCCTAATCCACAATCTTACGTAACATGTTCGGAATCTAATAGTAATAATTCACAGAAGTGTCTGTGCAGTAATATAGTGCACGACCACTTATACAAGTGTCCCGCCTTCGATAATCAGAATGCAACCGCTCGTTTTAAATGCGTAAAAGATAACAAAGCTTGCATTAATTGCTTAAGCATAAAACATAAAACGAGTAATTGTTCCAGTAGAACGAGATGTCGCTCGTGTAATCAAAAACATCATACACTGTTACATTTCGATAAAGATAACCCCTTGTCAAGCCAAGCCGCTAACCTTGACACACTCGCGCCGCAGGTGCAGACCACGGTAGCTGCGCCTTCCGCGTCTGAGGGCGAAGTATCGTTGTGTATGACATCCATTGCGCGGGCGACGCGCACGTGAGGACGGCACTCGCGCATCTATAATGATCCGCGCAGGGCCAAAACGCAGTGTACGGCGTCTAAGACGGTACTGTTAGCGACAGCGCAAGTTATCGTATATGATGTTAATGGGTCGCCGCACATGGTACGTTGTCTGCTAGATAGCGCATCTCAGACCAATCTAATAACATCGGAATGCTTCAAACGCCTCGGATTATGGAATAACTTTAAAAATACTAACTCAACCGTCAAAGGGATAGGCGGATCAGAAAGGCATTGCAGGGGTTCCGTAGATGTTAAAATACATTCGCGTTTTGATAGGAATATTAATTTTAACATCTCTTCGCTTATCGTGGAGCGTATCACGGACGCATTGCCGAACGCTAATGTAGACGTAGCATCACTCACTCATCTCGAGTCATTGCCGCTAGCTGACGCGGAGTTTGCGAATCCGGCAGGCATTGATCTTTTGATCGGAGCTTCAATATTTCCGCACTTGCTACTAACTAAAATAGAACGTAGTGAGCGATATGATTTACCGCCCGCTATTGAGACGGTACTTGGGTATGTGATTATGGGTACCGTACCTACGTTACATACTGCTCATTGTATTACGTCTTGTTGTTGTTCTGCTCTTCAAGAGATCAAGGTGGGTGCTAAAACTGTGTGTAAGATAAAGCACTAATTAGCTATGCTATGCTATGCTATGCTACGTCATGCTTTGCTACGCTATGCTACGTTATGCTACGCTATGCTACGCTATGCTATGCTATGCTACGCTATGCTATGCTAAGCTACGCTACGCTACACTATACTATAAAACACATCCGCTTTGTATATAGATGACATTGCCTGTAATGTCATACCCGCTCCGCTAGCAATTTCGCTTTGTGAAGAGCTTATTTAGCTTTTCAAGCGAGGCCAGTTTGATCTTGTCAAATGGACAAGCAACTCTAAGGAGGTTCTCGCACGCATACCAGATTCTCATAAAGCTTCTCCAGACATTGAGTTTGAGAAGTCTGTACCGCATAAGGTTCTCGGTTTACGCTGGGACAAATCCTGCGATAGTTTTCGGTTTAACGTCTCACCGCCAGATGATAAGTGCGCCAAGCGCACTATGCTGTCCACAGTGGCTCGACTATAGGACATAATGGGTTTTGTGGCTCCCACAATTTTGTACGCCAAGCTCTTGATCAAAGAGCTTTAGCTATCAAAGTGTGAGTGGGATGAAACACCCCCTGACCATATTGTCGCCGCTTGGGGCCAGTTTTGTATTGAGCTTACCGCGCTCAATCAAATTACTATTCCGCGTCATCTTGGGTTGGTAGATGGATGTACCGTCAACTTAATAGGTTTCGCTGACGCCAGCGAGCGTGCTTACGGCGGAGTCGTATATCTGCAAGTCCGCATTGGTTCTAACTACTCGGTGCAGTTAGTTTGTGCCAAGTCTAAGGTCTCGCCTGTTAAACCATTTCGGTTGCGAGACTGGAATTGTGCGCGGCTCTTCTGCTGTCTCAGTTGCTCCGCAAGGTTCAAGACACAGTTTTGCCCCACTACCCCATTAATAAAATACACGCATTTTCCGACTCCAAAGTAGTGCTCGCTTGGATTCGTTCTTCTCTTCACCGCTGGCAGACTTTTGTCGCCAACCGCGTTTGTAAATTGATTGAACTTGTTCCCGCTACTTGTTTCAATCACGTAGCGAGTTATCGTACTCGTCTTCAGGAAGAACTTTCCATAAATCATATTGACTGGAAGTTTGTTCCGTCAGCATCACCACATTTCGGTGGATGTTGGGCAAGCATGGTCAAAGTAATTAAAACGCATCTCTTCAAAGTTATAGGTCAACAGATCCTCTCTTACGAAGAGCCTTTAACTGTCCTTGCACAAGTCGAGGCACTGATCAACTCGCGTCCGCTTCCAACTCAGTGAGATCTAGCCTGAAGTTGGACCTACCTCTTAGTTTAAGTATTTAGTTAGTAGTTTTCGCTAATATTGCGTTTGTAGTTTTCGCTAAAGTTAATTTAGATTAATTTTATTGTCATATCGCTGTCTTAGCCTATTGATGGGTTATGCGGTAGTACACCCAACATAGCTAAGTTCAATTCTATTTTTTTTTAAAGGCAACCCTTTAGGGCCGGGGGGATATGGTAGCGCCATCTACCTTCCTATATATAACTAATCGCATCAAGATCAATCGTTCCACGTACAAGTGTGAGCGATACTATATTTCCGTCTCCCTCTACCCCACTCCCTGGAAGAGGCACTGCCTTCCGCCTGATTCGTCGCCGCGATCGTCGACGCGAGTAACAGTCCAGAACATTCCGCTCGCTGAGAACGCCGTCTCGTTCGTATTGCGCCGCATCGCTGTATGTGATTTATTACCGCATATATAAACTGCTCGCAAGTGGGATTGACGGTGAAGTGAAGTGAAAACAAGCAGCTACATCACGAAACCACCAGGAGACTGCCCTACGGAAACGAAGAAGGTTGTATAAGGTAAGTGCCCTCCATCCTTGAAATATCCTATACCCACTCAATCACCCCTTCCCGTAACCATCTCCTAGGCGGCGAAGAACCGCTATCCTCTGTATACAGTCCATTTCCTTCTCCAAGTCGCCTAGAACCCTACGGTTTCGGTGTAACGCCGAACCGATTTAAAGATAGGGATCGATTTAAAGAAATTGAAATCCTGACTGTACCTTCCCAATATATATTTGCCAATTTAATGTACATTAAACAAAATATTAAGTCGTATAGTAAAAATAGTGATGTCCATAATATAAACACTAGAAATAAACATAAATTGTGCGTGCCTCATCTTCGGTTACATAAAGTTCATAATACATTCATGGGGCTAGGTGTACGTATGTATAATAAATTACCAACTCATTTTTGTCAGTTACCTTTAAATTCCTTTAAAACTAAAGTTAAAACTTGTTTGTTAAAAAAAGCATAATATTACTCAATAGATGATTATTTCAAGGACAAGAATGCTTGGTAGACAAGTTCAATACTTACTGTTCCAATTGTTGTGTACAGCTTTATATTTAATTGTTTTTATATACATACTGTTTGACATATTTTTGAATTTTGACTAACTTTATTTTTGACATAAGTTTCTCTGTTTGACATGTATATTTGTTTGCGTCATTATTTTATTTGACATTTAATTAATTTCAATCATTTAATTAATATTTTTTACATACACTTTGATATTTTTTAATTCAATTATGCGTTTATTTGTTGACGTTCTGCTCTTTTAGATATGTTATAGTGCGTTAATAATGTCGGATAGATTTATTTTAGTCTAATGTAAGTTCGAATGGCTTGTCTTGGAAAGTAGGTTCGTCATGCTCACTGTACTGTCACTGCAGGCGGTAGCGTCGGTGGTCGGGTCACCCACTTCCCTCTAATATGGTTGAGGAGGGTGATGGCTGATCATTGCGTTATACTCGTGAACGGGTGCTGCCTGTGGTGACTTGTCGATCTACTGGACAGGATACAGCTTTTGACTTGCTGATTTATGAGTTTATTTGCAATTTGTTCCAATTGTTTTGGTACCTACCTAATTAATGCATTGTAACGTGATTTGACTGAGCAGTGATTACATTACAACATGATATTTAACATGTGTGCGGTTACACCCTACTTGTCATTTTGTTTTGGAGGCTAAGTGTTAGTCATTATTCTCAATTTTCAAGTCTTAAGTAGGTACGTAAATAAACAAATGGCAATAGGATGTGTGATAGCTATCATGTTAACTGAAATGTGATATTATTATTTTTTTATTACAATGTATAACTTCATATTTAAATACGCAGACAGTACTGTGTTGCTAGGGAGTTTGTTGCGCTGCTTCTTCTTCCTAGCGAAAACACATAGGAAGCAGTGAAGGGTTGGGCTTTTTGGGGGACTGTCTATTGTAAAATTTAACGTTCAGAAAGAGCTGTTTACCAGCCAATTTTGAATAAAAGATTTTGATTTTGATTTTGATTTTGATTTTGAACCAGTATATTTATCTTCAACATATCTTTGAAATATACTTACTCGTATTTTTAACTAGTTAATAATTGTTTATGGCACAAAAATTTGTGTACAGAAGTACAATTAATAATGCACTTTCTATAATTGTGTAGTGAGTAATTGTCATGTACCCAGATAATTTCCACCAGTTTACTTGCAATAGACATACTTATGATTTTGTCACTTTGATTTCTATTGGAAGAACAAAACCAAATAGCTTCCATTTGTCTCAGAGGCATCACATTTGAATGACATGTTGTAAAGATAACCTATGAGTTTTGTATAACTATTACTACAAGCGAACTTTTGTGTGTAGGTACAGAAATATTCTATATTATATCAAGCGGGTCTGTATCTAGCTAGATCATATCGATAAAATGATAGTTTCGTTTAGTAACTATTTCCTTTTATTTTTTAAACATACCTCATCCTCCTGAGGCCTGAGGGGTCATATATGCTACGTCTAAATATATAGCTCAAGGTATTTTTATTAAAAAGTAGTTATTGAAGAATGTTTTATATTACATAGGATTAAATTGACTTGTTAAAGAAAGTGACATCATTTTGCTTATGTCTGGCACTATTAGATGGCAGTGTATCCAATATTTTCAAGTAGTGTTATTTTGGTTGATAATTTCCTGTTATTTATAACGATAATAGCAGATAAAATAGTTAAAATGAAATGTGTAATAAATGCAGACATCTGTCTAATTAAATGGATCTGAAATAAACTATTAACTATTAACTTAATTGGTTCATTCTTGATTACTAGTTATTTATTTATACTTTTGTACTGTTTGTACCTGCAATACATTCAGATCAATTCAGTTTATAGCATTCCATACTGTACATTTACGGGTGGTAGACTTACAATTAGGAAACAATTATTATGGAACACTTTTAGGAGAGAGGAGCAGTTTAGTAATATACTATAATAGTCTATATATTATACCTAGGTGCATTTGATATATTATAGTTAAAAGATGTTTTATAGTAACATGCTTTAATAGGGTCTGCTGCATTTATTATTCTAAATTGATAACATTTTAGTGTATTATTAATATAGATATCAATTTTGATTATGATAAGTTACATTTATAGATTTTCCTACAGTTCATTTTTGTGGAATATAATAAAGAACTTTGTACTTTTAGATAGCTACGATTTAAAGATTAATAACGTTTAGATATTCTTTGATGACATAGTAGCTTTTACAGATAACATTTTTTTTGTTTTCTTACTAAAGTATTTAAGTTAAATTTTAAAATACATATACAAAGAAAATAAAAGGGCGGTCTTACTATAGGTTAGAGGTTCTGATAACCATACACAGCATTACATATAAACTTCTTCTAAACAAGGATCGATAATGTAGGTAGCAGTGATGATATAAAGGTATCTGTAAATATCTATAATAATGTGATAACATCGATTTATTCATTGATGATTAAATAGTTGACGATGATTGAATTATTATTGATGATGAACTTACCGATGGTTAAGAAGTTGATGATAATGCTGGCAATGATGACCATGTTGATAATGATTTTGATAATGGTTTTGATAATGATTTTGATAATGATTTTGATAATGATTTTGATAATGACTTTGATAATGATTTTGATAATGATTTTGATAATGATTTTGATAATGATTTTGATAATGATTTTGATAATGATTTTGATAATGATTTTGATAATGATTTTTATAATGATTTTGATAATCATTTAGATGTTGATGATATTGATCATATTGCCTACGAACTGCTGAAGTCTTTCGCCTTGTTCTAGCCTGGACTCATGTGCAGCAGATGTGAGGCTAGATAGTATCAAGGAGATTGACCGTTGTTACTTGTCTATTTAATGTGAAAGGAAAGGCAATGGCAATCAGTGTATTAGAATGAAAGTATTGTCCTAGTATTACACTACTGTTATCATACAAGTTGGTACCTGTATACTTGTAAATTAGTGAAATCGAATTTAATTATTTAACTCGGTTGTGAATTTAAATTATTTATTTTATTTCATTTATTTATCAGCCATGTGCAGAATTACCTATTTTAATTTTTTATTCTTAAAACCTTTACTTAAATTTTTATGCTTCATAATATATATATATAATATAGTACAAAAGGAGCCACCCTTTTGTACTATATTATTTTTGTCAATTTGTGGATGGATAATGCAGTGGTGTAATATTGTAAAATTAAACTGTACTTCTATGTAACATGTGTATTGTGAATGTTAATGATACCTTCATAGAATAGTAAATACAATTTGCAACAATGGTATCAAAGCAGCTGACACAGAACTTATTTCTAGACTCGCAAAATGAAACCGTAATTACTGTAAATATGAGTCCAGTTTATTTTTGTGTAATTGTTTCGTACAAATGGATTGTTGTTGTGATACTATTCTTATAATTGAACTTACTTAGATGACGACGTAAGTCAGTAGAGCCGTAGCGGACGTAAGGATACTATAGTTTTTAGATGGCTTTAATCAATATGGTAAGAATTCATTGTTACATAATACAGGGCGCCCGTCGGGCGATTGTTTAGTAAAGTGTTATTTAATTTATTGTACTTCGAGGACGAAGTAATTGTCAGTCTGGCCGTGAGAGATATGTAATAATATCTAGGCTTTGGGCTGAAATTACTGATATCCAAGTATTTATACATAATATGTAAGAGGATAGTGGCAACTAAATGACACTGACATGACGTTTGACAGTTAAACTGTCAAACGTGTAAATAAGGTGTACCTATATAAGTCGACAGGCTCGGCTAGCTCGTCCTATTCTCCTTCGACGACGGCTCAGTTACGATATGGTTCTGACTATTTAATTGCCACTGTGTTCCAATATTCTGTGTTGCTTGTTCTTTTGTTTCATCATCTAGGAAACAATGTAAGATAGTGTAATCATTATCTTATTGATATTGTGTTGTGGGTAGTTTGATCGTTTGTGAGATATTATAGATTGTAATATAGGATACAATAATATACTGTGGATCAAGTCGTATCAATGAGATTCATTAGGTGGTAACTGTGGTAAACATTTCGTAAATTGTATTGATGCTAAATAATGCTTATTATGTTCTGTTGTAAGACAGACCTTTCTAGTAATATAAAACTACCCACAACATTGATATTTGATATAAATTGGCTGTACCACTGTTTGTTAATTATTGTTATATATAGTTATTGAAAAGAATGATCAAGAGTTTTATTGCCCGTTCTTTCTCTTGGTTCTATGTCTTTGCTTTGCGAACTGGGCTGTAAATGTAAATGTAGAATCACGACGTAATCTAAAGATATATCCTTGTGCCAAACTGAATAAATGAAATTATGATTTGATAGTTGTCTCTTTTATTTATCAAAACTGTCTCTACACTATAGGAAGCTTCCCTGATTCTGACACGCGCGTAAATCGTGCTTTCTGGACAGGCTCTTAGATTTATATTTAGCAAATAAAAATAAAAGCTATCAAAACGTCATTACAACCATGGCGGACGCACTGTGCGATGTAATGTCCTCTGATTGGTGTCCACTGTCACAAGAATAAATATATTATTTTTAGAATCCTAGAAATAAGGTAAGATTAATATCTTCTTACCTTTTTATAATAAATAATAGACTTTATTGACATTTTCAAATCATAATGTATCTATAGGTACTACAATCAAACCGATTTATTCTTAGTGTACACAAGCCTATTATGGCTACAATATGATGTGTCCATCAGAATGAACGGTCACTAGGCGTATTTAACGTTGAATTTATGCCTAACAATTGCTTCCCTATTGCTTCTATTTGCTTCCTATTCTCAAACAATTGCTTCCATCGTATTGTAGAAGAAAAAACCATTTTAAGAGTGACCGTTCATTCTGATGTCAGGACGGCCTGTCACCGAGTCGTAGTGTCCTTGTCAAATAGAATTATTGAAATTCACGGTGGCCATTAATTACTTCCCATTTGCTTCTCTCAATGTGTTACAACGATAATACTGCAACTACCACGGCAATAAAGATATCGACAAAAGTGTTGTATAACAATATTTTTAGTGCCTGACAAAAAAATAAAGGCAAAAATCTTATTTAACATTGCAGTTACGCTTGATTAGGCGATAAATCTATGGTATTAAAACTAAATTACCTAGTTTATATTTGTAATACTAGAGAACGCCCGCAGCTACGCCTGCACATTTATTTTGTTTTGCGAATCCGTGCGATCGGGCAACAATAAATATTAGACGAAAGAAAGTTTATCAAATACGTAAACAAAACTCACTATTATGTGCCAATTCGTACTAAACTTTGACATAATACGAACACGAAGCGCGCCAAACGCGTGTAAACACAGATAATTATTACCTAAACAAACATTCACACGCATTCACTCAATATACGACCTTAAATACGAGTAAATCAAAGATAATAATTGCTTAACATCATCATTCGCATTCGCACCATTTGCTAATAATTTCACTTGTCGCGTCAGGTGAAACGGATATATTGAGTATTCCCGTGGACGAGACAGAGAACGCGTTTCCCGCGTTAGCAAAAAAATATAAACGAACCGAATCACGCACGAAACGATAAATTCACAATTCACGAAATTTCGCAACGATATTTCATATGCTAAATGCTTAATGAAAATTCACATGCTAAAATTAATGTGAATGCTAATATATCCATCACTAGCTTGTAGCAAAAACAGAATGTACCCTCGGTTATAAATGAATAAGGTACACAGGGCTCCACTAAGTCCTTACCCCTCCAAAAGACATGTAGGTTCAAGTCCGTGATAGGTCGAAGTAGATTTTTGTATTTTGCAAAAACAGTTTATTATAATATTAATGTACGCAATTTAAGCAATAAGTTTATGTTAGTATCTATATCTTTTTTTTAAATCTGTTTTTATTATTCTTTTTCAATAAAACGTTAATACTTATTTTGCAAAAACAGTTTATTATAATATTAATGTACGCAATTTAAGCAATAAGTTTATGTTAGTATCTATATCTTTTTTTTAAATCTGTTTTTATTATTCTTTTTCAATAAAACGTTAATACTTTTATTATTGCGATTATTCGTAACGAATTCAATTTTATAGCAGTGTAAGATTTTAAAACTTGGGAGGTTAGCAAACAGTGGCTAGCGCCTACAAGAACACTCCCTAGTAAGTTAGGAATTGAAATATTATCTCTAAAGGTGTTTATTACATTTGTATGATTTTTTGTCACACGAGGCACTTCTTTTTATTTTTAATAATAATAATAACATAATACTTAGCTGTAGGCCACTGGTACAATACCATAGATTTATCGCCTTATCAACTTTAACTGCAATATTAAATAGGAGTTTTGCCTTTATTTTATTGTCAGGCACTAAAAATATTCTTAACAACACTTTTGTCGATATCTTTAATGCCGTGATAGTTTCAGTATTATCGTTGTAAAACATTGAGAGAAGCAAACGGGAAGTAATCAATGGCCACCGTGAATTTCAATAATTCTATTTAACAAGGACACTACGACTTGGTGACAGGCCGTCCTGACATCAGAATGAGCGGTCACTCTTAAAATGTTTTTTTCTTCTAAAATACGATGGAAGCAATTGTATGAGAATAGGAAGCAAATAGAAGCAATAGGGAAGCAATTGTTAGGCATAAATTCAAGGTTAAATACGCCTAGTGACCGTTCATTCTGATGGACACAATATGATGATGATGATGATGATGTCGTCCTCGACGTGGCCGTCGACTGCGACCCTAAACATCTTTTCTGACATGTCCGCGTGCAATTTTCGAAACACCGACTTATCCATGAGTGCATAGGACATCTATAGAACAGGTTGGCGGGTTAAATGCATCGATTTTTCACCTAATTACAAAACAATTATGGTAACTTTGAGCCTCAATATCTCCTGAACCAGTAATTTCCCAGGTATGGCGCTAAAGTAAAAAATGTTCGTAATGAATGGTACAATCTGGGGTTTCAGTTTTCGTTAAGGTTTACATTCTGTATATAATACAAAAGCGGCGATAGCCTAGTGGTGTACGTAACGGACTGCCGAGAAGATGTTTCGGTTTCGGTCCCAGGTACACCGGGCACACACCTCATACTTTTCGAAGTTAAGTGTGCATTAAAAATGTTAAGTATCGCTCTCTTAATAATGTGTCCGGTAGACGGCAATAGGCTCGCCCCCTATTTTATTGAGACCGAAACATAACAGGCGAAGTGTGGGTGCGTAATACACCTTCAGTACATATATATCGATGAACGCAGCCAGCCTACTCGTCCGGGGATAAAGGGATGAAGTTATGTTTATGTTATGTTATAATTTGATGGAATAAGAGAAATTGGACAGTATTTAGTCTGAGGAGGCGCTAATAATGATAATCATAATAATTTTAGCAGCAGAAGTTAAAGAAAATGAGGAGAATTCAAAGCAATGGCCTTAGCTCACCAAAACTCTATGAGCAGTATATGTACTGTTATTACATGAATATAAACACTAGAGGATTCCCGCAGCTACGCCTAAACTTCTTTTTAATTGAATGATTTCTTCACGACCTGTGCCAAATTCATGAAATCCCTTCATAGTTCAGGTCCTAAACCTGGTATTTTTAGTCCGTGTTTTGTAATAAGGCCCTTCCATCATCAGCCTTTAACAGTCCACTGCTGGACTAGGCCTCTCCTTTGAAAGGAGGAATTGGCCTACTATACCACGCTGGCCAAACGGGTTGGTATAGGGTTTGTATCAAGTTTTCCTTCTCTTGCAGTGTTGTTCTCTGCATAATATGCTCCCTCTGTCGGCTCTTACGACACCCATGGAATAACATGGGGTGGTGACATTTCTTACTCTTAATCCGTCACCACACGGACGAGAAATAAGGCCCTTAGGGCAAAACAAAACATTCGTAATTCAGTTCTCCGAACAAAACAGCCGGATACAAAACTTCATAATACAATAATCTATTTCCAAAATCACATCCTCAACGTATTAAGACAAAATTCATTCAGAAACTTGAGCTAACACAACAGCGTATGTCACACGTAGATTATCATAAAACACGTCGACAAACAACGGTTCAATATTGTGAGAGATCGCTAAATGTTTGCAAAGATCACATGTACAAATATAGAGGATCCATCTCGAGAGCAAACTTACTGCGATGGAAATGTACCGGGGTATTCGTGACTGATGAAAATGTACCAAAATATTCGTGACTCAGTATTGGTACTGTAATGTAATGCCGGTTTATTGGGTTTGTTAGGTGATCGTAATAATACATGGTTTGATGATTTTAGGGTTCGGTTTTATTGCTTTCAGTTCAAGAGTATGTGATTGCAAATGATGTACACCTTTACTAAATCTACAAACTACTACTTACCTCTAAGTATAAATTCTTGCGTTTCTGACTGACAACGTACAGCCAAAAGTACGACGCGTAACGGCCTGGTCACGAGATCGGTCTAAGCGGCGAGCGGCGCGGCGATGTATATTGCGCGTTTACTGTGAGGCGGCCGCGCGCCGCGTCACAGTAAACGCGCCATGTACATCGAAAACGCTCGCCGCTGTAGGTCGTGACCGGGCTGTAAGAAACTGTTTAGAGTCTGTGTTGATAAATTATGTTGGTTAAACGCCAAATACGGAAGACTCGACCGAAGCCTAATTATAATTATACATACAACTCCAACAGCTAGCTCTACTGTACCATCTGTGATCGCATATTTTTAACAAAGTTTGGCTTTACCAGCCACATCCGGGAATATGCCAGAAAATATGTTTAGGGTCGCCGTCGACGGACACCTCGAGGAGGATATCAGTCAGTCATCAGTATCATCAGTGATAAATCAGACCCGAAGCAAGTAATTGTATACTCCTAGATCAAATATTTAACATTACACTAAGATCACGGGAACATTGAAATCTTTTCCGAGAAGCCCAAAAATATCTGTCAAATAAACTCAAGAAAAAAAAATACGATAATTTTCGTAAAACACAAAATGAAACCGGATAAAGTATAATTAATTAAATTCAAATAACTCCATTATATTTCCTTGTATTCGAATCACGATTATCTGTTTGTTTGGACCGGGATACGTACCCGGGACTTCGAGCAACAGGAGATTTGGGGCTTCCAATATTTACAACAGAAATGCGAGTAGGTATATGTTTGGATTGCAATATCATATTAAACGGATAATATTTGAACGAACCATTGTAGATTATGGAGTTTAATTAATTTTGATTTTTGCTGTATAATTTATGATAGTTGAATGCAAATTGAATGTGGATCATCATTTTTATAAATTTATGGGATTTTGATGAATGTATTAATCAATTAATCATTGTCATTTTCTGTTACCTTTATTTTGTAGTGCTAATGTTAAGCAGCATACGAACATTTTTGAATGGGTTTGCGGTTGTGCCAAATAATGTTCATATGACAAGTCTCTGCTTCTTAAATTCAACCAGAGGGATAAAGCCATTATCAAATGCTCTTTAAGTAAATTGTGTTACATTTGAAACAGACAGAACATTTGAAGAGCGTACACACGTACGTCTGCTCTTCTGATACGGGAAACAATTGACAATCAAAGCTGTTTACACCGAAAGACTTTTCAATGTATAAACTCGACGGCCACGCGTCCACACCGCCTCATTCATCGCCGACAAAAAAGGCACAATTTGTTTGCTAACTCAAATAAACGACAGTGTACGTGAAACGAGATTTTCGGACGCGAAATTTGTTATCTCTTGCTGAAATGAAAAACCGGCGTAGTGTGAATTTCTGTGCTCTTTTCAACGGATTGCGCTTTTGAGCTCGTTTGGCGTTCGAAAGGGTTTTGCCATACCTTGTAGCTTTGTGTTGCTATATTGAAGAGTTGAACAACTGAACGGTATAAATTTCTAATTACTATAATGAATAGTAATTAGAAATTTTTACCGTTCAGTTGTTCAACTCTTCAATATAGCATCACAAAGCTACGACGTTTATTGTATTAATTATGCACAATGGTGCATAATAAGTAGTAGTCTTCATGCAGCCTTTCGCAGTCCTCTGCTAGAGAGAGTAGCAGGCTCGCAGGCTTTTCCTAATTGAGTTAGTCAATAGTAGAATTTGGCTTAGGTACGATATCACGCTGGCCAGACGGATTGCTATAGTACTTGATATCGAGTCTGCCATCTTTGCCCATATATACCTACTACTTGCTTCGTGTATTGTCACTATTCGCCTCTTAAACACCCACGAAATGAGGTAGTGACACTTTGTACACTTAATCCAGCTCACGCAGAAAAATATTTAAACCTATAAACATAAAATTCACCGTTTCAAACGTAAATTGCAGTACTTCATACAAAATTCCGTTTAGTTGCAGGAGAGGAACCGCAAAATGCAATCTGAATTAGGGTTACATAAGTGTGCGGCTGACGTGTGTTCACCTCGGTCCGACCGCGTCTGTTTCGTATTATACGGAACCAGTTAAATGAAATTGGAAATTACGTGTGATTGATTTTGAATGTGAATACGGACTGTTTGGATTGGATATGTTTTGTTGGTTTCGTATTGAAATTAAATATCTATTTCATATTTAGCAGCTATAGCCGAGTTTTTCAAGACATTACAAGGAACTGATGTTTATAGATCGAAAATGATCATTCTTTTTTCAAGATATTTTTGATACAACGCGGCATTTACATTACAATTTAAAATAAATTAAAGTCAAAATAAACTTTAAAAAACGTAGATAGGTACTTTTTTAAACAATAAACGTAAGTATACCAAGTAACTTAAAATACAAATATCTTGAGCATACATACAAACATATGTACATAGACATTCATCACGCCTGTTTCCCGGAGGGTTAGGCAGAGACTACGGAACGCCATTTGCAACGATCCTGACATACCTCTCTTGCTTCATTCCCTCCCATCAAGTTTCTCATGCATGCTCTTCTGTTTAGGGTAGGGGAACGGAGGGTATTGAGAGCCAGCGGGTAATGGGAGCGGTGCGACTAGAGACAAAACTATAGTTCGTATTAACTCGGTTGCCACTCGGGTGCCTTCGTCACACCGCGCCGCCATGTTTGCGCCCGAACTAAGCTTGACAGTGCCTTGCATTATGTGACGACGGACGTTTGTCCATTATTTGCTCCGCGCTTATAAAAAATTGAAAATTTGAACGACAGGTAAGTACGAAGTTATGTCTATATTACTATCAAACCTATTTTATTTTACAGTTAATGTTATCAATTTTGAATATCTGTGCGTATAATTTCATTACAGGCTATATTATGGATATAATTTTATTTGATTTCAAGATGGTCGTGTTCGGGTAATCAGAGCTTATTAGGCTTTGATTACCCCTTGTAGCTCTGATTACCCCATACGTATTTTAATATACTGTTTTCTTTTTTCAGATACTAAAATGCCAAGAAAATGGGAACGCAATGATATTAGCTATAAATGTCCTCCAAGGCTAGGAAGGCCCTCTGTGGTCACTGAAGAACAAGAAGCCTTTCTGGCTGATCATCTTCGTAAAATGTCTAATAAATTTTACGGACTGACGAAGGCTCAGTTTTGTAAGAAATGTTACGCCATGGCTGAAAAATTTGGTGTCGCAACGTATGAGGAAGAGAACGTTGAGAATCTTTGCAACGATGAATCTGAAAATTCAGAAGAAGAATCTTTGTGTGCTATTTGCTGTGACACAGGAAAAAATAACGAAATGTGATACCGTTGCAGAGGTTGTGGTAAATGGGCTCATAAAGAATGTTCTGGTTCTGACAGCCCGGTTGATTAGTTGTGCGTTTTTTGCGTAGATCCTTAACTTAATTATTAGACAGTTACGTTTATATTAATGTTTTCTATAAATAAGTGAGATTTCAGACTGATATCTACAATTTAGAGACTGAATTAATAATTAAGTAGCTCCCATTACACATATGGGAATTTATAGGCTCTCATTGCCCACAAAGTTGGGTAATGAGAGCGATTATATTTCTTTGAAAAATGTCTGTCAGTGGCCAAATGCCTGATAATGTAACGTTGACGCTGTGATTAAATAATAGCCAAATAACTGAAGATTTAGTTTGTAATTAAGAATCTCTTATGTATTCATAAATTTAACTTTTATTGAACTTTTTCCTTAGTAGGCTCCAATTCCCCCCTTCTCCCCTACTTCTGAACTGTCCTTTTTTTAGGATGTTTCCAATCTGGTCAGAGAACGTCCGCCTTGGCCTATCTTGAGCATGAGTTAATATAAATATAATTTTGAAAGATAGTGTACTTGTCTGCGTAATACAACAAACGTTCAAAGTTCAACACATACCTTATAAAACAGCGTTTTCATCAACTTTATTCAGTCCTGAAGTCCATCTTCTGCGAACATAAATCGTGTAATTAAGTGTAAAACTGCGTGGCAGACCGCGCGCCATCACATTTGTCTTGGGAGCGATATAATAGTTCCTGAGATGCTTTTTATGGATCTTTACAAAACAAGTATTAAAAATAGTTCGAAATTTAGTTGCAGCCTTAGCTATTTAATAACAAAGTAATTATATAGGAGCTGATGCTAAATCTTTCTTAAAACCTCGTAGCAACGAATGTTGAACCAAAACAAATTTACCACATGGATAGCGTAGTTTTGTCAGTGGTCACAGAGTCATGAGTTCGATTCCCACTCCAGGCAACGTAACTATGTGTAATCCATAAATTGTCGTTTCGAGTCTGGGAGGAAGAAGACAAGCAGTATTATAATAAAATAAGAGATATATGCCTTGTATACATAAAAGAAAGCAAATAAACATTGATGCATATAGATACGAGTATGCATGTTTATGAAAATTCTTTAACAAGAATCAATACACATCAACTATTATTACTAAAACCAAAACAAGCTCTATTTTCAAAACAGCCCGTGGCTAAAATCGCGGCAAACCAGATCGTAATATAATCCAGCTCATTTTTCACAGCGGCAACCCTTTCTGTACAGCCAGTGCGTATACAATCCCAATGTTAATAACTGGCCTGGCAATTTGCACAAACGGTGCACGCCGATATTGCAATAGGCAACACCGGATTTTTTGCTCGTAATGCCTTAATCTAAGTCCACAGTTTGACTATGGAATTTGCTATTAGATTTTCTAGTTAAATGAATCTATGCATTTTTATAAAATCTGCGCTATTAAAAATGTGCCTAGGTTTTTTATAATCTAAAGTTTAAATCAAATTTATACTAACTTCATAGCTATCAAGTTTTACACTATTGGAATCCATAATTACTATGAATAAAATACCTACTAATAAACAGTGTAATAAAGCAAATTACCCCAATACTTATATGTTAGAAAAATATTTTAGGTTAAAACACCACAAATGCAATCTCCGATTCTCGTTAGGGTTGGTTATGGTTAACGCGTAAGTCTTTATAAGACACAATTTTGTTGAAATGGTTAAATTATAATTAAGTATAGTTCATGAGTTATTATAACCACTGTCGCTTGTAACAAAAACATGAAATCAAAAACTTAGCGACTGATAATTCAAATTCATCTTCCTTCTGACAAAATTTTAAATTCCATGAAAAAAATACATTTACTTACATAATAAAATATAGGTTGCGTGCAGTGTGCATGGCAATGAAAAGGAATTAGCATAAGTAATTTTCCGTGGATATGCTACGTAAAGTAGTATCTAAACTATTCGACTCAAAAATACATGAGAAGCAAATTGAACAGACAATAATACCTTCTTGTTATATCTTTACTGAAGCTTCATACCTGTACCTATTCGGTGGAACTTCGCTTCAATAGCGTATTAGCTGACAACTCCTGAATGCATTCGGTTCGGCTACACTACTTGTGCACGTAGTTGCTAGCCATTCTGAAGATATTGGATCGTGGTTTTGTGGATTGTCCCGGTCAAAACTGCTATTGCTAGTCGTCTTTGAATGCAAATTGGTTCACTGTTTTATTCCTATAGGTGAATTATCAGATCTGCAGGTCGATTCAGAATGTCACGATAACTCAGTTTTCGTACGTTTCGGTTTCATATCGTACGATTCTTCAGTTTGTTACACAGAACAACCGTTTCGAATGTTAAAATCACGTCAAAGATATCGAATCTAATGTGACGTCATAACGCCCGATAGGTAGTATCTTATCGTAAGTCAATGCTGAAATCTTCGATAACGTAGGTTGACAGCAAAATCCGATAATTTTTGTGGAAACATAATCGAGAGCTACATAGCATCAGATTGTTATTCGAACTATTTTTACCGGGGATATATAAGTGTAGTTTTAAACAAGTAAGTACAATACGACCCACAAGTTCCCAAAAGGCGTTTTTACTTACCTATAATTATATTTTATTGAAATCAATGATTATTCATTAATAATTATTTTGAACAATGCGTGCGCTTTTATGACATTTGACAAAAACATCTTCGCTCATTTTGTTGGTTAGTGTTGACGAAGTAAGTATTGTTCAAAGGTTGCATTCAATGACATGAATAGGTTCATAGTTGTGTTTATTTTTAATTTATATATTTTTTTATAATGTTGATGTCATATAATTTGCTTTTATTTTAACCTAGATTGTCAAAATAGTCCTCTACAAAGCTAATTATATTTGAATAATTTGAACTTTCATGTCTACATTTATCTATACAAGCATACTCAGTAAACGCACCATAATATGTTATCGAAATCAAATTGACTTATCAAAATTCAACCGAATCCGAAGTCGGATGATTCTGAATAACATTGAAAAAGCGCATAAGATTGGATTACGGCACAAATGACATACGATTCTATTAGTTGCCGTGAGATTCTGTATAGGCCTGCAAATTGTGATTAGCAAAAGTAAAAATTCTGACAACAGTGTCTTGAATGCCCTAGAAACAGTGCTCAAGTACACTGCTAGAAATGCTGATAATCATAATCATGAGGGGAATTAAAATCAACGGGCTACGCTTATCAAGATTCAATGAGTAGTATACTGTTATTATCTATATATTAAAAGAATTTGTGTTTTATAATACGAGTCGGCCAGCCCGTTGTACCCAACCGATTCGCATGTTTTTTTTTTTAATGAAAGCTCTCGCTGCGTAGATTTGTCATCAAGCATTAGAAATTACCTAACTTGCAGATTCATCAAGTTATATGCAAAAACAGTTTTCTCCCATACATTTTTTACGTTTTCGTAGCCGTAGTCAATGACTTTCTGCTTCTATATATCTGGTTTTCATTAAGGTAGGCGTATCGTTATAGGCCTAAAACACGCGCTGAAAAGAGCTCTTTCATTTGATGGTATGCTCATTTAAATTGGGTAAGTTTGAAGGAAGATAGGCGTGGACATTGAACTTATTTTTCAATATTTTCCTATAAATTTCTTAAGATTCCATTGCTTTCTCTCAACATGGACGGTTCTAAATTCAAAAATATTTTTATGGCATCTAATAAGTTCCTTGCGGTAACTGCCAGGAAAAACCATTATGCCTCCTTAAGGTGACCTTGCCTTAATTTCATACGGGTGTGAGAGTGGTGGTGTGTAAAATTATACCCGATGTTGGTAAAATCGCTGATGGCGGGTAATATTTCCCGAATATTACCAGTTAACCCATAATGTTGGGTGAACTGATCTCTGATGTTGAGGAATTTTCCCCCTTTTTTTTGTATCGCGATGAAATCCAGTTGCGAACTGTCCCTCATAGGGACCCCTCCGCCAACTCTGTACCGAGTTTGGGGCAGGTGGAGGGGGGTGTGTGGCTCAGCTCTCCCCTCTAGATGTTCGAGGCATACCCACTAAAACACCGCGGTGTTCCTCTATCGACCCTCATGACGGGGTCGCGGTAACGACGTCAGTATACCCGCGACCCGAGGAATCTTCCCCACATGTAGTGAAATTGCCGCCTAATGTTGGGAAAATCAACCCTACGGCACAGAATAATTAATAGTACTATCGTACAGAAGCTTCACTTTTCAAACCAATTTATTGAAATTACGACTCTTGGTACTAAGCAATAAAGTTCAATTCAGCTCGCATAAGCACTCAGTGCCTAATGCGATATTAACCTAACAGTTCCCGTTCTTTTCTAACACATAACGCTGTCGCTGTCTGGCGCGGAGTGGCGCGCTAGGGTTGTCGACTTGGCGCGCTACTATATTTATTCATCGTCTATCTACCTACTTGACCACGTACCTAATAATAAATAATTATCCTATAAGTATCCTATCCCACTTATTGGAGCTAGTAGAACAAAAGCACAAAAATTCTGGTCGTTTACATTTTTATTATACAAATTCTTAGTTATTTCCTAAACGCGTGGACCGATTTACATGATTCAAACAGATAAAATGTTTATGAACTAAATATTTAATCTGACACCATAATCGTTGAGATATCTCAACAAAAAAAAATCAAATTTTCAAGTTGCTCTCGTAATATAAATAAAATCAAATTTTCAAGTCGCTTTGGACACACAGTTAATTAAGCAATACTTTGCATTAGACTTGTGATGATAAATTTTTGTTGTTAAAGGCGTTTAAGTATATAATTTGAACAGTGTATGAACACGGCGCGTGAGAATACGGAGCGGTCGCACTCGTTGCGTGACGTCTAATGTGAGCGGCGCGCGGCAACCTACTAAATCCAACCACGTCGACGTGGTCGGCCGAGGTACTTGTAAGTTTGTACCTAAAATGCGAAGTGCGCCCGGCCTGCCTACGGGTAAATTACGTTTTATGTTAGGAAAATTTTTGTGTTTTTAAATTACGGACTTTCTTCGGGCATCTTAATTTGTTTTTATGTGGAACATATTACAGCGGTTCATAGTACTATTGTCATATAATTATATTACAAGTGGTAGTTGTGGTAGAAATTGTAGCTTTGGTAAGAATAGTAGTTTTGAGAGAAAAGGTACTTTTGACAGCACCGGCGGTTTTGGTAGAAATGGTAGTTTTGAAAAAATAGTAGATATGATAGTGTTCGTACGAATAGTAGTTTTGGTACAAATGGTAGTTTTGATAGAAATAGTAATTTTGGTAGGAATGGTATTTATGACCTATATGGTAGTTTTGGTGGCAATGTTACTTACTGATTGCTATCAAAGCTACCATTCCTACCAAAACTAAACACGCCGCATGATTCACAAAAAAAGCGTCTGAAACAACTCCACGGCAGGTACCATTCATGATATTTTTTCGTCCGAAATTGCGAAATTAACATTTTCATGGTAATCCTTCTGATTTGTTCACCATTTTCAAATAAATAAAAATTAATTGTTACTTTATGACAACACGAAGCAACCTATACCAACCCGTTTGGCCAGCGTGGTATAGTTGGCCAAAACCTCCATACGGAGAGGCTTCAGTCGATCAGTGGACTGCAAAAGGTTATTGATGTGAAGCACACGAAATGAAAAAAAGGTTTAATTATTGTTCATCATGAACAGCCTTTTGCAGTCCACTGCAGGACTTAAACCTCCTTATGAAGGTCTTGGCCTACTATACCACGCTGGTCAGACTGATTGGCATAGGGTTTTTCTTTCGAGTTTTCCCTCTCTTAACTAATTGTTAGCAGTAATGAAACCTTTTTTCTAAACAAATATATAAACTTTTTTAATAATGTCGAAATATAGTTTGTTTTTGTCTACTGGCATAATGTATTACATAGGTATAGGTCGGTTCACGAAAGATGACCACTGCGCAGAAATCATTTTTTAGGTCCCCGTGGAGGTGCGGGGTGAGGCGCGGGTGGAGTGCCAATGGCGTGGCTCCGTTCTTGACGCATTCCCTAAATGCGTCAAGAATGGAGCAACGCCATTGGTGCACGAATGTACATATGCGCGACGGCCGCCATTTGTGGTCAACTTTCGTGAATTTACCTATACAGTATTCTACTACCTACCGTGTGAGTAGATAAAGAGTATAAGATAAAAAGGCTACAATGTACTCATCATATCTATATGTAAGAATTTTTTTATTATATTAAAATATATGCTGTGGAACAGCACGGGTCCTCTTGTATGTATATGAACACTAGAAGGTTCCCGCAGCTACGCCCAAACTTTTTAATTAATAGAATTATTTCTTAACGACCTGTGCCAATTTCATAAAATCCCTTCTTAGGGACTATGCAAACCACGTTTTTTAAACGCGCCGTCGACGGTGGGTATTTATCCTACAGAACAGTTTGTTGCCGTTTGTATCGATACAAACGCGCGGTACCGGCGCGTCTGTATCGCTACAAACGTGCCGTTGACGCGCGTTTCTAAAACATGCGCGCATTTATCCTACAGAGCAGTTTGTTGTCGTTTGTAACGATACAAACGCGCGGCACTGGCGCGTCTGTATCGCTTCACACGCACGTTTGCATCGCGTCTGTTTCGCTACACACGCGCGTCTGTCTCAATTCAAACGCGTATTTGAATTTATACAGGTGTGCAAAGGTCTACAGGCTGCGTCTGACTTGCGTGGGTATCGCGTCTGTATCGCTACAAACGCGCGTCGACAACGCGTTTAATAAACGTGGTTTGCACAGGCCCTTAGTCCGCCTCCTATACCTGATATTTTATTTAGTCCTTGTTTTGTAATAAGAAATACCATTAGTGTACTAATAAAAACATTCGTAATTTAGTTCTCCAAATAAATGGCTAAATACAAAACATACATAACATTTAATACAGTAATCTCTTTCGCAGAATCACATCCTCAACGTATAAAGACGAAATTCATTCAGAAACCTGAGCTGACACAACAGCGTATGTTACACGTAGATTATCATAAAACACGTCGACAAACAACCGTTCAATATTGTGAGAGATCGCTAAATGTTTCCAAAGATCACATGAACAAATATAGATGATCCATCTCGAGAGCAAACTTACTGCGATGGAAATGTACCGGAGTATTCGTGACTGATGAAAATGTACCAAACATTCGTGACTCAGTATTCGTACTGTAATGTAATGCCGGCTTATTGGACGTAAGGTGATCGTAATAATATATGGTTTGATGATTTTAGGGTTTGGTTTTATTGCTTTCAGTTCAAGAGTAAGAGAAGAAGCGGCCAAAGCCCAGTGGTGAGCGTAACAGACTGCCGAGGCGATAGTCTCGGGTTTGATCCCCAGTTACCCAGTTATTAAAAATTGTAATTATCGTTCGCTTAACAATGTGTCTGATAGATGGCAATAGGACTTCTCGCCTCTACTCCTGTTACATTGGTACCGAAACATAACTGGCAAAGTGTGGGTGTGTAATACACCTCTGCCAACACCTTCGGGGATAAAGGCGTGAAGTTATGTAATGTTAGTTCAAAAGTGTGTGATTGCAAATGTTGCATACCTTTACTGGCAACTACTTACCTCTAAATATACCCGCGTACCCACTGACAAACAACGCACATCCAAAACTACTGGGCACAAGAAGCTGTCTAGAATCTGCTTTGATAAATCAGTCTCTCAGGAAGTAATTGTATACTTCTAGATCAAATATATGATATTACACTTATATCACGTGAACATTGAAATCTGTTCCAAGAAGCCCAAAAATATCTGCCAAATAAACTCAAGAAAAAAATACGATAATTTTTCGTAAAACACAAAATGAAACCGGATAAAGTATAATTAATTCAATTTAAACATCTCACTTATATTTGCTTGTATTCGAATCACGATTATCTGTTTGTTTAGACCGGGATACGTACCCGGGACTTCGAGTAACTGGAGAATTGGGGCTTCCAATATTTACAACAGAAATGCGAGTAGGTATATGTTTGGATTGCAATATCATATTAAACGGATAATATTTGAACGAACCATTGTGGATTATGGAGTTTAATTAATTTTGATTTTTGCTTAATAATTTATGATAGTTGAATGCAAATTGATTGTGGATAATCCTTTTTGTAAATTAATTGGTTTTTGATGAATGTATTATTGAATGAATCATTGTCATTTTCTGTTTAAAGTGTAATACGTAATTATTTTTTGTAGTGCTTATGTCATCCGGCATCGGTATATGTTTGAATGGAAATGCGATTGCTTCAAACATTATCTATAGAACACAAAAATGTGTACATAAATGTTTACTTGCATCATCTCATTAGAAAATAGCTCTAATCGTTAGCTTACGTGGACGACACTGCTGGTTATTACTTGATGCTGTAAACTAACTTTACTATAATTCTCTTATTGATAAGACTAGAAAGAGACAGTCTAACCGCTGAATTCAATATTCGCTCTTTACATTTTTTGCGATTTTAGGTGCATTTTTTCCATACAAAATATGTCAATTATGTATCTCGGAACTCCAAATCCATGTAGGTATATATCGAATATTGAAACCAGTAGTAAAATTATACTTCGCTGATGGATTCGCTGAACTAAAATTCTTCTATAGCTGTCTAATCTATTAGGCAATAAAATATTGCCATTATCAAATTCTCTTTTATGTAAATTGTTTTACATTTGGAACAGGCATGCGTCTGCTCTTCTGATACGGAAAACAAATGACAAAAAAGTTTTCAATGTATAAATATAAACTCGACGGCCACGCGTCCACGCCGCCTCATTCATTGCCGACACAAAAAGGCACAATTTGTTTGCGAACTCAAATAAACGACAGTGTACCTGAAACGAGATTTTCGGACGTGAAATTTGTTATCTCTTGCTGAAATGAAAAACCGGCGTAGTGTGAATTTTTGTGCTCTTTTCGACGGGTTGCGCTTTTGAGCTCGTTTGTAGTTCGACGAGGTTTTGGAATACCCTGTAGCTTTTTGTTGCTATATTAAAGAGTTGAACAGCTGAAAAGATGCAGTGGCAAAATTTTCTAATTACTATTTATTTTGATTTATAAGTAGGTACAGTAAACATCATCATCATACAGTGTTTCGCTGCCTTCTTATGCTCATGGATTATTTATTCCTTCTTTGCGCCACAAGAGAATTGTGAGTAGATAGTGATTTGGCCTGCTTTTCTCACTAGCCAGATGTAATGGAATAGGGTATGACATCAAGTTTTCCGTCTCTTCCCAAAGATAATATTTGTTTCGTGTATTTTCCTTAGTCACCTCTTGCGACACCCATGGTATAAAATAGGGTAGTGTCACTTTATCTTCTTAATCCGTCACCACGCACAAACATATTTAAACCTATAAACATAAAATTTACCGTTTCAAACATAAATTACAGTACTTCATACAAAATCCCGTTTAGTTGCAGGAGAGGAACCGCAAAATGCAATCTGAATTAAGATTACATAAGTGTGCGGCTGACGTGTGTTCACCTCGGTCCGACCGCGTCTATTTCGTGTTATACGGAACCAGTTAAATGAAATTGGAAATTAAGTGTGATTAATTTTCAATGTGAATACGGAGTGTTTGGATAAGTTTTGGTGTTGGTTTCGATTTGAACTTAGACGTCGCTCTAGAAAGACACGTGGATGCTACCTTCGTTATTGTTTACCGGAAACACGGTCGATACAAAGACAAGAAACGAAAGATAAGTGTAATATGTGGCCTCTTCACTGAAAGCATTTTCTTGGGTCCGCTTGCTAATCCAAACAGATATTAGCTTTGATCGAACGCACAATACCACATTTTTCGGAGGACGTATTAAATGTTACCATGGTGACATTGCAATTGTGGGCTCACAAACAAAAAATATGGCAAGACCTCGAAACCAATTATATTTATAACTAGATTTTGCCACCGAAGCGACGATTTCTGTCTGAACTACAAGTTATTGAGCATTCCATTACATTGTCTGTCGCCGAGTTTTATTGAAAGGAATCCGATGAAACATAGCTGAAATTGTGGATACCTACAACAACCTTTTATACCAAATCATCGACCTAAGAATAGTAAGAATGGTCATTCTGATATGAGATAATCGCAAAACAGATGTACCTATGACTACAAATGCTCAAGCAGGGCTCGCATTTTCGGACAGAGTACGTAGGTAATTCCCTTCAAAACAGCTTACATGATGTGATATTTGAATGAACGGCAACGATAAACATCCTTATAGAAGTGAAGTAATTCAGATCTCCCTCAATTTCTTTGGGTAGAAAGTCATTTTTGAAGTTTAAAGTTTATTCACCCCATAATAGGCTCTATTGCCCTTACCCCATAATAGGCGCTATTTGTTCTACATGTCTTTCCTCTGGATATTTTTACATTCTGCGATCATTGTCTCACGCAATGCAAGAGGATGTGTAGAATAATTTGAACTGACTTCCAAGTGTAATTTTTAAGGCCTGGGCACTGGTATGCTGGACATCGTTGTCGGAGTCACACAGACCAGTGGAACACCTGATAGTTAGTAACCTTCATTCGTAAACATGGTGGCGGTCACAGATTCAGTTAGACAATTAATAATAATAATAATAATTTATTTTAGACTAGGTTGTCCATAAAGTGTTAGTAATACAGTGCAACTCATAACTATGTTAGTAATACATACATAAAAACTTGATTTGGACTGTAAATAAGATTATTTAAAATTAACCTATATGTAGGCGAATCCACTGCCTCCAGATAGGACTCTCAATATGACCAGCAATGCTGTTCAGATAGCAGTTAGGACTGTCCCGCACCCTGCGCATCAGCGATGCTGCTCTTTTTCTAATTATAGCATAGTAGCCATCCAAATGTGAGTCTGCAAACATCGCTGACGCACTGCAGTAGCGATGCAGTCCCATCAACACCCTGAAAGCAATGTTGTACTGAACTCTCAGAGCGCTCACAACCCGCTGCATGCAGTTGGCCCACAGGCTGCAGGTATAAAATGTTTGGCAGTAGGCCCTAAACAATGTTGTTTTAACTGCCTTTGAACACTTAGCATACCCGCGAGCCAGCATATTACAGCGAATCGCGAGCGCCCTGCGTTCCCTTTCCACATCCAGGTCATCAGTTAGGTTCTCATTTACCTACAATATGTCCTAAATACGCAAACTGAGAGACTCTTCTTAGGGCAACCCCTGCTAGTGTCACGGACGGTACATATGAAGGATTCATTTGCCCCGCCCGGAACACCAGCAACTCACTTTTTTGGCGTTATACGTCAATCCATGTGATTCAGCATATGCCTCACACACTTAGGAGCCTACGCAGGGAACTAATCGGTGGCCTCAATAACACCATGTCATCGGCGTAACTAATGTTGTTGACTTTATTGCCGTCTATGAAGCAGCCTACACAGGTGTTGTTGAATTCACGAACCAACTCCCGTACATATATATTAAATAGCGTAGGAGAGCTCAGTCCCCCCTGCCTGACTCCACACTTTAATTTATAGGAATCAGACAGGCAATCTGCCCATCTTATAAAGTTCGTCTGGTGCCTGTACCAGTACTGGAAGATATCAATACAACCCTCCGGCACATTGTTTTCTCTCAGTTTGGCCCACAGTTTGTCATAATTGACCAGATCAAATGCCTTTGTGAGGTCCAAAAAGGCGGCATAAAACGGTGTTTTACGGTCAGTGTAGTATTTGACGGTGTGCTTAAGAACCAATATCGCACTCTCAGTCGACAGACCCGCCCTAAACCCAAATTGGGCATCTTCTAGAGGCTCACACTGAGCAAGATAGTCGTTAAGCACACCATCAAACACCTTGGCTGTTATGGTAGCTAGTGTAATAGGTCTATAATTTTTTTTATCACTAATATCTCCTGTTCTATTCTTTACTATTGGAACCACAACAGCTCTCAACATTTCCTCTGGCAGATAGGTGTGCCTAATAAAAAAAGTGAAAAACATTGCTGTCACTCTCCACAAATGTGGGCCAGCGTTTATTAGATGCTCTACACTAAGTCCGTCGTGCCCCGGCGACTTACCTTTCACCATATTAAGTAACACCTGTAACACCTGTTTCGATGTTATTCCAACGGGTTCACCTGTTAAAGGTTTTGCAGTATGGAGCATCGCCAGATGGCAGCGATAGCCTAGTGGCGATACCAACAGACTGCCATGCAGAGGGTATCGGGTTCGAATCCACGGCGCGCACCAATGACTTTTCGGAGTTATATGCGTATTGAATTGTTAATTATCGCTTGACCCGTGCCTCGGAGAGCACGTTAAGCCGTCGGGCCCGGTTGTCGTGAAGATCTTTGATAATCGTTACAGGGCGTCAGTACCTTCTAAAATAACTGGCACTAGTCTACACCATGGAATATCGCTATCCCTTCGGGTTGCGGAGGGCAGACAGGCAGTCGCTCCGTGGAAAAGCTAATATTCAGCTAAATCCGGTTAGACTAGTAAGCGGACCCCAGATTGAAACTGGGATAACGGTAAGAGGATGATGATATGAGTATGGAGCATCGCCACTGGCGTCAAAGTCCTAGAGTGTGCCTGAAAATGGTCTTTGAAAGTGTTGGCAATGTTTACCGTTTCTACTTTACCTTCCACACAAACTAGAAGATTCAGCCTAGGATTAAATTTTTTCGTCTGCTTCCAAAACTGTTTTAATGACTTATTATCATGATGGGTTCCTAGTACATGCATTTTTCCCTGTTCCCTATTATTTTGAAGAGAACTACTTTTTTTTAGGTAAAGGTTTTCCTGCTGTCAGCCATAGCCTTCCATATAGGTCCTGAGAAGGGTTTTCCATTTAACATCTCTTAAAATGAGTACGAGCCTCCCTATGAGAGTCCCTAACGTACTGGTTCCAACCGCGGATGTAGCCGCCCTTCCGAACCTCTCTGCAGTCCCTACTAAGGGTAGCTGCCTCTATCATGGAATTAACTATTTTTCTATATAATTGATCAATTACCTTTCTATGACTGTATTCATTACCAGTGGCGGCTCATTCAAAAGAGCGCTGGAGCAGTGAACTCCCAAAATTATAAAATATATGTACCTATACAACGCATATAAACTTTTTCTATAAACATACTCAATATTTTAATACACACCTCTTTTCTATAATGCATATCCACAAATAAGTATTTGACTACTAAGCTGTTTATCATAATTTTGTCAACAGTCTTGTCTTGAAACATATCCACATAGTCATTTTTGTTGAGTGGAGCGCACACCGCTTAATACTGAAATGTAATGAGTGCGAAAGAGAGAGCGTTCTATGCGCTGGGCGCGTGAGACAAAAGATTTGTATGAGAAATAAGCCAAATACGGAGCGGCGCTCCTGGCTAGCTTGACGAGGTGCGCATGCGCGAATATATTACCCGACTAAATGATACTTATGACCATTTGTCACGAAGAAAAATTAAAACGTGTGTGCCTTTTTTTTAATAGTGTTATGCCGGTATCATTTGAATGTAAACTAAAGCAAAACATTTATCTGCAAGTGCGTTGGTAATTAGAAAAGGATTGGTGTTTAAAATATAGTTAATTGTATGTGTGATTGTGTGTATATGTTTAAGAAAGACAGTTAGGTAAATTGTGTAACTAATATGGAATATAACAGCGTAAACTTTATAAAAAACTGTGAAAAACTTAAAAAAACGACCAATATGATATAACGCTTTGGTTATGTGGTTGCAAAATTGCGATGGAAGTAAGAAGCTGTTTTGTTTTCCGTGTATTTTGTTTAGTGGCGCCGGAGTTGATACTGCGTGGACGGTTCAGGTAGGTATCGATGATTTAGCACGTCATCTTACAAAGCATTCACAAAATAAATGGTAAGCAGTTTCATCTTTTTTTTTAGTGAACAGTTGAACACCCAATATAATCTTTCACGAGCCGCCTCTGTTCATTACAATTTCTCTCAGCGCAGGATCTAAACTCAATCGGAAAGTCTATCAGTCTCAAGTTATTGTTACAGAATTGTTCATATAATTCAATTTCTTTGTTATTCCGTGTCCCCCAACGTACTTTATTCTTACTTTTATTTATTAAAGTAATCTTAGGTGTAACCAATTCTAAATTACATTCAACCGCCACTGGTAGATGGTCCGACCAGTACACATCATGTATCACACTCACATGAACAATAGATCTCCATGCCGCCTCGGTTACAAGGCAGTAATCAAACCACCTTCTACAACCATGCGCATCACTCACCAAAGTGTACGTGTCCGACCCCTCTCCCAGCGACTTCAAATCGGCTCATACCCGGCTCTGGTTAGTACAAAAATGTTGCATTTCTAATCCAAATAACTGATTTGGATGAGCATTAATATCTCCCAAAACAAAAACAGATTCAATACCATACATTTCAATAATTGATACTATTTCCCCTAAGCAGTTGGTAAACTCTATAAGATTTTCCGTTGAATCAGTAGGCATGTATACAGAGAAGATCAGTATCTCCTTATTTGAAAGTGTTATTTTTATAGCAGACAATCGATCACTTTGACACTGTACTAAGTTCACAACACTAAATAAACTTTCACGCAACAATAGCCCTACTCCGCCATATGGTCTTCCTTTCAATACGCCAATCGATAAATCAACAGCAGACTTCCCCACATAACTAAATTCTCCATGTTTTTTTAAGTTTATATGGAGGTGCAAATAAAACATTTTCATTTTCATCCTAGTAGTGGGATTTCATGCGGTAATAGCCATGTCTCCTGTAAGGCTATAATATCTGCCATCGAACATAATTTATTTATACACTGCTGCGATCGTTTTACGCCCTTACAGTTAAAAGTTATCAATTTAACACATGTAGCCATAAAATTATTTACGTTGAATTATTACACTGCCCTGAGACTGTACTTTATTCCTAAAGTTAATTAACTGCCTATATGAAACCCCTTCGGGCCATAGATTATTAGAATTAAGCCACGTAGTTGTCATCTGGCATACACATCGCAGCTGTCATGGCAATTTGTTTGTTTCCCTCAAAATCCTTAAATAACCTGACACTGGTTTACGATATAATATAGCTATCCCTTTGGGTTACGGCAGAACTAACATTCTGTCAAATTTGGTTAGACTGTTCAGCTTACTCATGACAAAAACCTTAGATACAAGTGAGATAGCACTAGGTTAACGACGACGATGTTATTGTAAAAAAATATACTAAGGTTTTACTTGTACTGTTTTAAACATGCACCTATTATTTGTGCTTCATTGTTGCATATCAAAGTTCAGCGCTAGTTTTCCAAGCACAACACGGTATATTGTTTGCGGAGGATTGTTGTTAGCAAAATTATTATTTGATATTGTAATACTTAAGTTTTTAATAAGTCTGTAAGCCTTCCTCCAACAAGATAAAAATAAAAATAAATAAATAAATCTTAACCGTTAGCTACGGTTCAGTGGCGAAGTGAGCCGAACTTCGCCGAAGTTGACCGAAGTTCGCTTAATCTTGGCAGAACAGTAGCCGCGTCGAACCACGATAGTTAAGACTTTGCAAGGTAAACTTGACGTTAGGCGAGAGGTGGCGGCTATTCAATGCACACTTCGAAATTCAGATGTAGTTAGCCCGATTCATAGAAATGTTGAATAGTTGAATATTGCTAATGTTCGAGCTGCATGCAATAAGGCTTCTCATGAGCTGATGGTGAATGCCGATATTTTGTTGCAGTGCTAGAATATGTTTGATATATTTCTATTGAAATATGCTTTTATACATTTGCGGTATTAATAGTATATTATAATATACAGACGTTGGTATATATATCTATATCCAAATGGAAATTTAGCCAGACCTACATAAGAAGTCCGTGTGGTGACGGATTGAGAATACGGAATGTCACCACCCCATATCATCCCATGGGTGTCGTAAGAGTCGACAGAGGGAGCATCTTATGCAGAGAACAGCACTGTAACAGAAGGAAATCTTGATACAAACCCTATACCAACCCGTTTGGCTAGCGTGGTATAGTAGGCCAATTCCTCCTTTCAAAGGAGAGGCCTAGTCCAGCAGTGGACTGTTAAAGGCTGATGATGATGATGACATAAGAAGACTAAATATAATGAAAGAAGGGCCAGAGCCAGGGAGAATGAAAAAGGAGTATTAGATGTATTTTTAGTTATTTACGAAATAAAAGCCGGCCAAGTGCGAGTCGGACTCGCGTACGAAGGGTTCCGTACCATCATCTACCAATAAAAGAAAATCACGCTTTTTTGTATGTATTAGGTATTTATTTTTAAAGTTAATATATTTCCAAATACTTACTTTAGAAAAATATTAATGTTTGTACCTGTTTATAAACATCGAGTAAAAAATTGCTTAAAAAATACCTTTGGTGTATAGGAGCCCTTTAATATTTAGGTACTTTATTTTAATTTTTTTTAAAGGTTATGTAAATCTAAATATTCTGTGAAAATTTTAAGCGTCTACCTGTTACCGTTAGTAATATTGAGCAAAAAAATGCGAAAAAACACGTTTATTGTATGGGAACCTCCCTTAATATTTTCATTTTTTGTATTTTTTATTTTAGCGCCAACAGAAATACATAATTTACATACCTAATTTTCAGCTTTCTAGCTATCACGGTTTATGAGATACAGCCTGGTGACAGATAGCCAGACAGCGGAGGCTTAGTAATAGGGTCCCGTTTTTACCTTTTAGGTACGGAACCCTAAAAATTAAAGAACTGCAGCAGGTTAAATACTGTTATTTTACATGGATCCTTTAAATAAAACCATTACTAAAGCGAAAATCTATCAGCCGAAATAAGTTGAGGCAAGAGGGCTACCAATTAAATCTTAAAATAATAAAAAGAAACCGTTCCTATAAAACACTTATTGGCATTCAGATAGTATTATATATTTTAATAATTAACACGTAAGGTACTGCCACTGTACTAGTATTTCCATAATCATGTAGTAACAACACATATTTCATCGCTTAGCGCGTCGTTATAAAGTCGTAAACCTAGAAACCTGTGGTCCTTAGAATTTATAAGTAGGGGGGCACATTATAAGCGTTAGCGATTCCATCCACATTCCACGGAAGACACGGTAAACTGGTAGACACGGATAACTCGACGTCAAAACCAATATAAACCTGACTGGCCAGCGTATTACAGTAAGCCCAACCCACCTCACAATGTGTCGACCACCATCTTACATTATCTTGCACAGAGACAAGGAGAGGCCAATGTCCAATAGTGGACTGCAAAAGAGCGTATGATGAAGATAAGGAATATCAAAACAGCCTATAATTACAAAGTACACAATTTACTACAAAGGACGCGCCTTTCGTGCGTGTCGTTTTCGGTCGTTTTCAACTAAATACCTACACATAAAATAAGGTTACTATTTCAACTTTAAATATTCTTAAAATTTTATTATCATATATGTTTTGAGTAATAGTTACTTTTCTGAAGCATCCAAAAGCTTCACTGATGCAAATGACAACGACGATCAAGTATTTTTTTTAAGGTTCATGTCGGGTTAGTTATAAATTTATACTAGTTGACTTGAATAGACTGTAAGCAGAACTAAAGTTTATTATGCTCGTGGCCAATTCGAATTAATCTTAATATATAAAATCCTTGCGTTACTGACTGACTGACAGACACGCTACAGCCGAAACTATTGGGTGCAAGAAGCTGAAATTTGGCATGTAGGTATGTTCCTTGGGGACCGTAGGGGTGCACTAAGAAGGGATTTCCCGAAATTCTCACGGGATCGGCCAAAACGGGTAAATTAAAAAATGCAGTTGTAGCTGCTGGCGTCCTCTAGTATAACCATAAAGGAATAAAAAATCCTCAAAAATAAAGATGTTTGCCTTTGTATTGGTATTGGTGGCACGGGGTGTTTCCGCAACTCCACTCTCTGTCGTGTATTTTGCGGATTACCTTTGGTGCCTCATACTCTTTTAAAAGACAGATAAATGTATCAAACAAGCAAAACACTTATCCCAGTTCTCAATTCATATTTACATGTTTCCAAAACATTTGACAATACCCAAATCGAATGCAACGCCAGCCATTCAATAGTTATTTGTGCAACAAGAGAGCAAAGTTGTTTTTTGTTTCGAGTGCAGATTTTGAGTCCCGAGCAAGCGAAGGATTCTATGATTGATTCACGAGCGTAGCGAGTGAATCAAAGTTAGAATCCAGAGCGTAGTGAGGGACTCAACAGCACGAGATACAAAAAACTTTGCTCTCGTGTAGCACACATAACTTTTCACCACAGCAGTGAGAACACATATTACTTAGGAGACATAGAAATGAACAGGAATAGATTGAATTCTGCATAATCACTTGTTGATTTAACTCTTCTGGTGTTAAAGTACAGTCATCATCGCTAGTTTCACTCATCTTTTTAGATTATTTTATATATTAATATAAATTTAGCACGTTACGCTATACCTACAGTATCAGCATCAGCAAAATTTTTATTCCCGCTACTTTTTTAAATCGCGTTTTAATACCGCGTCCCTGATGTTTATTTTTCAAATGTATCATTGTTGTAATTCTAAATAAAAATGTATTGGTTAAATACTGAGCCGCCCGCATGCGGGCGGCTCAGGACCGGTCTGTGTGGAGAACCTTGGGGGAGGCCTATGTCCAGCAGTGGACGTCGTTTGGCTGATATGATGGTTAAATACTAATTTTATACTATTAATTAGACTTATTTTTATTAAAATCAAATAATAAATTAAACATGTAAACAATAACCTACATATAAAAAAAAAGTAATTTCTTTATTACAAATATCTTTTTTTTTTTGCGTTGCCGTAGGTGTTTTCTTTGAGGTCGAATTCCAAAATCGAATTTCGAATTCGAAGGGGTTTGTTTTTTCACTCACTTTTTATATGCATGTGAAAGAGACAGAGCACAGTAAAATTCGAATGTTTCAAATTTGTGGCTGTACAATGTCATTTCGTGGCACTGAAGATTGAAAAATTAAAAAGCTACTTTGCCTCACGCTCGAATCAAAATCGCGTTTTGTTCACTGTTGTCTCGCAGCAAAAGCGGCATGTTTGAGCTGCTGTGGTGAAAATATTTATTCCAAATTCAATTCGTTCCAACACAAAGCTGCCAGCAACAAACCAAAAAGGGCAAAACTACCTCTTTTCCATTGTACCACAATATTAGGCATTGAACAGAATGGTTGACTGTCATGCAAGCATAGCATGTTAGTTCAACATAAAGTGTCACAGGTTCAGATAAACTTTTTAAAGTTTTACGACCATTTAATGTGGGTTGTTACGTGTTTAATACGTGGCATAGTTTCTTTCATATGTGCGAAACGAATGCTATAAAATAATAGCCTTGGCACTCTTGAAAGACGAAACCGAAAGTGACTTTGTGAACTTTTTAGGACACGAGACAAAAATGTTATGAAACTATCGCCATTAGTCAAAAAGTTGTTGTAAACTTGTTCTGTGTCCTCATAGTTCATTTAATGATCTATGATCTGTGGTATGTGTATGATGACTGGTATGCAACGCTGCTTTTACACTGTTGGTTTTGTAAGGTATATGACAACACGGATGGCGGAGTGGTATAATAGTGGTCGCCTCGCCGCTTGGCAATGCCCGCGAAGCATGACTTCGATTCACAAAAGAGACAACATTCTGTGAACCAAAAATCGAAATGAATCTTTGTAAAGTCCCTAGCGACACAGGATTTATAACTACTGCTGCATAAAGATACCACATCTTTAAAAATACATACATACATATACTCACGCCTTTTTCCCGTCAGGGTAGGCAGAGACAACAGAACGCCACTTGCTTCTATCCTTACAAACCTCACGCGCTTCCTCTACACTCATTACTCTTTTTCTTTAAAAATAATATATGATTTTATTGTAAACATTGTAGTAATCCGATTTGAACAAAATTTCCAACAAATATATGTTGACATTCATTGTAGAAAGAATTATAAAACAACTAAAGGACGCCAGCATCTACGCCTGCATTTTTTTAAATTTACCCGTTTTGGCCGATCCCGTAGGAATTTCGGGAAATCCCTTCTGAGTGCACCCCTACGGTCCCCAAGGAACATACATGCCAAATTTCAGCTTCCTGCGCCCAATAGTTTCGGCTGTAGCGTGTCTGTCAGATAGTCAGTAACGCAAGGATTTTATATATTTAGATAATCAGGATCTGTAACCATATGTGACTCGTGATTGCCGTGAATGTTTCTAAGATTCAATATGAGTGGCCTTAAAACATCAAAATATAGAAAATCGAAATTACTACGTTAACGGATTATGTGATGTTTTACTGCTCACTATCTTTTAAATAACATTCAAAATTTATTATCTTCATTATTTTAAAAAATATCAAAAAAGATATGAAATATACTCATTTTCCATTTTTTTTATTAGGTTTTCAGGACAGCCCATAATATATTTTACACTGCGTTGTAACTTTATCTGATACTCAAACTTATTACAGATATGAAAAAAAAAATACACACATTTCAAAACTAATCGGAAAATATCGTCTCTCTTATAATTAAATTTTACCAACCAAACCACAGAGTAAAAACACACCTTGAATTAAAGAAATAATACGGCACGGGCATTTCCCTTGTAATTATAGAAATCATTTCCTCATTAATTGGCGTCTGCGCCAGGAATTTAACGTAGTTTTGTTAAATTATATATCACACATTTTACGAAAAGTACCAACATATTAGTTCCCGCCAATTTGCCTGCATTTTTTATTTAAATGGAATGCCACGCATTTAATCATTAGTTCGGTACATTCGGCCCATCGGAGGGCCCATCTAGTGAGTTGGCGAGTCACCGTCTGCACCTTTTCGACGTACTATAAGAGTACTTAGGGCAGGCGCCGGCATTCATCTATAGTTTTCATCTAAACCAATCCATTTAACACCCATCCCAATAGCCCAGAGTAATTAGTTTCCATAAAAGTAGCAATAGTCCCTCACCTGCAGCGGCTAACCCGTGACTGTACTTAGTGGTACAGTTATGGAGGCTCCTCAGTAGGTGTCTCATCACATTCTAGATTAAAACTCTCAAAGGGCCTCTGCGCGTTGGACCTATGTCTCCGTGTACGCCTGCCAAAGGGCCGTGTATTGTTCTAACAAATTAGAATAATACCCGTGAAAGAGAAACAAATAATAATAATAATAATTGTTTATTTGCCAGAATGTAGTTGTACATAGTATATCTCATCACCAGCCTTTAACAATCCACTGCTGGACTAGGCCTCTCCTTTGAAAGGAGGAATTGGCCTACTATACCTCGCTGGCCAAACGGGTTGGTATAGGTTTGTATCAAGTTTTACTTCTCTTACAGTGCTGTTCTCTGCATAATATGCTCCCTCTGTTGGCTCTTACGACACCCATGGGATGATATGGGGTGGTGACATTCCGTATTCTTAATCCGTCACCACACGGTCTCTCATCTATTGGTCTTAATTCTATTGTGGTCCATTACATTCTACCATAACATATGGTGTGCAAATATTTTATCTATTTCTATAATATTTTCAACATAAAATAAGTACGAATAGTTCCTTAATGAATTCTAATATTAATTTTATGACCGTCTGTCTGTGTCGGGTAGATTAGATAATAATCATTATACAATTTTGATGTTTTGGTCTTGCTTTACAGGTAAATTATGCCATCTTTAGAATTTTTTATAGGTATTTTTTATAGGTTTTTTATAGGTAGTCTAGAAAACAGATTCAAACATTTATGTATTCTTTGCTGCTAGCTGAGAAGATGCAGACAGGAGACTGAGCAGTGAGGTTGGATGTTTGTGATTTTGGTCTCAACTCACCGAATAAGCCGCATTCTCTCTTGAACTTCAATGTCCTAAACAGTAGTAGGTACCTATCTGTTCAATTGGATTTATTCATGCTATAAACAAAAAAATACTCTTTTCACCACAGCAGCTCAAACATGCCGCTTTTGCTGCGAGACAACAGTGAACAAAACGCGATTTTAATTCGAGCGTGAGGCAAAGTAGCTTTTTAATTTTTCAACCTTCAGTGCCACGAATTGACATTGTTCAGCCACAAATTTGAAACATTCGAATTTTACTGTGCTCTGTCTCTTTCACATGCATATAAAAAGTGAGTGAAAAAACAAACCCCTTCGAATTCGAAATTCGATTTTGGAATTCGACCTCAAAGAAAACACCTAGTTACGGCAACGCAAAAAAAAAGATATTTGTTTTTTTTTATATGTTATTGTTTACATGTTTAATTTATTATTGGATTTTAATAAAAATAAGTCTAATTAATAGTATAAAATTAGTATTTAGGTAACCAATACATTTTTATTTAGAATTACAACAATGATACATTTGAAAAATAAACATCAGGGACGCGGTATTAAAACGCGATTTAAAAAGTAGCGGGAATAAAAATTTCGCTGATGCTGATACAGAAGGTACGTATAGCGTAACGTGTTAAATTATAATAATATATAAAATAATCTTAAAAGATGAGTGAAACTAGCGATGATGACTGTACTTTAACATCAGAAGAGTTAAATCAACAAGTGATTATGCAGAATTCAATCTATTCCTGTTCATTTCTATGTCTCCTAAGTAATATGTGTTCTCACTGCTGTGGTGAAAAGCTATGTGTGCTACACGAGAGCAAAGTTTTTTGTATCTCGTGCTGTTGAGTCCCTCACCACGCTCAGGATTCTAACTTCTTTCTATTCTAACATTCTAACAAAATCATAAAATCCTTCGCTTGCTCGGAACTCAAAATAAGCACTCGAAACAAAAAACAACTTTGCTCTCTTGTTGCACAAATAACTATTTGGAACTTATTCTGTAACGATCTATCACTGTACAGAATGGACTGTATGTTGATGTCAACAAAATACAGTCCATTTCTATATAATGATAGGTCAACTTAAACGGAAAAGTTGTCCTCTGCCTTTGAAACACTAGTACGTACTGTTTTTTTTTGTTGTTTGTTCAGTTTTATGTGTCGGGAAATAGTTTCGTTATGTAACGGTATAGTGCAATTGAAGGAAAGATAGTATTTTCATGCTTTGTATGTTTAAAAGAACAGGATTCTAATTCTCATTTTTACAAGCTACTGCTCCTGACTTCGTCTGCGTGTTTATCGCGACATAATGTAGCCTATGTACTATTCAAATATATTGTTTAAGTTACATTATTACAAAGCAAAGGAGGACTATTCGCAATAAATCGAAAATTATTTTATCACTAAGCTAAACCACAAAGTATAACGACTCGTTTAATTAATTAGCTACTCAATTTGAACTAAAACAATGTTTGCTGCGCCGATAGTACCAATTCAGCAAATATGTTCTAATAATATTTACTGTACTGATAAAATATTTTTGTAATACATTGTAAATAGTGGAGTACTCAGTCAATCTAATAATGATAATGAAATGACAAAATAAGCAATGACTCTGAGTTTGTTTCGGCTTATCTTATCAAGAAGATGAGAGCTATGAAAAGCCGGATTCGTCTAGAATAAGGTTTTGACTTGTATACATTTTGTAAACAATCAAAATGCAGAAATAAATATGTCTTTATGATAAAATAAATCTATGAAATCAGTAGTCAAATAAACTTTGTACAGCGAACTAGAGCTTTATTCTTAAATAATTAATAGATCCTTAGATATTAATATAATTAATATAATAATAATAGATTATTTCTATAGCATTGTTCACCTGACCCTTCAGACACGAGTTTGTCTAATTAGTGTGACGCTTTCATTTATCTCATATATCTTTGCTATTCAAAGCAAATATGAATTACACTAAGATAAATACATAGCTCTCCGAATAGCCAGGATGAAGTGGCAATGGGTAGGTCACATAGCTCGAAGAACCGATGCCCATTAGGGTAGGAGTGTTCTGTTGTGGCGACCACGTACCGGACGACGCAGCAGGGGTAAGCCTCCCGCAAATTAGACCGAGCAGTTGGGTGCAGGCGGCTCAAAATCGGTCTGGGTGGAGAACCTTGGGGGAGGTCTATGTCCAGCAGTGGACGTCTCTAGGCTGACATGATGAATTCATATTTTAATATGAAATTATTTTGCATAAGAATGTCTATCAATTTTATAATAGTCAAAGTAAGGCTCTATCTGTCCCAAGATATTGTTATTATAAGGGTGTGGAGTGACTTCCACTTAGAAAGTTGTAGTATATTCATGGCGTATCGTCTGCCGACGCAGAAAAGTGAAACTAGTGAGTATTCCTGCCCCCTAGCGAGTGGGCTCTCCAAGTTATACACTTTTCACTGAGCTCCTGGAGTCCACTTAGCAGCTACTAGCATTGGTAGGACATGGTAGATGACCTGTATTACCTATATTTTCAAATAATAACACGATATAGGCGGCGATAGCCGAGTGGATATACCAACAGACTGCCAAGCAGAGGGTATCGGGTTCGAATCCACGGCGCGCACCAATGACTTTTCGGAGTTATGTGCATATTGAATGGTTAATTATCGCTTGTCCCGTGCCTCGGAGAGCACGTTAGGCCGTCGGTCCCGGTTGTCATGAAGATCTTTGACAGTCGTTACAGGTTGTCAGTACCTTCTAAGTAAACTGACATTTGTCTAAACCATGGAATATCGCTATCCCTTGGGGTTGCGGGGGTCAGACAGGCAATCGCTCTGTGGAAAAGCTAACATTCAGCCAAATCCGGTTAGACTAGAACGCGGACCCCAGATTGAAACTGGGATAACGCTAAGAGGATGATGATGAACGCGATATAGACGCGTATTATAAATAATACTGTGCACAAGTTGCGAAAGTTGTAAAGTATTCATAATACCTCGTGGACTATATTTGTCCTTTATGGGCAGGTTGGAAGTACCCTTAACCGAAGAGCATGCATGAGAAATTTGATGAGAGTGAAAGAAGCAAGAGAGATATGACAAAATCGTTGCAAATGGCGTTCCGTAGTCTCTGTCTACCATTGAGGAAAAAGGAGTTACTTTATGTATGTTTGTATGCCCTTAACTTTATAGTTTAGCACGTGATTTCGAAAAGTCCTTGGTTTACGCTGTGCCTTTGAACTGGAGTCTCTCTGAATTATTAGTATCTAAAACAGGCTATCGCTAAATTCGCATTTATCATTAAAATCAACGCCTAAGTAAGGTTCAGAATATGGAAAATATTTTTACTTTCTTTTAAATATCCAGGCAATTCATACTCTGTTTAAATATAAATACACATTATCTTTTAATTAAAAATGCAACGTAAAATCCGTTTACACTTCATTACTTGAATTAAAATCCCGCCTTTGCAGGTAAATGAGGAAATAAAGACATTGCTAACATTTTTTTTAAGAAATTTTGCTTCTATTAAAACCTTTAAATTAAACATGATCTCCTCAATTATTATTCATACTCAAAGAACTAAATTTTAAATAACTTTTGATATATCCTGTTGTTATGTTGTATTACAAGGACAAAATTGTTTTAATTTTCGACCAGCATCTTAAGAACCACAGTAGGAAATTAACTTAATGTTTATGAAGACAATTTCTTTTTAAATTATTTTGAATTATATGTAGGGTGCATAGGGTTCCCACCAAGAACTTAGGGTCCCAAGCCAACCTCACCTGCAAGTGGTGCACCTGCCGATCAACGGACGAGGCTCTGGCAAACAAAATATCCCGATAAGCGGCAATAGGCTCGCCACCTATTACGTGGGATCAAAACAGTGGCGAAAAGTGGGCGTTTAATATGCCTCTGCCTACCCCTTCGGGGAAATAGGCGTGAGTCTATGTTATTTCGAATTATACTCAAGCTTATGTTTTTCCTAAGGCAAATAATATGGATCCGTGAATCAAATGCCAAAACTTTTGATGACAAATTAATTATTATTGCTTCGTTATATAATTGCTAAGTTTCCCTGACCAGACACTTTTATGCCTCCTTTCACTAGCCTGTTGCTTAGATATGTTGCACTAGCTTATCTTATTTATTTTTAAACCTCTGGTACTACTACATTGGTACTGGTACTAATACATTTAACTATAAACTTATCTGACCCTTTGGAACGAAAAGGTCAACCTAAATCGTTCCGTCCTAAACGGAAAGGCTAATTGTTCCAATAAATCTAGTCAGAATGGGAAACACTGCTGACTGCCTAGTTGGTCTCGCGGCATAAATGTGCGCGTGGGATTGGGAGGTCTCGGGTTCGATTCCCGGCTCGGGCAAAGTGTTATTGAGTTTTACCGTTAGGAAATTCTCAGTAGCAGCACGGAATCTGGTAATGTGCCCGGTACGGCAATAGGCTTGCTCCCTATTGCGTGGGACCTAAAAATTCATGGCGAAATGTGGGTGTAATATAACACCTCTGCCTACCCCTTCGGGGATACCGGCATGAGTCTATAAATAAAATATATAAAAAGAATGGGAAACAAACTCCAATTGCCCAAGTTAGCTTACGGCCGGTGCCAATTGTAATATATTGTAAATAGTGGGTAGCTATAAGTGACGTTCACATTAAAAAGTAACAAGCCAGTCGGCCAATATATGTTGTACAGCAAAGTTGTGTATCATTCCGCATTACCAAATATCCCCGGCTAGTTAATGTTTTATCCTAAATATTACATTGGCGACGAGAACCAAGAATATTACGCGTTAAATACGGCAACAGTGATTAGAGCGTTTGCGTGTAAACATCAAACATTATCAACAAAAATGTCGATCGGAAAGATTGCCGAGTTCAAAGTTAACTGTGACGACTGGCGGTTATATGTGGAGCGACTAGAACAGTACTTTTTAGTAAATAAAATTACGACGGATTTGAAAGTGCCTACATTAATAACGGTCATGGGAGCAGACAGTTACGAGCTTTTGGTTAACCTTTGTACCCCCGAGAAACCAAAATGTAAAACGTTTGAAGAAATAACGGACATTATGGAGAAACATTTACAGCCTAAACCGAGTGAATTAGCTGAGCGGTATAAGTTTAGGCATCGCAAGCAAAAGGATGGCGAAACCATATCGGAATATACTGCAGTTTTGAAAAAGATGTCCAAAACTTGTGGTTTCGGAACGTGGTTGGAAGAAAGCCTAAGAGACCAGTTGATATGCGGGATAATAAGCGAGATAATACGACAACGATTGTTCGCGGAAAGTCGGTTAGATTTTGCCAAGGCGTATGGGCTGGCGGTCAGTTTGGAGGCGGCCGAGAAAGATGCAGCAGCGGTGGAGGAACGGAGCAGACAGCCGGCGCCTAGCACGAGTTCGACCGATATCGATTGTCAGGTGCTGACGCCGAAGCCGAGACGCAGTGCAAGGTCTGCGGTGGGCGAGCGAGGCGGAGACCAGAACAGGCACGGCAGGCGCGAGGCGTATCGGCGAGCTGCCACGCCTACTCCGGCGGCACGCGTGTGGCCGTTACCGCAGTGTCGGGTGTGTGGATCGCAGCACGAGGCAGCCACTTGCAAATACGGACGTTACGTGTGCAGAGTGTGCAACCAGCAGGGTCATCTGCGGCGCGTTTGCCCGAGGCTAACGGGGCAGCACCATGTTGACCTTCAACGCGACGACGACGACAACAAGGACGATAACGATAGCGTGGCCAGCGACGAGGTAGTAGATATACATTTATTATCACCTACAGAGTGTACACCTATCTATATTACTTTAAATGTGAATGGTCATGATATAAAAATGGAGTGCGATACAGGAAGTGCTGTGTCATGTATAAGTTCGGCATGTTATAACAAATTGTTCCGAAATTTAACTCTTACGCCATGTGAATTAAGGTTTAAATATTATACAGGCTAATCAATTAAACCATTGGGTAAGCTGTTAACCCTAGTCAAATATAGGAATACAGCCAAATTACTGGAATTATTTGTTGTAGAAAATGGTAAAACCATTCTGTTAGGTCGTCAGTGGATGGCGGAGTTAAAAATACAATTACCCCCCGTTACTTACGATTGTAATAATTTATGTATGTTTAAAGGCGATGTGTTTGATGAATTTGCATTCAGTTCCAGATACTCTGAGGTGTTCGCGGATGGGTTGGGCCGATTCACTGGTGGCACAGTGAGCATCCACATCCGCGAGGGGGCGAGGCCGGTGTTCATGCGCGCGCGACCACTCGCTTACGCGCTGCGCGAGCCCGTTGAGCGCGCGCTTGAGCAGCTGGTGCGCGATGGCATTCTCTCGCCCGTTGAGCGTTCTGACTGGGCGACTCCTATCGTGCCGGTCGTGAAGAAGGACGGTAACATCAGAATTTGTGCTGATTATAAGTTAACGTTGAATAAAGTCGTAGAAATTGACCGTTATCCGTTGCCGAGAATTGAGGAATTGTTATTACGTTTGAAAGGGGGTGACCGTTTTAGCAAAATAGATCTCTCACAAGCTTACGCATAATTTGAATTAGACGATACAAAGAAATATACCGTAATTAATACTCATAAGGGTTTATTTAGGTACAATCGGCTAGTTTATGGACTATCTTCAAGCCCGGGTATATTTCAAAGACATTTGGAGCAATTATTTGCGTATATGCCTCACGTCGGAGTGTTCCTTGATGACATTATTATTACTGGATGCACCCATCAGGAACACTTAACTAATTTATGTAATGTTTTCGATCGTTTGCGTAAATTCGGCCTGAAAGTTAAGAAGGAAAAGTGCGTGTTTTTCGAGACGTCTATAAACTACTTGGGTCACACGATAAGTAAGGATGGAGTTCACACATGTCCTGACAAGGTCAAAGCTATTGTCAAAACGCCGGCACCCACTAACATTTCCGAATTAAGAGCATTTATTGGTATGGTTATGTATTATGGAAAGTTTATAAAAAATATAAGCACGATTCTAGCACCTTTGTATAATTTACTTAAGGCAGGCGTTAAGTATCGGTGGGCTAAAGAGTGCGAAAATGCATTTCGCGAGGTTAAAGCATTGCTAGCAAGTAGTAAGATATTAATGCACTACTCTTTTTTTAGTGTGTGTGGACTAGTTGTTGGCCGCTGATGGCCTTGACAACTTTACGCGGACTATGGGTGAGCGCAGAAGGCTCCCAACCCGTTAAAGTATACTAGACAGCGTTTTGACTCCCCAAGGGTGGACTCCCACGGACCTCGGCTTGGGGCGCTGCCGGCAATGCGGGACTAAGGTGTCCCGCGGTATTAACGTTAACGCGTCGCGTATTCCGTCCTCGTCGGCGAGTACGGAACCGCGGTCGAAGTTGTATGGCTGCGCGAGCCGTGTGTGCTCTGATTTGAGCAAGTGTAGTGTTATCGTCAGGTTCGTCTAATACGTGCCTAGGTCTCCTAATCTTAGATATCCTAGATGGTGTATAGTTTAACGCCGCAACCAATAGTGGGTTGGGGTGTGTCGAAGCAGAGTCAAAGTAGCTACGGGAGCACTGTTTCATGAATTGCCTGATGGTCGGCAGTTGTAAGTCTACATGTAACTCCTCGTTACGTACGTACCACGGTGCGCCCGTAGCTCGCCGCATGAACTTATTCTGAAGTGTTTGTAGCCTATGGATCCTGTGTGGCCTAGTGTGTGCGAAAACTACACTAGCGTATGTCATTATAGGCCTGATACACGATGTGTATAACCTAATCTTGTTCTTAAGCGATAGTTTAGATTTAGGGTTGACTAAGCTATGTAAGCGCCCAAGCACAAAGGAGGCTCTATTGCGAGCCTTCGTAATGTGTGAGCGGAACGATAGTTGATCATCAAGAATCACACCTAGATATTTGGCTTCCCTAGTCCATTGAATAGGGGACCCAAACATCCTTATTTGTGGGGTCGCACCCGGAAGGTACAGGTGAGGGGCTCTCCGATGGAAAAGCACCGCCTGACTCTTCTCGGGATTGACCTCTATCCGCCATCTCCGGAACCACGCGCCTAGGGCGTTGGCTGCGGATTGGAGCTTCCTACTGACTGCGCCAGGGTCTGCGCCTGCGTAATAGATGGCTGTGTCGTCTGCAAAAAGTGCTGTCTGCACTAGCCGATGCATCGGTATATCAGCGGTAAACAATGAATACAAGAGAGGCGAGAGCACTGACCCCTGAGGGACACCGGCGCGGATGGCGTGACTCGAAGAGAGCGTGCCTTCAACGCGGTACCGAAAGCTTCTATCCGACAGATAGTCTCGTATGATGAGCACGAGCTTGTGAGGCACTCCCATAGTGAAAAGCTTGTAAATCAAGCCGTTGTGCCACACTTTGTCGAAAGCTTTCGCTACGTCGAAGAAAACAACGCCGGTGAATAAATTACGCTGCAACCGCACGCTGATATACTCAACGATACGGTGAACCTGTTGTACGCACGAGTGGCGGGTTCGGAACCCAAACTGTTCGTGAGGGACCAAGAGCGATGCATCAGCGTATGCTTTCAGCCTAACATATAAAAGCCGCTCGTAAACTTTCCCTAAACCTTTAAGCAGACTGATAGGACGATAACTACTAGGCTCGGACCTAGGCTTGCCGGGTTTGTGGATTCCTATTACCACGGCTTCTTTCCACTGATGTGGAAATATATTGTTGTTAATTGCGGCGTTATATATAGTAGTCAAAATGACTATGAAAGCTAAGGGGAACATTTTAATGACCCTGTCTGTCTTGTCCCCGTCCTCGAAAGCCGGTGGACCATTAGGCCTGTTTAGAGGTGGTAAACAGGTCTTGGTGACATCTTTAGAGAGCGAACGAGATAGCTGCCAGAAGGCGAGGTGAGTGGGTTCTAGCTCGCTAAGTGTAGTTTCCCATCGAGAGTTACGCATCTCTTTAATACGCGACTTGACGTCACGCTGTAGAGAGCGCATAGTGAAACGATTGGACTCAGTCGGGTATCGGTCGTAGGCACGAATCGCTGCGTTCTTACGCCGCAACAAGTCACGTACATCAGCGGGCAGGCTCCATCGACGGTCGCCCGTCTCGGGTACCTGCCGTGAGCAATCGTTAATTAACGATTGCACGTGACTCGTGAAGCTATCGACCGCTTGTAGTGTGTCATTGACCCCCGATTGATTGGCGCCTAGTGGTATCTGCTCTCTGAGCACTGGCGAGGACGACACGAGTTCTTTCCCGAGTCGTGCCCAGTCAGTGACCAGTTTAGTCGGCCTGTGCCCTGTGTCTATGGGCCCTATTCTGGGTGCAAAGTCTAACAGGACCGGTCTATGGTCGGAGTCTAACTCGTGTAACACTTCTACCGAACACAAGCGTAAACTTATGTTCTTTAAAAGGGCCACGTCTAGTATGTCAGGTCTGTGCGTCACGTTATCAGGATAATGTGTCGCCTCGAGCGGCGTTATAATGTCATAGTTAAGCGACTCAGAGAGTGACTCGAGTATCGTGCCGCGTGGGTTAGTCACTTGACACCCCCAGCGGGCGTTCTTGGCGTTCAGATCGCCCGCCACGATAACCGAGTCGCCTAGCCCCAGGAGGGCCTGAAGGTCTTTTTTCAGGAGCCTCTTAGGGTTGTGTGAAGTGCTAGACGATGGTGGGAGGTAAGCAGATACCAGGGTAATAGATGGGTGCCCTGTCATGGCGAGTTGACAGACCGAGGCCTCAATGTACTCCAAGGTTGGCGGATCCATAGGTATACAATGCAGAGACTTCTTAAAGTATATCAGAGTGCCCCCACCGGGCGAGTTCAGCCTATCATTACGCACTAAACAATAGTTTGCAATGTTAGGGTTTCTGTGTGCTGGCTTTAAGAAAGTCTCTTGCACGAGTAGTATATCTGTCTGATGGTCCCTAAGGAACGTGCCTATTTCATCGCGTTGCGATGCAATGCTATTAGCATTGAAAAACCCTACCTTGAGTGATCGTGGTTTGACTCTGCCTATAGTGTGCCTATCCATTACTAAGCCCTAAAGTTTTCGAATGACTGAAATACGTACGCGTACCTGAAACGTATTTCTAACATGGCGTTTAAGTTGCCTTGAGCGCGCCTAAGCTCCGCCGCGATGGCGCTAATATCAGCGTTGCTCGCGAGCGCTGCGAATCTAGCTACCAGGCTGAAGTCGTCTTCAACCTGGGGGGAGTTGGGGCTGGCAACGAGTACCGGTACCGTCGCCGGGCGCGGGTTAGTGGTGGGCTGGGCCACCTTTAACGCGGGTGTAGGGGTTTGGATTGTAGCGGGCCTAGCTGTTTGCGCGAGGGGAGCATGCGGGCGAGATGGCAATGACGGGAACGCTAAAGGCGTGTTCCAAGCTGAAGGCTGAGCTGAAGGCTGAGACGGGCCAGAGGGCCGGGCGGGGGCTGGGGCCGTGGGCCCCGGGAGGACTTTGCGTGCGGGCGTTTGAGGCGCCTTCGCCGCGGGTCGAGTGGCACGCGGTGCCTTGGGACACCCGCGGTAGTTCGCGGGGTGACCCAGCTGCCCGCACAATACGCATGCGGGAGGGTCCTCGCAAAGCGCCTTGTCCCTGGGGCGCTTGCAGTCGGCGGTTGCGTGGTCCTCTAGGCACTTGACGCACCTAGGCCGCGCGAAACAATTACGCGCCGAGTGCCCATACAGCTGGCATCGGTGGCACTGACTTATAGTGCTGTTGCGGCGGGGAGGCTCGACCTTAATGCCAGACAGGTGGCATATCGAGGTCAGCCTAAAGATGGCTTTCCCCGCCTCTGACTTTTCGAGCACGACGAGAACCATGTCGTATGGCTCACGCGTCCTCGCCTTTGTCATGCGGTGCACTTCGTGCACAGGCAGTTGCTCCTGGAGCAAGGAAGCCTTGACCTCTTCGGTCGTCAGCTCCTTCGGTACTCCCCTAATAACGGCTCGGAGGAGCCGCTCTTCGGGGAGGGTATAAGTGTGGAAGGAGATCTGCCTCTCCTTCAACACCCTGGTCAGCGCGCGGTGGTCCTGGGACGTGGCCACCTGTACCTTGATCCCCTGTTGGGTGGATCTGGCGCTGGTGTAGTTGACTTGGTGCTCATTGCACCAGGTGGACACTGCCAGCCACTTTGCCTTGTCCTGTATGAACAGGGGTGGAGGCATTGGGGGCTTTGTCGGGGGGGCCCCTGATGGGGGCTGGGGGGTCTTGGGTCGTGGTGTAGCTGGACGGCTGTGTCCTGGCCGCGAGCTTGATGGCGTAGGCGCCAAAGTCTTAGCCGTCTTGGCCGGCTTAGCCGCCTTGCTCGGCTTTGACTTGGCCGCTCGGCGACGCTTTTTGCCCTCTACGAGGGTGAAGTCCTCTTCTGGGACCGAGGTTAAGTCTGACGAGTCTGTCGACTCGCTGCCAGACTCCTCTTCTTCCTCGTCCGAGCCACACACCGTCACGTCCATCTCGCTCTGAGCGCTAGACGGGCGGCTGGTGGTGGCTTCGGAGTCGGTAGCGCGCATACTCGGCAGCGGGCTGCGAGAGCGCGATCTAGCCGATGAAGTCGGCGAAGGCGGGCGGGCCGCGCTGACACGCGGCTGCGGACCTACTGGCGCCTGAATGGCATCCCCAAAGATTTCATTTAGAAAGGAGAACGCCCTAGGGTTAGAAAGGATAGTTTCTAAACTTATCACTCCGGCCATCGTGACCGGAGTGTAAGTTTCTAACTTATTGACTAAACTACAATATCTATATAGTCGCTAAGCGCACTATAATCCTAAATATAAATAAAGTGTCGGCTGACTTATTATAAGCGACACGCGTCGCGAGAACTATGCCTAACTTACAACGGAACAGACAGTAATAACAATACCTACTATTATTAGCGCGGGTCGAACGCGCTAACTCCCTAACGGTCGCCGGTTTTGGCGCGAAACACACAACAGCGCGCTGTGAACGCGTTGTATACCTAACTTGTTTCCCTATCTGGTCTCGAGCGGGAATAGCTCGAGGTGTGGTTGTGAATGTCCCTCCCGACCCGGGGATGGTCAGGGGGGGATGTGTACTTAATTAGTGAGCCCTAAGCTTGTATTCCCTTCGCCAATCTTAATGTGCAAAAGGGTTCCTAACTGCCTTGGTGCCGGGGTGGTATGGGCCTGAGTAGGCCGGCACACCCAAACTGCACACCAAAGAATAGGATGAGGAATTAGGTAGGTGGGAAGGAGATGGTTGGGTTCGACTAGGAGACACCCCAAGGCCGAATGATCCAACCCCAGCCGACTTTTACGTAGCCCTGAAGGGGCTCCGCAGGTGTGTCGGGTCTACACCCACCCGGCTTCGTTAATACCGTTAGGTATCAACCGGGCGACCAGGCACAACACTGGTTTTATCCCTGAAGGGGCTAAGACTTTTGTTATAATGTTTATAGAAACAGTAGGACTTTTGTTTGAATGTTCGTAGCAACACGACTTATAACGCCTGTTATGACAATTGCACTATCCTAAAAAGGACTGTGTGAATTGCCACAGCAATTGTTATTGAATACGAATAAACGTGTAAACGTTTAACGTATGTAGGACGACAGCGGTAGCGAGCGAGCGTGAGCGCGAGTGCGTCTGCACGGAACGGATGCCAGAGCGTGTCTGGAAAAATAATGCACTACTCGCCAGAGTTGCCGCTTATATTGACCACAGATGCGAGCAGCGTAGGTATTGGCGCGGTGATATCGCATACGACTGCGAGCGGCGAGCGGCCGGTGGCATATGCTTCCCGTGCGCTGACTGCCGCTGAACGCGCTTACTCACAAATAGATCGCGAAGCACTTGCTATTGTATACAGCGTCCGCAAATTTCATCAATACCTTTATGGTCGTAAATTTATTCTTAGGACGGATCATAAACCGTTGACATATATTTTAGGTGATAAAGTAGGCGTTCCGGTAATGGCTGCTTCCAGATTGCAACGTTGGGCAGTATTGTTATCGGGTTATAATTATGATATAGAATATATATCGTCTAAGAAAAACTGTGCAGACGCATTATCAAGGCTACCTCATAGCAAAAGTAAGGAAAATAAAAATAGCGAAGAGAACACATACGTTAATTTTGTTGAAAATTTCTTACCCATAACAAGTAAAGAAATCAAACAGGCTACTGCCGTAGACGCAGTTCTAAGTAGGGTTTTGGGTTATATTCAATCCGGTTGGCCTTTGTCTTGCACCGATGAGCACATAAAACCCTACTTTGTTAGGCGCAATGAATTGTATACTGAATATGGATGTATAATGTGGGGTTATCGTATGGTGATACCGGTGTCATTACAGGGTAATATCTTAAAACAGTTACATATTAGTCATATGGGTATAGTAAAGACTAAATCTTTAGCTCGAAGCTATGTATGGTGGCCCAATATAGATAAGGACGTAGAATTAATATGTAAGCAGTGTGAGACTTGTGCGGCCGAGGCAGACGCTGCGCCACGGGCTCGCATACAGCCGTGGCCGTACCACGCACGTCCATGGAGCAGGCTACATATTGACTTCTTGGGCCCATACAAGGGATTAACTTTTTTTATTTTGATAGACTCGACTTCAAAGTGGATAGAGCTTTTTGAAATGCCTCGCACTACTGCGTCAAGTGTGATCAAGATATTAAGATCTACTTTCGCACGATTTGGGTTACCTGAAGAATTAGTTTCAGATCAAGGACCGCCATGCACAAGTTTAGAATTAAAAAATTTTTTGTCCAACAATGGTATTAAGCAAGCCTTTTCACCGATATATCACCCGGCCTCAAACGGTGCAGCCGAGAATGCTGTTAAGCTGTGTAAACGTGCGATAAAAAAAGCACATAGGGACAATGTAGATATAGATGCAGCCTTACAAACGTTCCTTCTAGCATATCGAAACACGGTTCATAGTACGACCGGTGAAACACCGGCTATGATGTTGCAAAAGCGGTCTCTGCGTTCAAGGTTAGATCTGTTGCGCTCCGAACGTACTGTCGAGGACAAGGTTCGGGACGCATAAAGGCGCCAAGTCGAATACGCAGGCGGGGTACCGCGGAACTTCCGAGAAGGTGACTCGGTATGGGCGCGCGGTTACGGAACCCGGGATAAATGGGTAAAGGGTATCGTGGAAGCGGTTGACAGTTCACGGAGATACTCCGTGGCGGGGGATGACGGTCAATTACTTAAGAGGCATGTTGATCAAATTCGTCGTAGATCGTGCTTGTCTGATGTTACTGTACCTGTTCCCGAAGGCAGGAGTGACTCCTTAAAAGAGGGGGAGCTGGTTGGGGAACTCCCGGGTGGGACGGTTGGCGGGCGAGATAATGCTGGTGAGGGTAGTGTAGGTCATACTGTAGATGACACCAAAGACGTATCGGATGTTTTGTCAGACAATATTCCAGCGGTAAATAAGTCACCATTCTTGCCACCACCAACTGAGTCCCCAGTGAATCGGTACTCAAAGCGGATACGAAAACCAGTCGTTAGGTTTCAGAGTTGAATGTATGTACATAATATTAGGTTAAGATGTTAAAGATGTATATGTCGGCGATATGCCAGGGCCAGGGTTATCGTGTCCAGACTCCATAATAAAAACACTCACGTAATATTACTTGGTTTATTATCAATTGATTTCTAGCACAGAATTGCATTAAAATGCGAACTACAGTCCTTTTTATAAACTAACCGTCATTACACTTAATGTAACGTTTAACAACTCCTTTTCAACATATAATTGAAATTACTGTACGATTAATTATAAACTAATCAAAAATCGACATTAATATTGTAATGAATTTTGCACAATACCAAATTATTTATTTTACACGAATAACAAATATATTTTATTAACCAAACGCTGCTTTACAACATTGTCAACAGATGGCGCTATCAACAGGATGCAAATTTAAACGCATGTTATTTATTGCCGTAAAAATAAGTGTCAGAATAATGTTATTTAATACTAATTGATTTTACTATGAAAGTTTCTGGAGTTCTCTTAATAACTAAGCGATAAATTAAATACCCAATCTTTATAAAACAGTTAAGCAGCCAATACAGTGTCTAATATTGTAAAGTAGTGAAGTTCTCAGTCCTGTGTTCACAAATAGTTATTTAAATATTAATCTTAAATATTATTAACATTTTCGTAACAATATAATCATTATATATTCATTTGCGCCCATACGGCCATTCTGATCCAGCGCGCTCCTCGCGCTGATAATTTAACGGTTACAGAATAAACAGCATAACAAACAAAAATAAGGAATATAAAAATTACATAAATAATCGTTTATCATACAGAATGAACTAAAAGTTATTTACAAGGCTTCACCTAGTCATAGGATCTTAGCCTGAGGCATGCGTCACCCATCACGGGATCTAACAAACAATGCTTCACCCATGGCTAAGCCGATTACGGCATCACCGATTACGGGATCTAGCGCACACAGGCATCACCCACATAGGGATCTAGCCCACAAACGGCATCACCCACATAGGGATCTAGCCCACAAACGGCATCACCCACATAGGGTCGATTTAGCCCACACGGCATCACCCATCACGGGATCTAGCCAGCACACGGCATCACCCATCACGGGATCTAGCCAACACACGGCATCACCCATCACGGGATCTAGCCAACACACGGCATCACCCATCACGGGATCTAGCCAACACACGGCATCACCCATCACGGGATCTAGCCAACACACGGCATCACCCATCACGGGATCTAGCCAACACACGGCATCACCCATCACGGGATCTAGCCAACAAGACCAGGATCAAGGATACGCATGGTGGCCAGCCAGCGTTTTGGGAAGGATGTTGGATAGGAAAAATAAAATTTTACTCCAACACAAATGCAAAATTTGTCTCATAAACACATCAATGCATTTACATAAAATAATCATCATCGTTCGTCATGATCAGTTATATCAATACAATGCTATTACATAGGTCCAACAACGACAGTGGAGGAGGTAGAGGACCCCCCACGTAAATCGGTATCTGACGAATCCTCCGCCCATACGGTCAAGCTGCTCATACAGTTGTTGATGTTGATCAGCAACAAAGGCTAGCAAACAATGCTTGACTCCAGCTCAGTACAGCACCCATGCGGCACGTGTGCGCGCAGCCCACACACAAAACCACCGACGTCAAAAGGGCGGGCCACCGTCATCCATACATACCAATCAGTAAAGGACCGCTCGTCCATCCTCTCTTCACACTAAGGTCAGGTCATCTGTTAGGATGTCATCATCAACCTGCAACACTCAAAAGACAGGTGGTGGGCAACATTTCCCACCCAAATATTAGTTCCATGAACCTTTGTAACTGTAGATGTAATAAAATTCTACTCTTACAAAGTGGTGCGGTCTATTAAGCTATATCTATATATCAGGCATGTTCAACCTGTGCATTGGTCTATAGTTATCTTTGCTACAACAGTGTTGGAGTCCATATTTTACGCATAAGGTAATACAAAAGTAATACAAAAGACACTGAATTTTCTCAGATTCTGTCTGACAGTGCCTTTTCAGATAATCAAATATAAAGTTATCAGGATACCCATATTTTGCAGTTTTGATAAAATAGTTAAAACTTAATATATTCAAAATAAGTTTTATCCACATTGAACAGGAAAACAAAATGGCAAGAACAAAGAGAGGCCTATGTCCAGCCGTGAACAGTGTGACTGTTGGTGATAAATATGAAATGATTTTAATCCATGCAGATCTAAGGATTTCGAAAATACTAGTGCTATAATTATTACTCATGTAAGAACATGTTTAATCCAATATTGAATATTTTTAGGCATAGTGCAAGCTGTGAAATTGTTGAACTGTTTGCCAACTGAGCCATAAAAGAGAAATTTACAAGCTACCAATATTATAAAGCAAGAGTAGTGCAGTCTTATTTCTAAAAATGATTCCACTCAGTTTGTATAGTTAATATGGTGGTGAGTTTATATCAATAGTTTTATTTGACTATATTTAAGGGAATTTTCTAAATAATGTTAATATTTATTTTAAACTGTTAACATGTGGTGCTAATGTAATTCTTATTTATTCATACACACTTAATAATTGTTTATCTGAATAAATAAATTTAAACTGACCAATCACTACTGACTTAGAAATAAAGCATGAGTAGTCCATACAATTACTTTTACTAGCCAAGAATAAATACTGCTAAATGGGAAAAGAGATAATATGGATTTTCACATCATGTTCTTTAAACCCACTTATCATCGTCCTAATAATCATATTCCTAACCGTCTTGTATCCCACAAGAGTTAAGCAATAAGGTTGGCACTAAATTTTATTGGTTTATCACTGGTTGTCATCTTGAATATAGATGCAACTAACTTTGCAAATGAACTCACAAATAAAATAAATTGTATTTACCAAGTAAAACACTAAGGCTTGGTATCTATAAAAGATTAGCAGTCACCTGCCTTAAGACTTTCAACCTAAAATGCTTAGAGGTGGACTATTTTAGAACCTAAGTGAGTGCATATGTCCATAAAGAAATCTACTGTCCAGATCTCATGTTTCTAGCTTCAGTAGTTTGGGTTAAGCAAGGACGTATCATGGTCGGAACAAATCACTCTATACAGGTATAAAATTAAGCGACAAATATTAAGATATGTCGGGTTCCCTTGTCTTATTATATAACCTTAACTTGAGCTGCAAGTTGACAGTAACAATTTCAACATAACGTTAAAATGAAATCATGTAGGCACCTACAGAGTCCACGAATATATAATAAAACCTATTTCGTAACTTTACAAATATTAGCTTTAAAAATATGTATCACAACTTTATTTTTATATCTACCTTCTGAATATTTATCTGTACTAATATAATAAAACTGAAGTTTGTTTTGTTGAATGCACTTATCTGTGAAACTACTGGCTTTATGCAAATAATTATTTTTGTGGTGGATAGTCATTTATCAAGAGAAGCTTCATAATCGCGCCGTGAGCACTAGCCATAAGTAATGCAGTTAAGTAGTTAGCCTTATGTAATGTGTAACCAAGGGCTATAAATAATGTTTTGATTCCTTTAATGTTTTACTACTGAGATAATCTATTGACTACAGATTGAATTCATATTCAGCACATCAATTAGCTTATTTAAACTGAAAGCAAATCAGGTAATTTATACAATGGATCTATATCAGAGCTTCAACTTGAAAAGGGCAGTTATACCGTTCTTTACTAATAATTATATTAGTAGAACCACATAACAACAAAGCTATTTTCTCTTTGCGTAGATAAGTAAGTTTTACAGAAAGTTTGCGACATGGCCTAACGATTAATAAACTGACAAGAGCCCCAGCCGACGGCATAACATGACTATAAGCACAGTAGCACTGCTATATACCAAACGTGGATAAACAACAGTTACCTATAAGTTCTATTTGGGGTGTAACGTTCGTAATTTTGACTGTATAATGTTTGTCTGGTAATCCTTACGGGGATAGTAGGTAATCGTGTAAGCACCATAATTTATAAAATTAGGATGTTTCTCGAAAACTAATCAAATCAGCTCTGGATAAATACCTCTGGTCAGTGCATCAACAGCCCGCATCTGCAACCTCTGGTAGCACTCGGAGCAGAACAGCGTTCACGCCACAGCACACCCCGGTGCGTGCATCCCGTCGTAGTCGCTCTGTCGCTCTCGCTCGCACGTGGCCTCACGTGAAGTGTAGACGTGCTCGCCATAACTCCGTCACATGTGTGTGTTCTCCAATCAGGGTTGACTAGCGCCAAACACGGCTGCCAAGCGCTTGTCGCATCAGTCTTCAGATCATCATTGGTAATGGCGGCTAAGCCAAGAGACCCATCATTCTCGCGCCAACCGTAGATCCTGAAGTCTCTTAGGGGGCGTTTATCCAACCGCTGCTGTCGGCGATATGCCAGGGCCAGGGTTATCGTGTCCAGACTCCATAATAAAAACACTCACGTAATATTACTTGGTTTATTATCAATTGATTTCTAGCACAGAATTGCATTAAAATGCGAACTACAGTCCTTTTTATAAACTAACCGTCATTACACTTAATGTAACGTTTAACAACTCCTTTTCAACATATAATTGAAATTACTGTACGATTAATTATAAACTAATCAAAAATCGACATTAATATTGTAATGAATTTTGCACAATACCAAATTATTTATTTTACACGAATAACAAATATATTTTATTAACCAAACGCTGCTTTACAACATTGTCAACAGATGGCGCTATCAACAGGATGCAAATTTAAACGCATGTTATTTATTGCCGTAAAAATAAGTGTCAGAATAATGTTATTTAATACTAATTGATTTTACTATGAAAGTTTCTGGAGTTCTCTTAATAACTAAGCGATAAATTAAATACCCAATCTTTATAAAACAGTTAAGCAGCCAATACAGTGTCTAATATTGTAAAGTAGTGAAGTTCTCAGTTCTGTGTTCACAAATAGTTATTTAAATATTAATCTTAAATATTATTAACATTTTCGTAACAATATAATCATTATATATTCATTTGCGCCCATATATACGTAGATATAAGTTGTACATAGGTATATTAGGTTTTAAGTTTTAGTAATAAGTTCTGTTTAGTTATGTAAGTTAGCAATTATTGTTGTATTGTGGTGGAGGTGTAATATATTGTAAATAGTGGGTAGCTATAAGTGACGTTCACATTAAAAATGTAACAAGCCAGTCGGCCAATATATGTTGTACAGCAAAGTTGTGTATCATTCCGCATTACCAAATATCCCCGGCTAGTTAGTGTTTTATCCTAAATATTACATTGGCGACGAGAACCAAGAATATTACGCGTTAAATACGGCAACAGTGATTAGAGCGTTTGCGTGTAAACATCAAACATTATCAACAAAAATGTCGATCGGAAAGATTGCCGAGTTCAAAGTTAACTGTGACGACTGGCGGTTATATGTGGAGCGACTAGAACAGTACTTTTTAGTAAATAAAATTACGACGGATTTGAAAGTGCCTACATTAATAACGGTCATGGGAGCAGACAGTTACGAGCTTTTGGTTAACCTTTGTACCCCCGAGAAACCAAAATGTAAAACGTTTGAAGAAATAACGGACATTATGGAGAAACATTTACAGCCTAAACCGAGTGAATTAGCTGAGCGGTATAAGTTTAGGCATCGCAAGCAAAAGGAAGGCGAAACCATATCGGAATATACTGCAGTTTTGAAAAAGATGTCCAAAACTTGTGGTTTCGGAACGTGGTTGGAAGAAAGCCTAAGAGACCAGTTGGTATGCGGGATAAGCAGCGAGATAATACGACAACGATTGTTCGCGGAAAGTCGGTTAGATTTTGCCAAGGCGTATGGGCTGGCGGTCAGTTTGGAGGCGGCCGAGAAAGATGCAGCAGCGGTGGTGGAACGGAGCAGACAACCGGCGCCTAGCACGAGTTCGACCGATATCGATTGTCAGGTGCTGACGCCGAAGCCGAGACGCAGTGCAAGGTCTGCGGTGGGCGAGCGAGGCGGAGACCAGAACAGGCATGGCAGGCGCGAGGCGTATCGGCCAGCTGCCACGCCTACTCCGGCGGCACGCGTGTGGCCGCTACCGCAGTGTCGGGTGTGTGGATCGCAGCACGAGGCAGCCACTTGCAAATACGGACGTTACGTGTGCAGAGTGTGCAACCAGCAGGGTCATCTGCGGCGCGTTTGCCCGAGGCTAACGGGGCAGCACCATGTTGACCTTCAACGCGACGACGACGACAACAAGGACGATAACGATAGCGTGGCCAGCGACGAGGTAGTAGATATACGTTTATTATCACCTACAGAGTGTACACCTATCTATATTACTTTAAATGTGAATGGTCATGATATAAAAATGGAGTGCGATACAGGAAGTGCTGTGTCATGTATAAGTTCGGCATGTTATAACAAATTGTTCCGAAATTTAACTCTTACGCCATGTGAATTAAGGTTTAAGTATTATACAGGCTAATCAATTAAACCATTGGGTAAGCTGTTAACCCTAGTCAAATATAGGAATACAGCCAAATTACTGGAATTATTTGTTGTAGAAAATGGTAAAACCATTCTGTTAGGTCGTCAGTGGATGGCGGAGTTAAAAATACAATTACCCCCCGTTACTTACGATTGTAATAATTTATGTATGTTTAAAGGCGATGTGTTTGATGAATTTGCATTCAGTTCCAGATACTCTGAGGTGTTCGCGGATGGGTTGGGCCGATTCACTGGTGGCACAGTGAGCATCCACATCCGCGAGGGGGCGAGGCCGGTGTTCATGCGCGCGCGACCACTCGCTTACGCGCTGCGCGAGCTCGTTGAGCGCGCGCTTGAGCAGCTGGTGCGCGATGGCATTCTCTCGCCCGTTGAGCGTTCTGACTGGGCGACTCCTATCGTGCCGGTCGTGAAGAAGGACGGTAACATCAGAATTTGTGCTGATTATAAGTTAACGTTGAATAAAGTCGTAGAAATTGACCGTTATCCGTTGCCGAGAATTGAGGAATTGTTATTACGTTTGAAAGGGGGTGACCGTTTTAGCAAAATAGATCTCTCACAAGCTTACGCATAATTTGAATTAGACGATACAAAGAAATATACCGTAATTAATACTCATAAGGGTTTATTTAGGTACAATCGGCTAGTTTATGGACTATCTTCAAGCCCGGGTATATTTCAAAGACATTTGGAGCAATTATTTGCGTATATGCCTCACGTCGGAGTGTTCCTTGATGACATTATTATTACTGGATGCACCCATCAGGAACACTTAACTAATTTATGTAATGTTTTCGATCGTTTGCGTAAATTCGGCCTGAAAGTTAAGAAGGAAAAGTGCGTGTTTTTCGAGACGTCTATAAACTACTTGGGTCACACGATAAGTAAGGATGGAGTTCACACATGTCCTGACAAGGTCAAAGCTATTGTCAAAACGCCGGCACCCACTAACATTTCCGAATTAAGAGCATTTATTGGTATGGTTATGTATTATGGAAAGTTTATAAAAAATATAAGCACGATTCTAGCAACTTTGTATAATTTACTTAAGGCAGGCGTTAAGTATCGGTGGGCTAAAGAGTGCGAAAATGCATTTCGCGAGGTTAAAGCATTGCTAGCAAGTAGTAAGATATTAATGCACTACTCGCCAGAGTTGCCGCTTATATTGACCACAGATGCGAGCAGCGTAGGTATTGGCGCGGTGATATCGCATACGACTGCGAGCGGCGAGCGGCCGGTGGCATATGCTTCCCGTGCGCTGACTGCCGCTGAACGCGCTTACTCACAAATAGATCGCGAAGCACTTGCTATTGTATACAGCGTCCGCAAATTTCATCAATACCTTTATGGTCGTAAATTTATTCTTAGGACGGATCATAAACCGTTGACATATATTTTAGGTGATAAAGTAGGCGTTCCGGTAATGGCTGCTTCCAGATTGCAACGTTGGGCAGTATTGTTATCGGGTTATAATTATGATATAGAATATATATCGTCTAAGAAAAACTGTGCAGACGCATTATCAAGGCTACCTCATAGCAAAAGTAAGGAAAATAAAAATAGCGAAGAGAACACATACGTTAATTTTGTTGAAAATTTCTTACCCATAACAAGTAAAGAAATCAAACAGGCTACTGCCGTAGACGCAGTTCTAAGTAGGGTTTTGGGTTATATTCAATCCGGTTGGCCTTTGTCTTGCACCGATGAGCACATAAAACCCTACTTTGTTAGGCGCAATGAATTGTATACTGAATATGGATGTATAATGTGGGGTTATCGTATGGTGATACCGGTGTCATTACAGGGTAATATCTTAAAACAGTTACATATTAGTCATATGGGTATAGTAAAGACTAAATCTTTAGCTCGAAGCTATGTATGGTGGCCCAATATAGATAAGGACGTAGAATTAATATGTAAGCAGTGTGAGACTTGTGCGGCCGAGGCAGACGCTGCGCCACGGGCTCGCATACAGCCGTGGCCGTACCACGCACGTCCATGGAGCAGGCTACATATTGACTTCTTGGGCCCATACAAGGGATTAACTTTTTTTATTTTGATAGACTCGACTTCAAAGTGGATAGAGCTTTTTGAAATGCCTCGCACTACTGCGTCAAGTGTGATCAAGATATTAAGATCTACTTTCGCACGATTTGGGTTACCTGAAGAATTAGTTTCAGATCAAGGACCGCCATGCACAAGTTTAGAATTAAAAAATTTTTTGTCCAACAATGGTATTAAGCAAGCCTTTTCACCGATATATCACCCGGCCTCAAACGGTGCAGCCGAGAATGCTGTTAAGCTGTGTAAACGTGCGATAAAAAAAGCACATAGGGACAATGTAGATATAGATGCAGCCTTACAAACGTTCCTTCTAGCATATCGAAACACGGTTCATAGTACGACCGGTGAAACACCGGCTATGATGTTGCAAAAGCGGTCTCTGCGTTCAAGGTTAGATCTGTTGCGCTCCGAACGTACTGTCGAGGACAAGGTTCGGGACGCATAAAGGCGCCAAGTCGAATACGCAGGCGGGGTACCGCGGAACTTCCGAGAAGGTGACTCGGTATGGGCGCGCGGTTACGGAACCCGGGATAAATGGGTAAAGGGTATCGTGGAAGCGGTTGACAGTTCACGGAGATACTCCGTGGCGGGGGATGACGGTCAATTACTTAAGAGGCATGTTGATCAAATTCGTCGTAGATCGTGCTTGTCTGATGTTACTGTACCTGTTCCCGAAGGCAGGAGTGACTCCTTAAAAGAGGGGGAGCTGGTTGGGGAGCTCCCGGGTGGGACGGTTGGCGGGCGAGATAATGCTGGTGAGGGTAGTGTAGGTCATACTGTAGATGACACCAAAGACGTATCGGATGTTTTGTCAGACAATATTCCAGCGGTAAATAAGTCACCATTCTTGCCACCACCAACTGAGTCCCCAGTGAATCGGTACTCAAAGCGGATACGAAAACCAGTCGTTAGGTTTCAGAGTTGAATGTATGTACATAATATTAGGTTAAGATGTAAAAGATGTATACGTAGATATAAATTGTACATAGGTATATTAGGTTTTAAGTTTTAGTAATAAGTTCTGTTTAGTTATGTAAGTTAGCAATTATTGTTGTATTGTGGTGGAGGTGTAATATATTGTAAATAGTGGGTAGCTATAAGTGACGTTCACATTAAAAATGTAACAAGCCAGTCGGCCAATATATGTTGTACAGCAAAGTTGTGTATCATTCCGCATTACCAAATATCCCCGGCTAGTTAGTGTTTTATCCTAAATATTACATTGGCGACGAGAACCAAGAATATTACGCGTTAAATACGGCAACAGTGATTAGAGCGTTTGCGTGTAAACATCAAACATTATCAACAAAAATGTCGATCGGAAAGATTGCCGAGTTCAAAGTTAACTGTGACGACTGGCGGTTATATGTGGAGCGACTAGAACAGTACTTTTTAGTAAATAAAATTACGACGGATTTGAAAGTGCCTACATTAATAACGGTCATGGGAGCAGACAGTTACGAGCTTTTGGTTAACCTTTGTACCCCCGAGAAACCAAAATGTAAAACGTTTGAAGAAATAACGGACATTATGGAGAAACATTTACAGCCTAAACCGAGTGAATTAGCTGAGCGGTATAAGTTTAGGCATCGCAAGCAAAAGGAAGGCGAAACCATATCGGAATATACTGCAGTTTTGAAAAAGATGTCCAAAACTTGTGGTTTCGGAACGTGGTTGGAAGAAAGCCTAAGAGACCAGTTGGTATGCGGGATAAGCAGCGAGATAATACGACAACGATTGTTCGCGGAAAGTCGGTTAGATTTTGCCAAGGCGTATGGGCTGGCGGTCAGTTTGGAGGCGGCCGAGAAAGATGCAGCAGCGGTGGTGGAACGGAGCAGACAACCGGCGCCTAGCACGAGTTCGACCGATATCGATTGTCAGGTGCTGACGCCGAAGCCGAGACGCAGTGCAAGGTCTGCGGTGGGCGAGCGAGGCGGAGACCAGAACAGGCATGGCAGGCGCGAGGCGTATCGGCCAGCTGCCACGCCTACTCCGGCGGCACGCGTGTGGCCGCTACCGCAGTGTCGGGTGTGTGGATCGCAGCACGAGGCAGCCACTTGCAAATACGGACGTTACGTGTGCAGAGTGTGCAACCAGCAGGGTCATCTGCGGCGCGTTTGCCCGAGGCTAACGGGGCAGCACCATGTTGACCTTCAACGCGACGACGACGACAACAAGGACGATAACGATAGCGTGGCCAGCGACGAGGTAGTAGATATACGTTTATTATCACCTACAGAGTGTACACCTATCTATATTACTTTAAATGTGAATGGTCATGATATAAAAATGGAGTGCGATACAGGAAGTGCTGTGTCATGTATAAGTTCGGCATGTTATAACAAATTGTTCCGAAATTTAACTCTTACGCCATGTGAATTAAGGTTTAAGTATTATACAGGCTAATCAATTAAACCATTGGGTAAGCTGTTAACCCTAGTCAAATATAGGAATACAGCCAAATTACTGGAATTATTTGTTGTAGAAAATGGTAAAACCATTCTGTTAGGTCGTCAGTGGATGGCGGAGTTAAAAATACAATTACCCCTCGTTACTTACGATTGTAATAATTTATGTATGTTTAAAGGCGATGTGTTTGATGAATTTGCATTCAGTTCCAGATACTCTGAGGTGTTCGCGGATGGGTTGGGCCGATTCACTGGTGGCACAGTGAGCATCCACATCCGCGAGGGGGCGAGGCCGGTGTTCATGCGCGCGCGACCACTCGCTTACGCGCTGCGCGAGCCCGTTGAGCGCGCGCTTGAGCAGCTGGTGCGCGATGGCATTCTCTCGCCCGTTGAGCGTTCTGACTGGGCGACTCCTATCGTGCCGGTCGTGAAGAAGGACGGTAACATCAGAATTTGTGCTGATTATAAGTTAACGTTGAATAAAGTCGTAGAAATTGACCGTTATCCGTTGCCGAGAATTGAGGAATTGTTATTACGTTTGAAAGGGGGTGACCGTTTTAGCAAAATAGATCTCTCACAAGCTTACGCATAATTTGAATTAGACGATACAAAGAAATATACCGTAATTAATACTCATAAGGGTTTATTTAGGTACAATCGGCTAGTTTATGGACTATCTTCAAGCCCGGGTATATTTCAAAGACATTTGGAGCAATTATTTGCGTATATGCCTCACGTCGGAGTGTTCCTTGATGACATTATTATTACTGGATGCACCCATCAGGAACACTTAACTAATTTATGTAATGTTTTCGATCGTTTGCGTAAATTCGGCCTGAAAGTTAAGAAGGAAAAGTGCGTGTTTTTCGAGACGTCTATAAACTACTTGGGTCACACGATAAGTAAGGATGGAGTTCACACATGTCCTGACAAGGTCAAAGCTATTGTCAAAACGCCGGCACCCACTAACATTTCCGAATTAAGAGCATTTATTGGTATGGTTATGTATTATGGAAAGTTTATAAAAAATATAAGCACGATTCTAGCACCTTTGTATAATTTACTTAAGGCAGGTGTTAAGTATCGGTGGGCTAAAGAGTGCGAAAATGCATTTCGCGAGGTTAAAGCATTGCTAGCAAGTAGTAAGATATTAATGCACTACTCGCCAGAGTTGCCGCTTATATTGACCACAGATGCGAGCAGCGTAGGTATTGGCGCGGTGATATCGCATACGACTGCGAGCGGCGAGCGGCCGGTGGCATATGCTTCCCGTGCGCTGACTGCCGCTGAACGCGCTTACTCACAAATAGATCGCGAAGCACTTGCTATTGTATACGGCGTCCGCAAATTTCATCAATACCTTTATGGTCGTAAATTTATTCTTAGGACGGATCATAAACCGTTGACATATATTTTAGGTGATAAAGTAGGCGTTCCGGTAATGGCTGCTTCCAGATTGCAACGTTGGGCAGTATTGTTATCGGGTTATAATTATGATATAGAATATATATCGTCTAAGAAAAACTGTGCAGACGCATTATCAAGGCTACCTCATAGCAAAAGTAAGGAAAATAAAAATAGCGAAGAGAACACATACGTTAATTTTGTTGAAAATTTCTTACCCATAACAAGTAAAGAAATCAAACAGGCTACTGCCGTAGACGCAGTTCTAAGTAGGGTTTTGGGTTATATTCAATCCGGTTGGCCTTTGTCTTGCACCGATGAGCACATAAAACCCTACTTTGTTAGGCGCAATGAATTGTATACTGAATATGGATGTATAATGTGGGGTTATCGTATGGTGATACCGGTGTCATTACAGGGTAATATCTTAAAACAGTTACATATTAGTCATATGGGTATAGTAAAGACTAAATCTTTAGCTCGAAGCTATGTATGGTGGCCCAATATAGATAAGGACGTAGAATTAATATGTAAGCAGTGTGAGACTTGTGCGGCCGAGGCAGACGCTGCGCCACGGGCTCGCATACAGCCGTGGCCGTACCACGCACGTCCATGGAGCAGGCTACATATTGACTTCTTGGGCCCATACAAGGGATTAACTTTTTTTATTTTGATAGACTCGACTTCAAAGTGGATAGAGCTTTTTGAAATGCCTCGCACTACTGCGTCAAGTGTGATCAAGATATTAAGATCTACTTTCGCACGATTTGGGTTACCTGAAGAATTAGTTTCAGATCAAGGACCGCCATGCACAAGTTTAGAATTAAAAAAATTTTTGTCCAACAATGGTATTAAGCAAGCCTTTTCACCGATATATCACCCGGCCTCAAACGGTGCAGCCGAGAATGCTGTTAAGCTGTGTAAACGTGCGATAAAAAAAGCACATAGGGACAATGTAGATATAGATGCAGCCTTACAAACGTTCCTTCTAGCATATCGAAACACGGTTCATAGTACGACCGGTGAAACACCGGCTATGATGTTGCAAAAGCGGTCTCTGCGTTCAAGGTTAGATCTGTTGCGCTCCGAACGTACTGTCGAGGACAAGGTTCGGGACGCATAAAGGCGCCAAGTCGAATACGCAGGCGGGGTACCGCGGAACTTCCGAGAAGGTGACTCGGTATGGGCGCGCGGTTACGGAACCCGGGATAAATGGGTAAAGGGTATCGTGGAAGCGGTTGACAGTTCACGGAGATACTCCGTGGCGGGGGATGACGGTCAATTACTTAAGAGGCATGTTGATCAAATTCGTCGTAGATCGTGCTTGTCTGATGTTACTGTACCTGTTCCCGAAGGCAGGAGTGACTCCTTAAAAGAGGGGGAGCTGGTTGGGGAGCTCCCGGGTGGGACGGTTGGCGGGCGAGATAATGCTGGTGAGGGTAGTGTAGGTCATACTGTAGATGACACCAAAGACGTATCGGATGTTTTGTCAGACAATATTCCAGCGGTAAATAAGTCACCATTCTTGCCACCACCAACTGAGTCCCCAGTGAATCGGTACTCAAAGCGGATACGAAAACCAGTCGTTAGGTTTCAGAGTTGAATGTATGTACATAATATTAGGTTAAGATGTAAAAGATGTATACGTAGATATAAATTGTACATAGGTATATTAGGTTTTAAGTTTTAGTAATAAGTTCTGTTTAGTTATGTAAGTTAGCAATTATTGTTGTATTGTGGTGGAGGTGTAATATATTGTAAATAGTGGGTAGCTATAAGTGACGTTCACATTAAAAATGTAACAAGCCAGTCGGCCAATATATGTTGTACAGCAAAGTTGTGTATCATTCCGCATTACCAAATATCCCCGGCTAGTTAGTGTTTTATCCTAAATATTACATTGGCGACGAGAACCAAGAATATTACGCGTTAAATACGGCAACAGTGATTAGAGCGTTTGCGTGTAAACATGAAACATTATCAACAAAAATGTCGATCGGAAAGATTGCCGAGTTCAAAGTTAACTGTGACGACTGGCGGTTATATGTGGAGCGACTAGAACAGTACTTTTTAGTAAATAAAATTACGACGGATTTGAAAGTGCCTACATTAATAACGGTCATGGGAGCAGACAGTTACGAGCTTTTGGTTAACCTTTGTACCCCCGAGAAACCAAAATGTAAAACGTTTGAAGAAATAACGGACATTATGGAGAAACATTTACAGCCTAAACCGAGTGAATTAGCTGAGCGGTATAAGTTTAGGCATCGCAAGCAAAAGGAAGGCGAAACCATATCGGAATATACTGCAGTTTTGAAAAAGATGTCCAAAACTTGTGGTTTCGGAACGTGGTTGGAAGAAAGCCTAAGAGACCAGTTGGTATGCGGGATAAGCAGCGAGATAATACGACAACGATTGTTCGCGGAAAGTCGGTTAGATTTTGCCAAGGCGTATGGGCTGGCGGTCAGTTTGGAGGCGGCCGAGAAAGATGCAGCAGCGGTGGTGGAACGGAGCAGACAACCGGCGCCTAGCACGAGTTCGACCGATATCGATTGTCAGGTGCTGACGCCGAAGCCGAGACGCAGTGCAAGGTCTGCGGTGGGCGAGCGAGGCGGAGACCAGAACAGGCATGGCAGGCGCGAGGCGTATCGGCCAGCTGCCACGCCTACTCCGGCGGCACGCGTGTGGCCGCTACCGCAGTGTCGGGTGTGTGGATCGCAGCACGAGGCAGCCACTTGCAAATACGGACGTTACGTGTGCAGAGTGTGCAACCAGCAGGGTCATCTGCGGCGCGTTTGCCCGAGGCTAACGGGGCAGCACCATGTTGACCTTCAACGCGACGACGACGACAACAAGGACGATAACGATAGCGTGGCCAGCGACGAGGTAGTAGATATACGTTTATTATCACCTACAGAGTGTACACCTATCTATATTACTTTAAATGTGAATGGTCATGATATAAAAATGGAGTGCGATACAGGAAGTGCTGTGTCATGTATAAGTTCGGCATGTTATAACAAATTGTTCCGAAATTTAACTCTTACGCCATGTGAATTAAGGTTTAAGTATTATACAGGCTAATCAATTAAACCATTGGGTAAGCTGTTAACCCTAGTCAAATATAGGAATACAGCCAAATTACTGGAATTATTTGTTGTAGAAAATGGTAAAACCATTCTGTTAGGTCGTCAGTGGATGGCGGAGTTAAAAATACAATTACCCCTCGTTACTTACGATTGTAATAATTTATGTATGTTTAAAGGCGATGTGTTTGATGAATTTGCATTCAGTTCCAGATACTCTGAGGTGTTCGCGGATGGGTTGGGCCGATTCACTGGTGGCACAGTGAGCATCCACATCCGCGAGGGGGCGAGGCCGGTGTTCATGCGCGCGCGACCACTCGCTTACGCGCTGCGCGAGCCCGTTGAGCGCGCGCTTGAGCAGCTGGTGCGCGATGGCATTCTCTCGCCCGTTGAGCGTTCTGACTGGGCGACTCCTATCGTGCCGGTCGTGAAGAAGGACGGTAACATCAGAATTTGTGCTGATTATAAGTTAACGTTGAATAAAGTCGTAGAAATTGACCGTTATCCGTTGCCGAGAATTGAGGAATTGTTATTACGTTTGAAAGGGGGTGACCGTTTTAGCAAAATAGATCTCTCACAAGCTTACGCATAATTTGAATTAGACGATACAAAGAAATATACCGTAATTAATACTCATAAGGGTTTATTTAGGTACAATCGGCTAGTTTATGGACTATCTTCAAGCCCGGGTATATTTCAAAGACATTTGGAGCAATTATTTGCGTATATGCCTCACGTCGGAGTGTTCCTTGATGACATTATTATTACTGGATGCACCCATCAGGAACACTTAACTAATTTATGTAATGTTTTCGATCGTTTGCGTAAATTCGGCCTGAAAGTTAAGAAGGAAAAGTGCGTGTTTTTCGAGACGTCTATAAACTACTTGGGTCACACGATAAGTAAGGATGGAGTTCACACATGTCCTGACAAGGTCAAAGCTATTGTCAAAACGCCGGCACCCACTAACATTTCCGAATTAAGAGCATTTATTGGTATGGTTATGTATTATGGAAAGTTTATAAAAAATATAAGCACGATTCTAGCACCTTTGTATAATTTACTTAAGGCAGGTGTTAAGTATCGGTGGGCTAAAGAGTGCGAAAATGCATTTCGCGAGGTTAAAGCATTGCTAGCAAGTAGTAAGATATTAATGCACTACTCGCCAGAGTTGCCGCTTATATTGACCACAGATGCGAGCAGCGTAGGTATTGGCGCGGTGATATCGCATACGACTGCGAGCGGCGAGCGGCCGGTGGCATATGCTTCCCGTGCGCTGACTGCCGCTGAACGCGCTTACTCACAAATAGATCGCGAAGCACTTGCTATTGTATACGGCGTCCGCAAATTTCATCAATACCTTTATGGTCGTAAATTTATTCTTAGGACGGATCATAAACCGTTGACATATATTTTAGGTGATAAAGTAGGCGTTCCGGTAATGGCTGCTTCCAGATTGCAACGTTGGGCAGTATTGTTATCGGGTTATAATTATGATATAGAATATATATCGTCTAAGAAAAACTGTGCAGACGCATTATCAAGGCTACCTCATAGCAAAAGTAAGGAAAATAAAAATAGCGAAGAGAACACATACGTTAATTTTGTTGAAAATTTCTTACCCATAACAAGTAAAGAAATCAAACAGGCTACTGCCGTAGACGCAGTTCTAAGTAGGGTTTTGGGTTATATTCAATCCGGTTGGCCTTTGTCTTGCACCGATGAGCACATAAAACCCTACTTTGTTAGGCGCAATGAATTGTATACTGAATATGGATGTATAATGTGGGGTTATCGTATGGTGATACCGGTGTCATTACAGGGTAATATCTTAAAACAGTTACATATTAGTCATATGGGTATAGTAAAGACTAAATCTTTAGCTCGAAGCTATGTATGGTGGCCCCATATAGATAAGGACGTAGAATTAATATGTAAGCAGTGTGAGACTTGTGCGGCCGAGGCAGACGCTGCGCCACGGGCTCGCATACAGCCGTGGCCGTACCACGCACGTCCATGGAGCAGGCTACATATTGACTTCTTGGGCCCATACAAGGGATTAACTTTTTTTATTTTGATAGACTCGACTTCAAAGTGGATAGAGCTTTTTGAAATGCCTCGCACTACTGCGTCAAGTGTGATCAAGATATTAAGATCTACTTTCGCACGATTTGGGTTACCTGAAGAATTAGTTTCAGATCAAGGACCGCCATGCACAAGTTTAGAATTAAAAAATTTTTTGTCCAACAATGGTATTAAGCAAGCCTTTTCACCGATATATCACCCGGCCTCAAACGGTGCAGCCGAGAATGCTGTTAAGCTGTGTAAACGTGCGATAAAAAAAGCACATAGGGACAATGTAGATATAGATGCAGCCTTACAAACGTTCCTTCTAGCATATCGAAACACGGTTCATAGTACGACCGGTGAAACACCGGCTATGATGTTGCAAAAGCGGTCTCTGCGTTCAAGGTTAGATCTGTTGCGCTCCGAACGTACTGTCGAGGACAAGGTTCGGGACGCATAAAGGCGCCAAGTCGAATACGCAGGCGGGGTACCGCGGAACTTCCGAGAAGGTGACTCGGTATGGGCGCGCGGTTACGGAACCCGGGATAAATGGGTAAAGGGTATCGTGGAAGCGGTTGACAGTTCACGGAGATACTCCGTGGCGGGGGATGACGGTCAATTACTTAAGAGGCATGTTGATCAAATTCGTCGTAGATCGTGCTTGTCTGATGTTACTGTACCTGTTCCCGAAGGCAGGAGTGACTCCTTAAAAGAGGGGGAGCTGGTTGGGGAGCTCCCGGGTGGGACGGTTGGCGGGCGAGATAATGCTGGTGAGGGTAGTGTAGGTCATACTGTAGATGACACCAAAGACGTATCGGATGTTTTGTCAGACAATATTCCAGCGGTAAATAAGTCACCATTCTTGCCACCACCAACTGAGTCCCCAGTGAATCGGTACTCAAAGCGGATACGAAAACCAGTCGTTAGGTTTCAGAGTTGAATGTATGTACATAATATTAGGTTAAGATGTAAAAGATGTATACGTAGATATAAGTTGTACATAGGTATATTAGGTTTTAAGTTTTAGTAATAAGTTCTGTTTAGTTATGTAAGTTAGCAATTATTGTTGTATTGTGGTGGAGGTGTAATATATTGTAAATAGTGGGTAGCTATAAGTGACGTTCACATTAAAAATGTAACAAGCCAGTCGGCCAATATATGTTGTACAGCAAAGTTGTGTATCATTCCGCATTACCAAATATCCCCGGCTAGTTAGTGTTTTATCCTAAATATTACACCAATATTTGGTCTATCCATTGATTTGGCTACTCGAGAAACATACTTGACGACCGGTCGGCGTCGCGGGAGTGTAAGCGACTGCTACGCCGAAGGTCGCGGGTTCGATCCACGCTCAAGTCAAACATTTGTGTGCATGAACATGGATGTTCGTCTTGATCTGGGTGTTTCTATGTAAAATATGTATGTATTTATAAAAAAAGTATATACATAATAATGTGTATGTTTATCCGTTATCTAGTACCCATAGTACAAGCTTCTGCTTAGTTTGGGACTAGATGGTGTTGTGTGAATGAGGTAGAATATTATATTACAATATTATATTTTGAACTGAGGTTACGTCATATATCTATATTTCTGTAGTAGCCTACTCCATCGATTGATTAGATATTGGAACCACCCATCAGATGATTTAGTATGATTATGATGTACAGCCGAAATAGCTTTATTTAAATTTTTCTTTGGATCGCTTTACCTTCAAGCTTGAGACACTTCGTATCACTTGTGCGATATAAGAATCTTGAAGGTTCGAGCAAATATTCTAACGGATACGTTGTTTGATCGCCGAGACATATTTACTGACAAATACACGACACATTTTCTGTGCCACACACATATCCTGAAGATTAAAAACATTTTCCAGATACTATTCTTTCCATTTTATGTGTTTATCTTCGATTCATTATGGTCTTAAAGGTTCTTGGCTAACTGAGATTTGGATTTAGTTGGTTCGATAGATATCTGGTTTCAATTATGTATTAATAGCTTGTATCAATTGCACAAGATTTTTGAATCAAAAGATTTTCGTTATTATTGCAATATTTACATACATAGACTCACGCCTGTTTCCCGGAGGGGTAGGCAGAGACTACGGAACGCAATTTGCAACGATCCTGACATATCTCTCTTGCTTCATTCACTCCCATCAGGTTCCTCATGCATGCGCTTCTTTTCAGGGTACTTTTTGCCATATTTTATACTTAATAAGCCAAATTTTACGGTCGGCCGCCTTTTCTACACCAAATGGCTGCGTGAAATGCTGCTAAAATGAAATAAGGCTGACTACACTTAGCAGTTCCTGAAAACTTCAACTGTTTGTAAAAATAACTAGTGAGTTAAGTTGGCAATACATAGATAGCCTGGCGAAACAGAATTATTCGATTTACCTCATCATTCAATTTTTATTATAGTATAACTTCTTAATTTTATTAGTCATATTTCACATAACGTTCTGTGCTGTAAAACTTCATGCCAGAAAAAATAACATATTTCAATCTCACAATTTGTACCTCAAGCAGGACAGCCTAAATTCAAATCCTGAGCTGGCAATAAAGACATAAGCACTTAAACGACTGCGCTCTCCGTAGTCTGCTTAGCATTAGCAAAAGCAAAAAAATTAAAACCAATAACACATCACATAACACCGATTATACAACGGCGTACGATTTTCCGCCGGCGATTTTCGGTTAAGAGACAAACTCTATTTGCTGAATAAATTTCCAGGCTTTGGCTTGTATTTGAATCTGTGCCAACTTTGCCAAGTCTCGCAATCAGAGCCGTATGTAGGCCAAGAGGCTGCGGTGGACGACTTTCGGCTTTTTTGTCTGACGCAAACAAAGACAGGTTAGGCTTCAGGCTATTTTTGTGGGGACATTTGAGACTACATTGAGTGGTTTGAGATTCTGTGATGTTGTTCTAGGTCTAGAGGTAGGGTAGCTTGTTAGTTTGTGAGATACTGAAGTCTTATTTTTGTAGAATTATTCTGATACGTATCTACTTTTGCTGCTTCATCAGTACCTGATTGTAGATTTGGAATTAGGTTTCTATCGAAGTCGAGAGAGAAAAGAATGGTCCCTAATGAATAAATAATAAATTATGCCCTAATCTAAGAAACTTTTTGAAGTAAGTTGGATTTTTTTTATAAATGCAAGTAGGTAGCAGACATGGCAGTGGCTCACTAAATGGCCAGTGCAGTTGTATCCAAGAGATTGGTCGTATAATTGGTATGACTTAGGGTAAATAAGTGACACAGAAGCACTAATAGCAAGACTTGACTTATCATCCGTATCAGATCGACAAAGTTAAGCAACGTTTGCAGAGGTCACCACTTGGATAGATGAGCACTTGCTGCGGCATTTATAATGAGATGAAAATTTCATGGCGCTACCATGCTTCAGACAGCTCTTATCGCTATCAGTTTTGATTTCTGTATCGTTAGAATAGTTGGGTCAGAAGCCCTTGGTCAGTCTTCCCTTTTTACAAACTGAAAAAGAAAGAAGTAGAGAAACATACAGTTTTTAATACCTAAGCAGTTAAATAAGCATGGCCAACATTGGTTCTAATTGATCTTGCAATATTTGACCCATGCATAGTAACAAAGAAGACAAGTCTGATAACAGGTTCCCATAGTGCCACCAAGTAAATGTTCTCCCAAACTTGTTGTAGTTTAGCTAATTCACAAATATAAATATGGCCTAGTCGATACGTTACTGTAAAATTAATTATTTGCTTAAACCCTGTACGTACTGTACTGTAAGTACCTTGTCAAATCAAATATTCATCATCATATCAGCCTAGAGACGGCCACTGCTGGACATAGGCCTCCCCCAAGGTTCTCCACACAGACCGATTTTGAGCTGCCTGCATCCAACCACCTTAACCAGATCGCCCGTCCACCTTGCGGGAGACCTACCCCTGCTGCGTCGTCCGGTACGTGGTCGCCACTCCAGAACCCGCCTGCCCCAACGGCCATCGGTTCTTCACGCTATGTGCCCTGCCCATTGCCACTTCAGCCTGGCTATTCGGAGAGCTATGTCGATGACTTTGGTTCTCCTGCGGTGTGACGTATGTCCGGTACTTACCGCGTCTACGTCACAGTACTGTCCATACGCTCGGCCAATCAGAGAAGGCCATCGACCGCGCTCGCGAAGCCTGACCAAATATGGTCATGAACGGACTCCAACGCTGATGGAGGGCCGGTATATAAAGGGGCCGACAGAGAGGCTGGCACCGCTAATCTATACTGACTACTACCGCTACTCTATCCGTATACGTTGTACGTGTATCCTGATTCCCAGCTGTGGGTTCCAGGTCCACCTTAAGGCTCCGGGCTACTCTACCTAGACCGCTACACTACCCTGCACCGTCCTCGACGTCACCTCTGCCGAAGAGTCTGGCCCTGCCCTGCTCATCGCACTCAGACCGCCGGCGCCTGCCAGCTGAATCTGCAGCCCTACGAGCAACCTGCCCTACACACCCTCCGGTGGTGTGAACAGCGTGGGAGACTGCAGCCCTTAGTGTTCAGGCCGGTGTCGTGTTGTTGGTCGGTCATACTCGTGGCAAGGGAAGTGAGACAATACTCGGCAATAAACGCACCTAGAACCTCTACTGCGTTTCTATTCTAGAACCCGTTACAGCAGATCTTCTCATTTCTGATTCGACCTCGCAGGGAAACTCCGAGCATAGCTCTCTCCATCGCCCTCTGAGTGACCCTTAGTTTTCGGATGAGGCCCATAGTTAGCGACCACGTCTCAGTGCCGTAGATCATCACTGACAACACACACTGGTCAAAGACTTTGGTCTTAAGACACTGCGGGATATCGGACGTGAAGATATGCCGTAACTTCCTGAACGCCGCCCAACCGAGTTGGATTCGACGAATGACCTCTTTCTCGAAGTTGGACCTACCCAATTTGATCATTTGTCCCAGGTAGACGTACTTGTCGACAACTTCGAGTGTAGAGTTCCCAACCTGGATAGGAGTAGGTACGACATGGACGTTAGACATGATTTCCGTCTTGTCCATGTTCATCTTAAGACCTACTTGTTGGGAGACTCTACAGAGGCCATCGAGCATTGTGCTGAGGTCTTCCATGGTCTCAGCCATGACTACGATATCATCAGCAAATCGAAAGTGAGTAATGTACTCGCCGTTCATGTTGATGCCGAGTCGTTCCCAGTCCAGAAGCTTGTAAACGTCTTCCAGCGCAGCGGTGAAGAGTTTCGGTGATGTAACATCTCCCTGCCTCACCCCTCGCTGTAGTCGAATAGGTTTTGAGCTCTGGTCCTGGAGGCGGACTGACATGGTGGCGTTTTCGTACAAACACTTTAGCACTTCGACATATCGATAGTCAATTTGGCAAAGTTGGAGAGACTGCAGCACTGCCCAGGTTCCGATCGAATCAAAGGCTTTCTCATAGTCCACAAACGCCAAGCATAGAGGTTGGTTATACTCCTCGGATTTCTGTAGAACCTGCCTCAGCGAATGTATGTGGTCTATGGTACTGTTACGAATTGAAAATAACGCCATCTATCAGTGAATGGGAGAACTACATGAGATTAGATGTATCAGTTGTTTAAGGCTGTTCATCTATCCTCTAATAGATGGCGTAGGTGTAAATAGAACATTTACGCAATTCTAGAAACACCTTACACGTTTCCAGAAATATCGTGAGTCGTCTCGAAAAGCCTAGTGATGTTATCCGGCCAGTATAAATAGAGCGAGAGCGCGCGAGACAGGACAGTTCAATTGAATACGGAAAGCGATCAACATCAAGCGAAGGAGAAGTAATTCGGAAGTGTTTAGTGTTGTTCTTATTAGTGAAGTGGAAAAGTGTGAAATAAGTGTGTTTTTACTGGTTGTGTAAATAAGTGTGTGTAGTGTTTGTGTGTAAATAAAGTTCAGTTTAAGTGGCATAGTGAGTTATAATTTATCGTCGAACCCCAGCTCGTAACAAATTGGTGTCAGAAGAAAGGGATAAATTATGCCGGTTATGCCGAAGGAAGAAACTGAAGGTGTGCGTACCAGGAACCAGCGCCAGCAAGACCTGGACCAGAGACGCTTCGGAGACGTTCCTTCTCCATCGCCTGGTGGACCAGGCGACTCCGCGGCTGCAGTGGAGCCTGCAAGCGCTACACACTCCGTGACGGTGCCCGACATCGCGGCTCTGATGGCGTTCATGCAGGAGCAGGCCCGCCGTCAGGAGGAGCAGGCTCGCCGTCAGGAGGAGCAAGCTCGCCGTCAAGAGGAGCACGCGCGCCGTCAGGAGGAGCAGGCTCGCCGTCAAGAGGAGCACGCGCGCCGCCTGGAGGAACAACTACAGCGCGACAAGGAGGAGCACGCGCGCCGCCTAGAGGAGCAGGTGGTGCTCATGAAGGACCTCAGCGCCGCAGTGGGGAAGGACTTGAAGGCGGTCAAGGAGGAACTCCAGCAGCACGAGGCCCGTATCAGCGACATTGAGAAGCGCGTACATGACCACCACGAGACCTGTGTTGCTGAAGTGGAGAAGAAATTGCGTGGGCTGGAAGTGACATCAGCGGCTGTAGCGCCCTCGCCCCGTGGGTTTAAGATTCCACCATTTGATGGCTCGTCATCATGGTCTGCATACAAGATCCAGTTTGAGGCTGTGATGCGATCGAATGGGTGGACCAAAGAACAGGCCTTAACCGCCCTAACCTTGGGCCTTCGTGATAGGGCCTTGACAGTGTTGGAGGCACTCGGGCAAGACGTCACCTACGAAAAGCTCCTGGAGGCGCTGGAGGCAAGATACGGTGACGCGCACCTTGAACATGTGTATCGTGCTCAGCTGAAGGACAGGACACAGCGCACCGGAGAAACTCTGCAGCAGTGGGCTCTGGAGGTGGAAAAGGTGGTCAGGAAGGCATACCAGTCGTCGCCTGCGCTTATTGATGGGAACCTCGTACAGGCGTTTACGGATGGGATCCGGGACCTGGAGGTAAGAGCAGCAGTGAGGCTTGGGCACTTCAAGGACCTCAAGGACGCCTTAGCCCACGCTCTGGAGGTGGAAGCAGTGCGACGCGACGACCGAGGTCACCGCATCAGGGAAGTTGTGTCGTCACCTCGGTGCTACAACTGCGGAGAAAGAGGCCATATCCGCTTGAGCTGCCCAAAGCGTAGGCAGCCTGGTGACACCCTGTCTCCACCAACGGGGTCGCCTGATGTGCCTTCCAGGCAGCGAGAGCAGGGAAACGAGTAGAGGCCAGGACTGCGGGGCGGGTGCTGGCTGGTAATGGAAGAGCCCCAAGTATCTCGATCTCGCAATCATGTGACGGGAACAGCCTGATCATCGAAGGCGAAATTAACAGAACACCATGCAAGCTGACATTAGACACGGGTGCTTCTCGGACAGTCGTCGGTTTCCATCTGGCAAGACGGGTTCTTCGGGGCTGCTTCAGGAACAATGAATGTGTGAATCTGAGAACAGCTACCGGTCAGCACATAACCGTCCGAGGTGAAATGGAGGTGGATCTGAAGCTAGGCAACCAAGTTTACCGTCACAAAGTCATCGTGGCCGATATAGTGGACGACTGCATCCTGGGCCTAGACTTCATGCGGGAGTATCGCTGCGAGATCGATGTTAACCAGGGAGTGTTGAAATGTGGCTCGGAAGAAGTCTTCATGGAAGGTGCAACTTCAGGAAAAGTGTACTGCCTGAAGAATGTCATTCTTCACCCGCGGACGGAAACTGTTGTACCAGTTTGTTTACGAGGGAATTCTGGTCGAGGGAACCGCTGCGTACTAATCGAAGGTCTAGAGAAAGAGGCCTCCTGGAAGATTGCACGAACCTTGGTAAGGGGTACAAAAGTTTCATCAGTACGCGCACTGAATGCAGGTGACAAGGAAGTGTCGCTCAAGAAAGGGACGGAATTGGGCACCTATGAAGGAGCGGCTTGGATGCGTAGATGTCAAGAGCAACCTACCAGCGCCAAGGTTCAGGGTGCACGATTCGACGTGTCTACTCTTTTAGAGGACTGCGAAAGTACCCTGTCGGAGGAAGAGAAGACCGAGGCTCAGAAGATGTTGAACCGGTTCGGGGATATTTTCTCGACCAGTGATGCCGACATAGGGAAGACAGCACTAGTCCAGCACAAAATAAACACGGGAAGTGAAGCACCGATTCGCCAGCGACCAAGACGTGTGCCAGTAGCACGGGAACGTGAAGTGGAAGCTATGATCGACGGTATGGTGAACGAAGGCGTAATCGAGCCTTCGTCCAGCCCGTGGTGCTCTCCGGTTGTCCTAGTTAAGAAGAAGGATGGCAGCATGCGCTTCTGTGTAGACTACCGCCGATTGAATGACATCACGAAGAAGGACAGCTACCCGCTGCCAAGGATCGATGATACACTGGATACGCTGACGGGGATGAAGTGGTTTTCTACCTTAGACCTTAAAAGTGGCTACTGGCAGGTGGAAATAGATCCTCGAGACAAAGAGAAGACGGCATTCTCCACAGGCAAAGGACTGTGGCAATTTAACGTCATGCCCTTTGGATTGTGCAACGCTCCGGCTACTTTTGAGAGACTGATGGAGCGAGTGCTTATGGGACTGATTGGAGACGCCTGCTTGGTCTACCTGGATGACATCATCATCGTGGGGCGCACCTTCCAGGATCACCTTCGAAACTTGGAGCAAGTGCTGTCAAAGATACGAGGAGCTAATTTGAAGCTGAGTCCGAAGAAATGCGCGTTATTCAGACGGCAAGTGAACTTTCTAGGACATGTGGTCTCGGAGAACGGTATTCAAACTGACCCGGATAAGATCATTGCCGTGAAGGAATGGCCAGTTCCAGAGAACAAAACGCAGGTCAGAGCATTCCTCGGATTATGCTTCTACTATCGACGGTTTGTGAAGAACTTTGCTGACATTGCTCGACCTCTTCATAAGCTCACCGAAGACAGAGTGCAGTTCTGTTGGAATGAGAGCTGTGACGTTGCATTCCAGAAGCTTAAGGAACATCTGTGTACTGCACCTATTCTAGGCTACCCTGACAATGAGCATGAATTCATAGTTGACACAGATGACAGTAACACCGGAATTGGCGGCGTGCTGTCACAGAAGAAGGGTGATCAAGAAGTTGTTATAGCATACTTCAGCAAGGCCTTATCCAAACCCGAAAGAAACTACTGCGTCACCAGGCGGGAACTCTTGGCTGTAGTAAAGACATTGCAGCATTTCAACAAATACTTGTTGGGCCGTAAATTCCACCTGCGAACCGACCATGCAGCGCTGAAATGGCTACTTCAATTTAAGGACCCAGAAGGACAAGTAGCTAGATGGATTGAACTACTGCAAGAGTTTGATTTTGTAATACAACATCGCAGCGGCAAGTCCCATGGTAACGCAGATGCCCTATCGCGTAGGCCGTGTCCCGACCAGTGCAAGCACTGTAGCCGACAGGAAGCAAAGCAGGCAGCGCTAGTGAGGATGTTAAAGACGGATCTAAGCGACGAATGGAGAGAAGCTTTGCAGAGTGCTCAGCGAGATGACAAGGATGTACAGCCGATTCTTGAATGGAAGAAATCAGGCGCTTCTAGGCCCAAATGGAGTGATATCGCAGCAATGAGCCCTATCACCAAGAGTTATTGGGCACAGTGGGAAAGCTTGGTCGTCCAGGATGGAGTTCTGTGCCGCAAATGGGAAAACGCTCGCGGTAACCAGTGCCATTTGCAAATGGTAGTGCCCAAAACTAAGGTGCCGGAAGTCTTGCAGCTCTATCACAATGGTGCTTCGGGAGGTCACATGGGAGTTAAGAAGACCCTTACTAAGATCCGGGAGCGGTTTTATTGGCTCCACTGTCGGGATGACGTCGAGGATTGGTGCCGCAAATGCACAAGTTGTGCGGCTGTCAAGGGGCCACATACTCGAAGCAGAGGTGCATTAAAGGTGTACAATGTGGGAGCCCCATGGGAGCGCATAGCGTTGGATGTCGCTGGGCCGTTTCCTGAGAGCCAGGACGGAAACAAATACTTCTTGGTTGTGATGGATTACTTCACGAAGTGGCCTGAAGTGTTTGCGATCCCAAATCAAGAAGCTACCACAGTGGCCGATAAGCTGGTGCATGAAGTCTTTTGTCGGTTCGGGGTGCCCTTGGAAATCCACAGCGATCAAGGCCGGAACTTCGAATCTGAGGTGTTCAAGGAGACTTGTCGCGTAATGGGTGCACATAAAACCAGGACCACGGGTTATCATCCGCAATCGGATGGCATGGTTGAACGGTTTAACCAATCACTGGAAAGGTATCTGGCGAAGGTCGTGGAGAGCAAACAAAGAGATTGGGACAAGCACATCCAACCATTTCTCCTGTCATATCGCAGTGCGGTCCACGAAACTACAGGAGTAACACCAGCTTTTGCCAATTTCGGTAGAGAGCTCCGTTTACCTGCAGACCTTATCACCGGTATTCCACCAGAATCTCCACGCAATATAACGGATTACGCAACCGAGCTACGCAACAGGATGAACGACGTATACGAGCACATCAGGGAATCTGGACAACAGATGTCTGAGAAGATGAAGACTCGCTACGACCGGAAGGCAAACAACAAAGGCTTCGATGAGGGATCATTGGTGTGGCTTCATAACCCAGTACGAAGCAAAGGAAAATCGCCTAAGTTACAAGCCAGATGGGACGGGCCATATCGCATAATTACCAGGATGAACGACGTCACCTATCGAATCCAGAAGGGGTCGCGAGGTGCACCGAAGATAGTTCATGTGGACCGGTTGGCTCGTTACTATGGGTCTAACGATGTTCGAGACGAACACGTTTAAGAGGGAGGCCGTGTTACGAATTGAAAATAACGCCATCTATCAGTGAATGGGAGAACTACATGAGATTAGATGTATCAGTTGTTTAAGGCTGTTCATCTATCCTCTAATAGATGGCGTAGGTGTAAATAGAACATTTACGCAATTCTAGAAACACCTTACACGTTTCCAGAAATATCGTGAGTCGTCTCGAAAAGCCTAGTGATGTTATCCGGCCAGTATAAATAGAGCGAGAGCGCGCGAGACAGGACAGTTCAATTGAATACGGAAAACGATCAACATCAAGCGAAGGAGAAGTAATTCGGAAGTGTTTAGTGTTGTTCTTATTAGTGAAGTGGAAAAGTGTGAAATAAGTGTGTTTTTACTGGTTGTGTAAATAAGTGTGTGTAGTGTTTGTGTGTAAATAAAGTTCAGTTTAAGTGGCATAGTGAGTTATAATTTATCGTCGAACCCCAGCTCGTAACAGTACTATAGCCTTTACGGATTCCGGCTTAATCGGGAGGCTGGAAGTGTCTAGCTTGCTCTCGAGACGATTCGTGATGACCCTAGAAAACAACTTATAGACGTGACTCAAAAGTGAGATGGGTCTGTAGTTCTTAAAAAGGGTTTTGTCGCCCCTCTTGAAGAAGAGCACCACCACACTTCTGTGCCATGCCTGTGGCGTTTTGCCCTCGAGTATGACGGAATTAAATAGCTTTCGAAGCATTTCCACAGCAAGTGCGCCGCCAGCTTTCAGAAGTTCTGTAGTTATTCCGTCATCACCCGGTGCCTTGTTGTCTTTTAATTGTTCTAGGGCTACACTAATCTCGTGCATGCTGACGTCCGGGATATCTTCGGTATAGTGTCGGGTCAATCCAGCTCTAGGGTTAGTGGCTGGAGTAGTCACAGGTGTTCGTGTGGTCATGTCATCCATAGAACCGTTCGATCTCCTCCAGGAGCTGAGGTTTGGACGAAATAATTCTCAAATCAAATATTATTGAAAGTATAAATGAATGAGATCCTCAATAAAAATACAAAATACTACATGGAGAGCCGCTCATTAGTTACAATGAAGCCAAATACTTTAACCTTTTCTACAAATACAACAAAATATATCGAAGCGAAATAACAGAAAGCAATCATAAGCAACCAATAAAATATATTTTTTATTCAATAATAAACTCCCTAACAAATATCAGAGCAATGTAGATAACCAATTTTATACACACAAAAGGTTTTCGACCCAACCCGCCAAAGTAGTGAAGCTAGTGAAATTCGGCCAAGTTTCGGTCAGTACTTGGTAGCCACTTGACGGGGTTATCTAACAAGCCGGCCACAACTCCCCAAATTGGCCTGCTAATCTGAATTTTCAGGGACTTAAAGGAGAAACCATGTTTTTATCACGTAACTTTAAGTGGGGTGCCAAGTTTAGAAAGACAACGATTAGGCTGGCCCTGGCCGCTGGTAATTTGCAATTCAAATCGACGAAAGGATTTTCTATGAGGTTCACATAGGGACAAATTATGCAGGGACTTGTATCAAATATTTTTCGTGTTAGAATGTAAATTAAAGGGAACATGAAACTAGGTGGATAATGTTATGTTTTTGGGATTCTGTAGCTTAGTGGAAAGAACCGTTGTGTTTTGATCTAGGATTCCCTTGTTTTGCAGTTGATATTTAACCTTGTTGGTGAGATAAATCGATTTCATTACTATTATTCAAGTAAAGTGTCATACTATGACCGCAGGTGGCGAAACGTGCAATATAATAAATAATTACTCTGTTGAGATCCATTACATTAAAATTGTAAATGTACAAATCGCGAAAGTGTGAACATCGTCTGTTAGAAGATATAAGTATATGAAATAAGAGAAAATGGTAGTTTGTGTCTCTATTTTGAGTATTTATTCCAAAATAAGCTAGCGGGTTTCATTGCCAATTGGAGGTGAATTTTTGGAGCACATACATTGTTTTGTTATACATATAGATTAGAGACTAGGTATAATATCTGAGGTACCTTTGGCTTTTAAAGTTATCCCTCCAATACACGCACCGGGAAAATAACCTGCTTCAAGATATAATAAAAACTTCTCAAATAAAACAAACATACAAAATATTGCAATATTACTTCCCTTATTAAATCACATAATATAATAGTCAGTCGCGCATTTTGGAATTAATGGTCCCTAGAAAAGGTGACACCCTCCGTGTGGCAGACATAGGGTTGCGTCCCACAGGGTTGATGCAATTTGAAACCCATCGATAATACCATAATGGACTAACTTTCCGGATGCATCGCAACTACATTAATGTGATTACGAATTTTCTTTACTTATGATACACACTGTCGCAGAAAATGTGGAGCAAATAAGCTTGAGGATTATTTCATCAAAGACGCCTTTATATTTTTAGGAGTGCAAATTGATTCTCTTCTCAACTGGAAGGCTGAGCTAAATTCAGTGACAAATGTAATAAGTAGTGCATGTTATGCTATCAGATCTCTTAGAGATGTTTTATCAATTGCTCAACTTCGTACAGTTTACTTTGCCCTAGTTGAATCTTAACTTAGGTACAGTATTAAATTTTGGGTAAACAGTTACCAATATAACGTGAATGCTGCCTTCGTTATGCAAAAGAGAGCTTTGAGAACCATGCTTCGTTTAGATCAAATTGAATCGTGTAGGGAACATTAAATTTCATCAAGTTAAGTATTTTAACAGTACCTTGCCTTTATATTCTAATTCTCCTTACTCATTTACATAAAAATCTAAAAAGCTTGAGATTGACACTGAGAGAGAATATAGAGTAAAAACTCGGACAAAAGATCTGCCAACTATCCTCCAAGCAAAGCTTAACATTGTAAAACACTCATCAAGTGTGCAGTCTGTAACTCATTCAACAAATTACCACCAGAATTAAAGGATATTATAAATGTGAACATATTTAGAAATAAGCTCAAGACATTATTGATTCAAAAGTGTTATTACAGTATTGATGAATTTTATAAAGATAAAAATAAATTATTATTGGTAATGATTAATTTTTATAATGTATTGTAATAATTTAATATATCAATAATAGTATTTTGACTTCCAATAATTCAGATGATTTGACATTTTTGTATTTTCGTTATAGTATTATTATTTTATTGAATGAAAATTGATCGATTTATGTATTTAGTAAAATGTAATCACGATAATAATGTATTTATATGTGTATTCAAATATTTCGACACTAATGTATATTTGTTTATGAAATAAATAACTGGAACTAACAAAAAGGCAGCGATAGCCTAGTGGAGATACCAACAAACTGCCATGCAGAGGGTATCGGGTTCGAATCCACGGCACGCACCAATGACTTTTCGGAGTTAGGTGCGTATTGAATTGTTATTATATCTACTCTAATCTAACTCTAACTACTAATAATCGTTTGTCCCGTGCCTCGGCGAGCACGTTAAGCCGTCGGTCCCGGTTGTCATGAAGATCTTTGACAATCGTTACAGGCCGTCAGTACCTTCTAAAATAAACTGACACTAGTCTAACCCATGGAATATCGCTATCCCTTCGGGTTGTGGAGGTCAGACAGGCAGTCGCTCCGTGGAAAAGCTAATATTCAGCCAATCCGGTTAGTCTAGTAAGCGGACCCCAGATGGAAACTGGGATAACGCTTAGAGGATGATGAAATAAATAACTGAAACTGAAATACTACTGAGTTATAGTGTGTTTTATTATTGTAGTATTCGCATGTTTTGCTTTATTTTTCTTTATTTATTATCACTTATTTCCAATCAGTGACGCAAAGCGTTTTGGCTGTGTCAGCAATCATGGTACCACAAATTGTAAAATTAAGATTCTGTTTTTAAAAGAGTGGCATGAGTTTCTTCCAGGCTCTTCTCATAGCCCTACCTTCCCGAACCTGGTTGTAAAAAAAAAGAATTGACGTTCATAAGCGTTGCATATTTTGTAACCTATATGAATAAATGAGTTTGAATTGAATTGAATTGAATCCTCCTTGAAGTAGTCTTGTCTATGTACATATTAACAATGACATTTTAAATAGCACAACTTGCACTGCACGGTTGGCGTAGTGTTTAAAGCGGCCGCCTCGCCGCTTGACACTGCGCCGAGTGTCGTAGGTTCGATTCCCACACGAGACAACACTTTGTGTGATTCATAAATTGTTGTTTCGGGTCTGGGTGTTCATTGTGTCCGTTGGTTGTATGTTTATTAAAGTCCCACGCGACACAGGATTTATTGCTAGTGCGGGAGTGTTTAAAAAAAAAACTTTGTAGACGTCTCCGCTCATCGCTCGCCCTGTGCCTCGACAAGTACGTTAAGCCGTAGGTCTCAGCTATCATGAATATCTTTGACAGTCGTTAAGGGGAGTCAGTTACCTTAGATATACTAACTTGTCTAGCCCATGTAATATAGCTACCCTTTTGTGTTGTGGAGATCAGATGGAAGTCACTCTGTGGAAAAGCTAATATTTTGTCAAATCTGGTTAGACTAGAAAGCAGATCTTAATTCTATTGTAATTCTATCTATTGTAATCTTCTGTTTCTTTGTTTCTTCTTTTTTCTGCAATATTGTATGTGTAATGTAATGTTCAATCCAAATAAATAGTTTTTCTTTCTTTCTTTCTTTCTTTCAGATCTCGGGCTCCAAGGCCATCGGAATGACGCAAAATCGATGCTGACTGCCATCAACAATATTTTTTGGTAAAATGGTTTTCTTATCCTTTAAACCAACACATATTTTTATTAAATATTTTTACTATTTATTTGCAATCCAATACATCAGTGTGTCGCACTACACCCGTGCGGTCGCGGGTTATACACGACACTCCAACTAAATTGAGAAGTTTGTTTTACAGTTCAAAGACAATCAACCGAGTGTGTACTGTATTTTGCAAACTGTTATTGAGATTGATGACATTGTAATTGCATTGGATGTGATGGAGTTGTATTTAAGTAAAACTAACTGTAATTTTACTGAAAATTGTTTATACTTACTGAATGTTGTATCAAAATATAGACATGAATTTACGAAACATTATAGGGCGGCATCGTTTAGGTACACCATACTTGGACCAAGGCAGAAAAAAATCAAGAGATATCATCCTCCAAGCGTTATCCTAGTTGCGACCCGGGATCCGCTTACTAGTCTAACCGTATTGAACATTAGCTTTTCCACAGAGCGACTGCCTGTCTGACTTGCGCAACCCAAAGGGATACCGATATTTCGTGGCTCAGACTAGTATCAGTTTTCTTTTTATTCAGAGGTGCTGACTCCCTATAACGAAGGTCAAAGATCTTCATGGCATCCGGGTCCAATGGCTTAAAGTGCTCTCCAACAATAGGGCACATAACTCCAAAAATTCAGTGGTGCGCGCCGTTGTTTCGAACCCGATATTCATTCATACCAACTAACTGCCGTGTAGGCAGTTAGTTGGTATCTCCACTAGGCTATCGCCGCCTTGGGTAAACATGAAATAAATTTCGAGAAACATCATAAAATTCGAATCATGTGATCATTCAACAGATTATATTGGTCCTTGATTCGATTATCAATTGGGTCGGAAATCAAATTTTACAGACGAGTAAATTTCAGCAATATTATCTTTCTAAACATAATAGATGAATATATAATATAATCATCATCTCCCTTCAATTCTTAATACCATTAGGTTTAATCCTAAAACTTTTATTTTGCTTCGTTTGACCGTAGTTTTTTTTTCTAGTTCTGATGCTTCTAAGATTATCTCTATTGAGAAGATACCCATATATTCAAAATTGTTGGTCTCAACACATCTCGAAAAAGGAAACTTAACCCAAAAAAAATGTCTACCGTTTATACAGATGCACAGTCCATGGTGATTGCAAAAGTACCAAAGTATCTAATCCTCAAAACTATGGTACCTAAGTATATATAAACGTTATATTCACAACAGTTTACCAACTCTAAAATGATGTCTGCCGAAACGATAAATGTAAACCACCTTCCTTGACAAACACGTAGGTAAACAAGCTCAGTAACAACAGAAAGGCACATTCATCACACAACAGCTTACTCAGCTCCTCAAGTCAAACACTTGCAGTTTACATTTCTATGAAAATTTTCCACTCGGCGTGTTTCATTTCAGTTTACAATCCAAATTTTAATCACCAAACACAACAATAACTGAAAGCGTTTATAATAATTAACAATCGAGCCGTAGCAAACGGCTGAATCGAACCAATGAAAACACACGGGAGAAGATAGTTGGCGGGCCCTTTTAGCTCCGTTGACGTGACGACCTTGATCGTTGTAGTCATAGAAAATTTCATACGCTCTCATAGATCTAACTAAAGGATGCCAGCAGCTACGAGCGCACTTTATATTTCTCCCCCCGATACCGTAGGTATTTTGGAAAATATCAAAATACCATCTTAGTGCACCTCCACAGTCCTCCAACGTACAGTCGAACAACTTCCCGCTAGACCACCATAAGGGCGAGAATCGCTCAGCAAGACATCGTCGCTTCAAGTGCTGCGCTACGCGCACATTGATACTCGTATATAAAACCAGTTTCTAATGTGCTTCGACTCTATGAGCGACCCAAGGGATTTTTTTTCAAACTGGTCCACCGCCGACTTGTTTGTTTGATTGTAAATGCCAAATGTCAGCTTCCTGCGTTTAATAATTTTGGCTGTGCATTATCTGTCAGTCAGTCAGTAACGCAAGAATCTTATTTATATAAATAAACAAAATTAAAGATGGCTACAACTTTTATAATTCTTGATTAACAAGCCTATTTTGCAGCTATTATTATCTAATGTTTAAAGATTTTAGATATAATAGTCTTAAGTATCGGGTCTAAGAGCCTGACGGCGACCTCAAGATGATGAATTGAAATAACAACTAATATGCTTAGCTTATTTACACTGTATATGACTCTAGCTTGCATTTTTTTTAAAGAAACCAATTCTAGACATACAAAACAAACGTGTTTTGCTTCTTTAACGACTAATATACAATACTCATCAAGAAAATGTACACAGAATCCAACATTTTAAGTAATAAATTTAAACTGCCTGTCTGACCTCCGCAACCCGAAGGGATAGCGATATTCCATGGTTTAGACTAGTGTCAGTTTATTTTAGAAGGTACTGACGCCCTGTAACGACTGTCAAAGATCTTCCTGACAACCGGGACCGACGGCTTAACGTGCTCTCCGAGGCATGGGACAAGCGATAATTAACAATTCAATACGCACATAACTCCGAAAAGTCATTGGTGCGCGTCGTGGATTCGAACCCCGATACCCTCTGCATGGCAGTCTGTTGGTATATCCACTCGGCTATCGCTGCAATACGTTACGTGTTTAAGTCGTAATCGACATGTTAAAATCATCCTCAGCAGAAGATAAAAGCGTGTGCCACACCGTCTTTAAAAAAGGAACTAATTACTATCTAAGAACCTACTAGCCTTGAACCACCAGAACCAGCGCACCCGTCCCATTTCCAAAACCAGCGATCCTATGTTTCCACTGAGTCAACACTAACGCCCTGAGATTACAATAAGATATTAAATTGCAACCCGCCCCAAACGCAAACAAGAATCAATCATCGCTCCATCACAGCCCCGAAAAGGGGTTAACTCTATTCAAATAACTCCCAATCGTCAAATATTCGTACGATAGTAAAATAGGGCATACGTGATTGAAACTCTCGGTGCGAACGTTCGCGCGAGCGTTTCGATGGACTTCAATGTGTTCTGTGAATCTGGGTTGTGTGTTTAGGCCTTTTGTTGAGATACTCCGTATCTCACGTATTTAAGGTCCATGTATAAATATGCTAAAAATGCGTATAAACGTGAGAGTAACTTTTTCTCAGCCTTTATTTTGTACTAGTCTTTGTCAGTGTCATCGCCCTCGTAGAAAATCTTGTACTGCATAGACGAATTCCGTAGGAGGGTTCAGGATTCAATTAAGATGGTAGGTAGCTACTATCTTAAGCAATATAATATCGTTACTTTTTTTAATACCGCAGTATTTAGTCAATGTCAATAAAAATCCATTCTGCAACTATAAACTTCTTCTATACTCCTATGCAACTACAAACTACTCCTTACAATCAAACTCAACTGCACCAGAACTACAAATTCAAACGTCAATCTGAAAACTCATTTCATTACCTCAAATACGAAGTTCCTAACTGTTTAACCCCTTGATGTTCTCACGTGGGGAAATTAACCTACTTGAAATGTTACACTGTACTCAACATATACGCAGTAATTAGTACAAATTTAGCCTCCATCATCTCACTAACTTCATTCGCAAGAATTACTAACTCACATAATAGTTTAATGCATTTGCTTCTGGAAATTTCGCTACGTGCTTACTTAGACTTATAACTTATTTATAAACTTGTAAAAACGTCTGTCTGTTTATGGAATTTTCTAGTTATTATAGGTACTCATTTAATGTTATTAGTCTTGTGGCGTTTATGGTTAAGAGCTGGCAACTTTAACATGTTTTCGCAGAACATAATAATTATTATTATTTTCGAATACAGTTTTCGTTGTATTTGCTAAATTTTTAAATAATAATTTGATGATAACTGTTATAAATACATTTCATTTGACTGCAACCTGATAGAAATCAATATTTTAGATAACTAGAATCATACATTGTTAGTTAGATACGCAAAGTGTTTAACCCATTTGCCAGCATTGACTATAACTTTTAGGTTACTTCAGAAGATTAGATCACTCTGACTCGTAGCAATTCGTGGAACACACGACGTGTTGTGAGAACCTTAGACATAGTTTTATACTGTGAGGTTAAAACACTACGCTATCCTTGCGGTTCTATACATCATCATCATCAGCCCTTTATACGGTCCCACTGCTGGGCACTATGAGAAGGGTAAGACCATAGTTCACCCCGCTGGGCAAGTGCGGTTTGGCAGACTTCACATGTCTTTCGATAAAATTATGGAGAACTCTTAGACATGCAGGTTTCCTTACGATGTTTTCCTTCGCCGATAAGCAAGCGATAATTAACAATGTAATACGCACTTAACTCCAAAAAGTCATAGCTGCGTGCCGTGGATTCGAACCCGAGACCCACTGCGTAGCAGTCTGTCGGTCTCTCCACTCAACTATCGCTGCTTGCGGTTCTATACAAAAAATATGAAAAGCTCTAACCTGAATTTTCCGTGGTTGACCTTTTTACAGATTCAAGTGGAGCAGGAAGCGCATACTAGTTTCATAAAACTCGCGAAGTGCTCGCGGGCTCTTCTATCAAGGTCTAGAGTTTCTTAACTCGAGTTGAAAGTTCGCATCTTTCAGGATGCTCAAACTTTAATGCTTATTTTAATGTACTTATTCGAGTATATTGGGAATTTTGAACACTTGCATTTACTTAGCAGTTTGTGCACGATAGGTAAGTTTCAGAAGCTCTAGTTTTTGTTTAAATTAATAATTGTGTGGGATCTAATGTTGAATTCATGTGCATGCAAATTATATGCTTACTATGGTGAAAGTTTTGATAACTTACCTAAAATATTCTAGTTGGAAAACTTTTGACTATTTTGTAGTGTAAAAGCGAATATTATACGTCTATGCAAAATCAAGCTTTGGTTGGCATTTCCTTGCAAAATTGAAGAATTTGAAACAGTAGAACTAAAGTCACCGTCATAGCTGTCTGATTGCGATTTAATCACTCACTCATACATTGGATACAAACCAAATTGCCTGTTTTCTGAGGTAGTTCGTAAGTGTAGCGAGATAAGAACAGATTCTGCAACAGAACCTACTTTGTACCAGCAAGGAAACCGCGACGAACAGCATGTAGGTATTTTAGAAGTCTGTAGCTTCTTACTACATCAGAAGGCCAATTCCATTATTTTATCTGACGACACTGAATTTTGAACGAAATATAATTAGACTTTGAATTGACTTACAATAATAGGGAAGTTTCCTGCAAGTGAAATAAATTATAAAAGTATTTTTATCTAGTGAAACATCTCAAAATAATAGTAGCTTCATTCATCAATTAATGTTAAAACTTTATTTAAAATTTTTATCGTCAATTTATTGACAATAAGTATTCTACGTCAAGTAGAATACAAGCAAAGCACTATGACTTCACTACGTCATATTTCATACAAAATCCTTGACAAAGGTCGTTTTTGACATTTCATTAAAAGTGCTTGATTTGAATAGTTGGAAACAACCAAACAACCCTATTTTGGTATTCTGCTAACGCAATATCATGATCGTCTAATTTGACATATTGATATGTACATAAAGTTCGACGTTGACAATAGTTTCACGATTTGTTCAATTCACGATCTAGTTGCGGTATCATTCAAATATCAGTTAATTTAGGAAAACACAATTTAAGACATAAGTATGACACTGGCACTGGATCAAATGCAATTTGAACAGATGTGAGAGAATTGACTATGTGTACCGCTCTTACCAATAGTAGCTGGTAGCCTGAGTTCATTACTGGTGAGTTGTATCAATCGAATTAAATACGATACGTACTATTAAATCCACATACATAGCTATAATACCATGAAACGAATGTGGTGGCTGTACAAGCCGCAAGTCCGTGGTATCGCATGCTCTCGACACCTGTCTGCGGGCAGACTCGCTCTGTTATGCCCCACACGAATATAATAGTTTTGGGACACGGTGATCATTAAATGAAAAATGGAATAGGTTTAATAGATTTTTTTATAACGTTGAGGACAGAGAAGTGTTAGTCCTGTTGGAGAGAGGATCTTTTGAAAAGTAAGTGATTGAATTTAGCGAACCGAAATTTGACGAAGTTTGTTGAGTACTTGTGTCAATAGGCGTATGAAACTTCGAATAGCGCGATTTAGGATCTTCAATCGTTTTCGTCAACGTAGTTCCGACGGTATCCATTAGATGACACTAGCCGTCGCTGTCTTCACTTGGTACTGTACGAAATACCGGACCGCTTTATTATAATTTTCTGCATCGGGCTCTTGACGAGGTTTTTTGGTTGCGACGCTTACATCACTAAAACAAATAATCCTCACCAATAGCTACTCAAAAACCACTGAAACAACTACGCCATTTGTGCAATCTAATTATTGACTTTAAGATATTATAATGTAATTCTATTAAGCGAATCGTAGTTACATTACGTAACGTAGTACTTTTTGCTGATATTTTGACTGACTAAGGTAGTGGTCCGACCGCCGGTGAGAAAACGACTAACTATCGGCGATTTTCTCTCTCAAGAAACGTAAAATAGATATAAGTTCCGTGTCAACAAAAGAGATGCATATATTAATAGTTGATCGCTGACTGTTCACACTGATAGCGGGGAAGCGCTTCAGTAGTTTGTCGCTGAGCGATAAGAGCTATCAAACATAATACTTGCTCAGCGATAGTCGTTCAGCGATGCTCCATCGCTTGATCATTTCATTACAGTGCGACATTGAAAGTAGACGTGAGTAATCGCTCGTCGCACTTGCACACTCGCTTATAGCCCGGCGACAAAACTATCGAAACTAACACTCGCTTCCCGTTGATCGCCAACGTTATAGTTTCTAGTTCTACTCGTATCTCGTTAATCGCCGGCGGTCGGACTACTGCCTTACACTGGACGTAGTCACGGGTAGACTGAGATTAAGACCTACTAAATTTTTATGTATGTAGTAAATACATTCTTATATCTTTGGTCTTGATATTTTGTTGTCAGGGTTATATAAGCATAATGTGAAATGAAATGAAATGAAATTGTTTTTTATTTGCAACTCCAATGCAGTAGTACCAATAATATATTGAGAAATGGAAAACGTAAACAGTTTTTGGATCGCAAATAAGGTACCTGCGTCAGTATAAGTTGCAAAATCAGGTGAGACTGCAACACTGATCTTCCCGCAGGACCTACTTACTTACATACATACAATCTCTTAAAACTAGTTATAATTAATTATAAATAGTACATACACTATGAATTAATATATAAATATCAAATAAATATACATACATAGATTAAATAATCATAATAAAAACAATACAGAATATAAATTTCTTAAAAATAATGTCGCGTGTTTGAGTTAAAGATTGTTTGAAAACCAGGCGTCAACCACATATTTACGTATAATTAGAAAAGGAAACTATCGCGGGAAATACATTGACAATCAGACCAACGAGACATACCATAATTATTTACATGACTCTAGAACTCAATTATGTTATTATGTTGTTCAGTCGTTGCCCATCGTTCCTGAGGATGCCTCGTGCAGAGGCGAAACACGTGTCGAAGAATAGTCGGCGCATACAGCGGGATACTGCAAGTCAGGTATCTTCCTGGAACCCATACCATTCCTATATCCCTTATCCTTTTAGAGGAGTTCGATATTGTCAACCTTTTTCTATTGCAATAGTTGGGGTGGTCAATTCGAGGGTGCGTGGTGGGTTCCTCTTTCCTTCCATTAGGTTATATATACATTGTCAACCAGCGATAACCATAAAAAATCACCTTCACATATTGAATATTTATTGCAACAAATTTACAATATCCTCGTCTTTTATAGCACATGCCGCGTGGCACGTTTCATGAATAGCCCCATAAAACCACCATCAATGCTTCCGCACACGATACAGACAGTACTTAAATGTATTATTAACCATGCTTGTAAACCAATCGTCCCACTTTTAGGCACAGCCTACTTCAGAATAAAATGGGGCATTGTGAACGAGATTCTATAACTTATCAAAGCACCTTAAGAGGTAAAGAGGACCTCCATCAGATAGCTGTATTATTTTTTTAAATAACCTTGGTGACTTAGTAGCAAAAACTACTATTGCACTGAAATATATAAAATCGTTTGGACATGAGTTTTACGTCTAAATATATAGTGACATTCTAGGGCGAAGGAAACATTTGCTTTATTGAGGAAGATTTAGTTTTGAAAAAACGACAGCTTTGGTTTATACAGGACCCTGGTTAAGACACGGTTCCATTTATTTTGCTCACATCATACCACCCTGTGGCCACTAAGAATATTAAAAAAAAAAATGTGGTTTCAGTGAATAGTCCCGAATGCCATTGGGAAAGTCCTAGTGACCCGTCAGCTAAGCCCCGATCTCATATATTTTTCTGATTTCAGAAACCCTATATTTATGACACAGAACGAATGAGGACGACACTCTACTTTATATTTTAAGGAAGTTTAAAATCATACATACAACATCACGGAAGACACACTCTACAGTATACCAACCGTTTCTATCGCACTTCATAAAAAATCCTTCTACTCTAAATCTACTGGTGCATCCCTTTGAAGCGAAATTAAAATCGGCATGTACAATACATGTACAAAAAAGCTAACAAATAAATGGTATGTGGAGCCGTTGGGCGTGATGAGGCGATGCTTAAGCGCTTTAAGCGATTTAAGCCAAAGGATTTTACGGCCGACAGATTTCAGCTATCCACGCTTGTGGACAAGCTAACGGGACGTATTACGTGTGCGATATGCGATGGCAATTGGGATAGACATTTGGATTTTATATTTAAACTATCAGACAAGGAAAGAGAGATTTAAACTTCATATAAGATAAAGACAGGGAGCAGCCTGGTGTTAATTATCGCTTGCCCCGTGCCTCGGAAAGGAAGGAAGAAGGACGGAGCGGACAGTAACGTCGTATCAAGAGGTCACTATGCTGGCTGAAAATAGGACTACAAATTCAAATTCAAATTCAAAATCCTTTATTCATTTGGGTCACAATGTGACGCGTTTGAACGTCAAAATAATAAATTTATTAAATAATTACTTATAGACTCTACATTTACATTTACTGCCACTTTCGCAAAGCAATAGGTAGAACCATGAGAAAGAACGGGCAATAAAACTCACGGTCACTCTTTTTCATCGCCAGGTTTTGCATAATACACATAATTTACATTTTGTAAGGTGCTGCAACTGTTACACCTTCTATATCACTTGTATATATTTACTGTACTTAATAATACTCAAGCATAATACTTTTGATGTTTATTTGGTTAGCCTCCTCAGAATAGACATGGTGAAACAGGAGCATCCACTTTCATTATATATACCTAATAATGCAGGCAATCCGCGAAAGTGATCAGAACCATGATGGAAATGATGCAGTTAAATATTAAAATCTAATACCAGCCCGCAAGACCGTCATCGACCAGTCATCGCAAGTAGCACTCGTTCACGAGTATGACGCATGTGCCAGCCATCATCCCTCTCGCCATATTAGAGGGACAGGGATGACCCGACACACGACGCCACCACAAGAAATGACATTTTAGTGAGCATGACGACAACGGTGTACGACCAGCAGTAAGAAACAATCTATTGGTATACTGACCATGACCGCCAATTACCTCCATTTTCCAGATCGTTATTATTAACATAAATTAGTGAAACGCGTGAAGGATTGCAAATGTATAAAGAATTTTGTGAAGGTGACAAGTGAACAATGATATGATCAGGGATAAATAATGTTAAACTACATTCAACAAATCATAAAATATCCAAATCCTCCAATAATCATGTGTTCACGAGGCACCTCCACTTCACATGTAAATAAAATAATTGTGAGTTAAACAAGCCTAAGCCTATCCCCACGGTGTCTTATCATTTAAAAATTCCTTAATAGTGTAATAACCCCTTTGTAAAAGAAAGTTCCTAATTGTCCGTTTGTATTTGCGCATGGGTAAATTCATTATTTCAAGAGGCAATTTGTTGAAAAATCGTATACCAATCCCCGCAAATGAGTTCTGAACTTTATGTAGACGTTAGTTACTTCCCACCAGTTTATGCTTATTCCTTGTGTTTATTTTGTGCAAATCACTATTTTTGCGGCATAGAATTAAGTTTTTCTTAATGTACACTAAGTTAGCATATATATATATTGCGATGCAACTGTCAATATATCTACTCCTTTAAATTTATCACGTAAAGAATCTCTAGCACCTAACTTATAAATTGCACGTATTGCCCTCTTTTGAATGACAAAAATAGTCTGTATATCAGCAGCTGTACCCCATAACATTATTCCGTAAGACATTACGCTGTGAAAATAACTAAAGTAAACTAGTCTAGCAGTATCTATATCTGTGAATTCCCTAACTTTTCTAACTGCAAATGCTGCAGAACTAAGTTTTATTGCGAGACAGGATATTTGGGCGTCTCACTGAAGCTTACTATCTAAAGTTAGACCTAAGAATACGGTTGATTCGACTAGTTGAATTGTTTCCTTATTTAAAATTATATTAGTAGGAACACTTTTGACATTAGGCAAATAGAATTTAACACATTTCGTTTTGCTAGAATTTAGTACCAAATTATTTGTCGAAAACCAATCTAATACTTGTGCAAGAGTGTTATTGACGGTATCAAAGTTACTTGAATTGCGATCAATTTTAAAAATTAGTGACGTATCGTCGGCAAACAAAACAATATCACATAAATTTTGAACAAAGAATGGCAAATCATTAATATATATTAAAAAAAGAAATGGACCGAGAATAGAGCCCTGTGGAACGCCCATTCCTACTGACAAACCTCGAGACCTACTCCCATTAACATCTACATACTGAATTCTATCTCTAAGGTAGCTGGCAACAAGATTGAGTGCGGTATCTCTAATACCATAAAGTTTCAATTTACGTAAAAGTGTATTATGTTCTACACAATCAAACGCCTTTGACAGGTCACAAAAAACACCAATGGCATCCTTCGAGTTTTCCCAAGCATTAAAAATATGCTTTAACAAAGTTACACCGGCATCAGCGGTGGAGCGACCCTTAGTGAAGCCATACTGCTCACTGTGAAATAAATTATTTGTGTGAAAGTGGCTCTCTAATTGATGCAAAATAATCTTTTCAAAAATTTTACTAATAGCAGGCAAGATATAAATTGGCCGAAAATTACTAGGGTCGCTCTTGGATCCCTTTTTGAATAAGGGTATCACTTTACTGTGTTTCATTAGATCAGGAAATACCCCTGTATCTACGCATCTGTTGAATATTGCAGCTAAATATGGAGCTAAGCTAGAAATAATGTGTTGAACAAGTTTAACCGAAATGCCCCATAAGTCAACAGATTTTTTATTGTTAAGTGTCTTGAATACCTTCAGTATGTCATTGGTGTCAATATATTTGAAATTAAAAAGCACATCACACTCATTCACATTGCCCCTAGCCAACATTTCTGCGTTGCTTGGACATGAATCTAGACAGCTGGTTGTGTTCACTGGTATGTTTATGAAGAAATTGTTTAAAGTCTGAGCAACATCAGTTTTCCTAGTAATAATTTCACCATTAAATTTTAATTCATAATTTATTGTTATCTACTAATTTAGCTCGCCCAGTCTCATTGTTAATAATGTTCCAAGTAGTTTTAATTTTGTTCTTGGATTCTTTGATTTGATTGCTTAAATATAAGGATTTGGCTAAAGCACATGTCCTCTTGAAAACTTATGAATAATTTCTAACATATTGAATAAATTCAGGACTAAAATTGTATTTCTTCATAGCAAACAGATCATTCAACCTAGCTCTACTTTTGTAAATACCTACTGTTGCCCAATCACAAAAATTTACTTTAATGCTTCTTGCAAATGTGTTCTGTTTAAAAAATGTATTGTACTCATCATTAATGGTGTTAAATAAGCATTTATATAATTCATAGGGATCATCAATGGTTAAGTTAATGCTGGCGATCTTGGCAGCAACATCATTACTAAAGTGTTTGAGGCGAGCAGAGGTCATTCAAAAATAAAAAATAAACATTTATTCATCTAGGTCACAAGGTGACGCTTATGAACGTCAATTTTAAAATTAAATTACTTACTTAATGCTTCTACATTTACTGCCTCGTTCGCAAAGCAATAGGTAGAGCCACGAGAAAGAACGAGCAATAAAACTCGAGGCCACTCTTTTAAATCGCCAATATTATGGTACATATTTTTATTTTTGTAAGGAGCTGCAACTGTTACACATTGTACTAAATTACTTGTAAATAGTAATAGTTACAGACGTAATACTTAAGCAATTAATGCAGTTACTAAATTATGTGTTTTAGTTAGCCTTCCAATGCGAACAGCGAATATTGTGTAACAGGAGCATCCACTTACGACTTATAATGTATACAACTCGTGACCATGTTCAGGACTATGGTGGAAATGTATGTTACAGAAGTGACGATATATGAATACACAAAATCACAAAAACGTTAGTTCACAGACCATGATAACGAGTTATCTACATCTTACAGTACAGTAAATTGTAATAAAATTAGTGGAACAACAATGCACATGTAAATGTAGTAAGCGGAGTGACCTAATTATAATAAACGATAGTTTTTTTTTTGGCATTGGCCTACAAGTAATTTCTTGTACTTAAGGGGTTGAATTCATTGGAATTACAACCTTTTTCCCGCATTGATCCGATGTCAAGTCAGTAAAAACAGCCTTTATTAAATAAAGACAATTGCAAAAAACATTATCTAAGCATGTAGAAGAATGTGAGGTTATTCTGGTCGGTTCAGAGAACAAAACATTTAAATTAAATGAACTAAATAAGCTAACTAACCTAGTACAAATTGTTGATTTTTCTAACAAATTGACATTAAAATCGCCACATACGATTATAGACTTCCTACTAGAAATTATGTGTTTTAAAACATCCTCTATAATGCTTTCAAACTGAGTGAAGTCGCTTTGTGGTGGTCGATACACACACACTGTATATGTTGTTCAAGCTCAACACAAGAAATCTCAGCAGTGCGCTCGATAGAAAGTTTAGCTATATCCTTACGTTCTTTACATTTCAAACTATTACATACATATATTAGAGAGCCACCACGAATAGCCTTCTTTCTTACGAATGCACTTATAACTGAGTAATGTTGATTGTTAAATATTAATTGGTCACCTCGCAACCAATGTTCCGTAATACATAAGATATCAATCTTATGTTTATTTAAAAATAAATCTATTTCTAATTCTTTGCCAGATAGGCCTTGTATGTTTTGATGAACTAAGTTTAAAACACATGAATGCCTATCTGTTGTCTCATCTAATAGTTTAAACTAATAGATGTGTCAATTTTACTATTGGTATAACTATTATCTACCAAATACCTAAGTACTCTAGTAGTACTCCTGTCAGTATATAAATTAAATGCTAATAATTTAGCAAGTTGTCGCCTATGTACATAAGAAAGATACATAGTATCTTCTGTTAAAAGGAAATTACTAATAAAAATATTAGTGTCAAAAAATAAAATACTGTCACTATGACATGTCCTATTGTATAATAATAAATTTAATTTGCCTATCTGCCTGTTTTGGTCATCTGTGAGAGCATATGAATAAGGCAATGCACAAATAATAAAGCTACATCCTTTTTTGTGCTTAGATCTATCATTAAGTCTGTTAATTCTATGAGACTGTTTTTGGAGACCAATGAGATGTCACCATATAATATGATGACAGTAGTTTGTGCATTCAAGTCGGCATTCTTAATCTTATCAAATAGGGTACAAGACTGTGCTCCAGGTGAACAAAAATGCTGTACTGGTCGTTCAGTGTGATGATCAATTAAGCTACCCAAACCCACGCCCAGTTGGTCTGAAAAAAATATTACATTCTTATTATCAGTCTTTACTGGATGCAGTTTGTTTTCTGTATTATACTGACATCCATGTGCATTCAATTCTATTAATTCAGCAGGTGTAGTCGCACACTTAGTTGTGCAACTGGAACAGTAATTACTAGAGTTGGATAATGAGATAAGTTCTTTTAAATTTTCTCGACCAACTCTTGAAATTTCTTTATATTTTAATATGTATTCATGAGTCTCATTCTGGTGTTCCATTATAGTCCTAGTGAGTTGAGCTTGTAGATTTGATATTTGTGCTTGCAACTCACTTGTGTGTTGTTTGTATAACAACCTACCAGAAACTAATTCTTCATTTGATTCTTCAAGCTTTAATAAAAGAGACTCACACTCTTTATTTAATTTACAGTTATCTTGTGCATACTGACTCAATTTGGTAGACCACTTAGGACCAGATTTAAGTTTCTTAATTAATTTATTTAACTTAAACAATTTTCTAAATTTATTCCTACTAAAACATTTTTTGAGACAGTTACATTTAAGAGCTTTTAGCACATTAATTTTGTCACCCAGGAGCTCAGAGAATAAGTTGTGAGTAGCAGTACTGTTAAAGGCCGCAATTGTGTCTTCTAGAGTTGAAATTCTGCCATAAGCCTCATTGAGACTTGCTTCTAACTCAGCGTTGCGGCTAAGTTGTCTGGAGTAAATTTGGTCGCAGCTGCTGAAACACCTAACCTCTTCTCGTAGCCTGTCCCGTTGATCCAAGACATCCATATGCTCTATATGCAGCTCCGTGAGTTGTGTCTTCAGCTGAGATATTCGGTCATTAACAATCTTGATTTCTTCTTCACAGTCAATGCGTTCCCTTAATAGTTGACTGTTGTCATCCTTGTACTTCTTTAACTCAACCAGTGTTATCCTTAATTTATTTTCTGTTTCCTTGGCCGTTGCCTTCCGAGTCATCATATGGGTAGACATTGCCAAGGATTACAAATTACCTACAAAGAAGAAAACAGTTGAGCAAAATCAAAGAAGAGAAGAGATGTGATGGGGCTTGAGTATTATTAAATAGACTTAGACAGAATAAATAAGAAAAGTTACAAAAGAAAAAGGTGGGTATATTAATAAAATAAATTAAATTAATTGATTGTAAAACTAAGAAATTGAGAACAATTTAGGTAATTTGAATACTTGAAAGTAATTATTTTATACTTTTACAAGGTTTGTATGGAAATATCTCAGCTGATGTACTTAATCTACTTATTTAAATAAAATGTAAGTAGTTAAGTAACTATACAAGTTGGTACCTACAGGTTTAAACCAATGATAACTAATTAACACAGAAAAGTACACAAATATATTACAGACAAGAATAAATAGTGTAGTAATTGTGAAGTGTATCTGTAGATTGTGTTTGTCTGGGGCTGTTGTTTAGTCTTCGATTTTGCTTCCACATGTAGTCAAGCAAAAGGAGACAGAACTGAGCCAAATTTGTGTTGGACGAAGCTCACACGGGGGTGAGCCGAGTAATTCGGTGTTGTGGAGTGTTTGATGAGTTTTAATAAGTATTATACTCCCCGGGTTTCAGTCGTAGCATATGTAAATTCAATTCCATCCGTTGACTCCAAGTCTCTGTTCTGTTCGCTCGTAACTTTGGCTGTGTGGTTATTATACTTCAAACACAATAACTTCTAATCACTATTTTATCGATATATGTATATTAACTAATATGGTAAATAATCAATTAAAATTACATTTAAAACTATAATAATTACGGAGCTAAAATAATTGACATCTGGCGGTTACAGTTGCCAGCGCAAAAAAAAAAAAGAATGCATGCATACATGGAACAGGCTCCACCGACAAGAGCTCAGGTCTTAAATTGACAAAAAATATACATACATAGACTCACGCCTGTTTCCCGCAGGGGTAGGTAGAGACTACGGAACGCCATTTGCAACGATCCTCACATATCTACCCCTCTTGCTTCATTCACTCCATCGAGTTTTTCATGCATGCTCTTCTGTTCAGAGTATTTCTGGCCTGTCCTTTTTTTAGGTTGTCTTCAATCTGGTCAGAGAACGTCCGTCCAGGTCTTCCGCTTCGCTCTGTCCCATTTACACTTGCATATCTTCTTATATATCTATTACTTATAAAACAATAATACATTGAGGCACAAAATATATTATAGTCTGAAGTCCAGACCTTTCAACAGCGTGGTAATATACTGTAGACATAAACAACGTTCACAAAAAGTTATACGCCGTTGCCAGCATTTTAGGTGTAGTTGTATTAACTTATTCGATTTGACTGGCTCATATAAAATCCACCGGGGTAAAACATACACGCGTCGCGGATGCGTCATAGAAATACAGTTGACCTATCTTTGCCCATATTGAAATACCAACAACAGAACCACTATGCAATGTCTCAAATAAATGTCATTCAAAGTATATCGGTGTTTCTCTTTTTTTTTACTCAATCAGATCCATTATTATTTATTATCAACGTCGTTTTATTGACAATACCCAGAGGCAATTATCATACAATATTGACCATAGCCTTTGGCTATTATTTCTCCAATATTAGATAGCAATAGAGTCTGTATACATGTCGTGTGCCGTGTCGACGCCTGCGGACGGCGCGGACTGGCCGCCCCGAAATTGCGAAACCGCGTGCGGTGCGACCACTCGCCACTAGTTGGCGCCGATATTGGCACCAGTATGCAGAAACTTTAAGTGGTATTTTCATTGTATTATATTGAAATTGAAAGAATTTTCTACAAGGTGAGGAGGTAAATAACTGTGAAGGAGTGAAAACAGATCGATATATTTATTAAGGTCGCCGCAATTATAAAAAAGAAAAAAGAAAATAGTGGCCACGAGTTTTATTGCCCGTTCTTTCTCGTGGTTCTACCTATTGCTTTGCGAATGGGCAGTAAATGTAAATGTAGAAGCATTATTAATTTACTTTAAAAATTTAACGTTCATAAGCGTCACGTTGTGACCTAGATGAATAAATGATTTTTGACTTTTGACTTTTATAAGCCTACTAAATCACTATTCGCTCTATTTACTATCGCTCTTATAATGATCAATTAATTGAGGAACATTTACGAATCACCCAAATGAAGAAAACTGCAAAAATTTAGCCACGAAAAAAATACGGTTTTGACATGCTGCTATAACTTCGTTTAAATGTTTATAACTCGTACACATACATACATACATATACTCATTTTCCCGTCCGAGTAGGCAGAGACAACAGAACGCCACTTGCTTCTATCCTTACAAACCTCACGCGCTTCCTCTACACTCATTACTCTTTTAATGTTTAAGATTCGTGTCGCATGTTTAATAAGATACATTTTTAAGACTTATTAGAAATGGTTTTGTAAGAAAAATCTGATCGATTGAATATAACAGCTGTAAGCGTCTAAAAAATCGCATCTCATCTCCCAAAAATGTTTACTTTTACAAAGAGCATTTTAAAACACTCGGTACAATGTGACAACCGCGGTGTGCCGATTGAACTCCGCGGAACCCGCGTTCCCCACCAACTCGTTTATACTGTGTAACTTGAGCTAAGTGAATCAAACTGTCATTCTGCCCGCATTATGGACGAGGAGATGCTAGGTTAGGATGGACATGCCGTTGGATGAAAAAGGAACAGATGTCACAGAATATATACAAGTACTAAAGTACAAATGTTTGGATTTTGAATGCAATTTCATAATTTGGGTACCTACCTGTTACCGTTGAATTCAATTTTAGGATTATCCATTTTTCATTCAGATTCGGTATATCTTGAATCTCCAAATCCATGAATAGATCGAATATTGAACCCGTACCATAACCGTAGGTACCTACCGTACCTTAGTATGAGTAAGTTTTGTCATGTCTAGGACGAAGTTCATAGGCTTTTCGAACTCGTCTTCTAACACAGCCTGATAATTCTTAACTTGATTCAAGAACTGGCTCTGCCCGCCGAAGAACATAAGCGCTTTGATATACATGCCACAAGCGGCCACTCTACCAAATACTAACCTATGCAAACGTTGCTTATCTTTGTTCGTTCTATTTTAAACGGTGATTCAACTCAAGGTATAAAGAAGCCAAATGTAACGTTATCAGATGCGTATATGTAGCTAGTGACGGTTAGGCTATATGCCTGATATGTTACCTAGTAGGTATGTGTACTGGATATAAATTAAATATACATACACATACATACATAACGTCATGCCTTTTATCCCCGATGGGGTAGGCAGAGGTGCACTTCTACACCCACTCTTCGCCAGATATACTCTAGTCCCACGCAATAAGGGGCGAGCCTATTGCCGTACCGGGCACATTTCCAGACTCCGTGCGGCTACTGAGAATTTCGTGACAGAAAAACTCAATAACACTGGCCGACCCAGGAATCGAACCCGGGACCTCCCGATCCTACGCGCACATATGCCGTGAGACCAACGAGGCAGTCGTATAGGGTTTGATGTCGAGTTTTCCGTCTCTACGCAAAGATGGTATTTGCATCGTGTTATCCCTTAGTCGCCTCTTACGACACCCACGGGATGATAGGGGGTGGTGACACTTGTATTCTAAGCCGTCAACCACACGGCAACTAAATATAGGTTACAAAATATTATTTTATTGAGCAAGTGTTACATAAGATATACCCGGTAGCACTAGATTAAGAGCTGAGACTAAGAACTCAGGGCGTAGGCAGGCAGGCTGACGCGACTTCGGTGCTCCTGGATATGAGGAGCACTTAGCTTGCAGCGGCGGTGTCCGGAGTCAGAAAAGGGGGAGTTATATATATAAAAAAAATATTTGTTAAATAACATTTGTTAAAATATGTATGTAAAGCAGTATTATGACTCTTCCACAGTCAAACCGCTAAACCGGTTTTGTGGAGCACTACTTTATTAATATATGTATTGTAAAACTGTAATAAATAAATAAATAATAATAATAATACAATACAGAATAACGTACAGATTTAAAGCAAGTGCACGGTACTCCATCCTGCGCCAAAAATGTTTAAATTACAAAGAGCATTTTAAAATGCGACACGTATGTCGAGCAAATGAACGAATTGAGCGAAACCTGCGCTACTCGTAGATATTTGTGAATAAAGTGAAGCCAAGGACAGTTTTGGCGTTGTTTTTCGTTAATTTAAAATGAAAACCTTCGAATACTGGGGCCCAGGTGATGGCCCTGGCCCAACTTACGTGGTTAAAACTCGTAGTAGCGTTCTCCGCTCATTTTTCTTAGCTTCCAAAATTTATTGGTGTCCACGTAAAGCACTTATGTCACAAAATTCTGCGATTAAAATATTTGTATTTGGATTTTTTTCTTTAATTTTTTACCTACTGTCATAACAAGAATAAAGATTTCATTACAAATATATTCTGCTGATAAAATACAAAATGTACAAAGGTAGTAGAGCCTTGCTGATTTAAGTATGAATGGGCCGGCTCGACCGGGGAAGTACTACCCTCTCACAGAAAATCGACGTAAAGTAACAGTACCTAAATTGTTGCGTTTCGTCCGGTGAGTGAGAGTGCCGGAGGCCCTATCCCCTATCCCTTCTCCCTGATCCCACTCCTCATCCTATCCCTTTTCCCAACCCCAAGGGGCGGCAACGCACTTGTGACTCCTGTGGTGTTGCTTGTGTCCATGGGCGGCGGTAATTGCTTACCATCAGGCAATCCGTCTGCTCGTTTGCCGCCTATTACCATAAAAAAAATTAACTAACTAAAAAGTGCTTAAGATATTTTCCCAAAATATACTTTGCGCATGAAGCCGTGACATTGCTTATCCACATTATTCGTTCCGTAAGTATTCAATAGCTTTCTTGCTTAATATCATCCCTTGCAGACAAGTAACAGTACCTAAATTGTTGCGTTTCGTCCGGTGAGTGAGAGTGCCGGAGGCCCTATCCCCTATCCCTTCTCCCTGATCCCACTCCTCATCCTATCCCTTTTCCCAACCCCAAGGGGCGGCAACGCACTTGTGACACCTGTGGTGTTGCTTGTGTCCATGGGCGGCGGTAATTGCTTACCATCAGGCAATCCGTCTGCTCGTTTGCCGCCTATTACCATAAAAAAAAATTAACTAACTAAAAAGTGCTTAAGATATTTTCCCAAAATATACTTTGCGCATGAAGCCGTGACATTGCTTATCCACATTATTCGTTCCGTAAGTATGCAATAGCTTTCTTGCTTAATATCATCCCTTGCAGACAAGGGTGCACCTCCCTCGCAAATCGCTTTCACTTTCGATACACACCTTTAATTTTATTTTTTATGCTTTACAGATTTTCTCGAGCGTTTCATATTGTTTTTCTCGTCTTTGATATTATCACAGTACTTTCTTTGATAATTTATACCTTTAGAAGTTAAGCTTGATACAGTGAAAGTGTTTAGGTAACAGTCGTTTTCTTTACTTCTAAAGACTTTGGAAGCGTTGAGAATGATCTTTATTTGTGTTTTTTTTATGCACTGTTTTTTGTGGCTATCTTGGTGTTAAATTGCTTTTTATATGGCTTTATCCTTCTCATAGCGAGAAGAGGCCCGTGCCCAACAGTGGGACAGTTTATATACAGGGCTGATGATGATGATGATATTAAAAGCAATAGCAGCACTGGGCATGAGCTCTACTCACTATGGGAAGTGTCAGGCCACAATACACCAAAGCGCCCATTGCGGGTTAGTAGACTTCGAGAGAGGTTCATGACCATGAGACCATGGACATGCAGGTTTCCTCTTGATAATTTCATTAGCCGTTTTGCTAGCGATAATTAAAAATCCTCTCTACTGACTCACACTGTTATTGTGATATGAAATAGGAGACGCCTAAGTCCGGCAGCGGACTGCGATATGCTTTATGATTATAATTTTACAGAACATAAAATAACCTCACGCCTTTTATCCCCGAAGGGGCAGGCAGAGGTGTTATACACACCCACATTTCGCCAGTTATGTTTCGGTAACAATGTAACAGGGGGCGAGCCTATTGCTATCTACCGGGCACATTATTAAGCGAGCGATAATTAATAATTTTAATTTAATACACACATATCTTCGAAAAGTCAGAGGTGTGTGCCGGGGTACCTGGGGATCGAACCCGATACCGTCTCGACAGTCCGTTACGTACACCAATGGGCTATCGCCGCTTTCGTGTTAGTAGATTTTTATTATAATTATACATACATAAATTATTCACGCCCGTTTCCCGGAGGGGTAGGCAGAGACTACAGAACGCTATTTGACACGATCCTGACATACCTCTCTTGCTTCATTCACTCGCATCAAGTTTCTCATGCATGTTCTGCTGATTATAATTATACTCACCATGAACCAACTATCTGGTTAAGTCATTTTTGTTTGCCCTTGCAAGTATACTAAACGAGATCTTAGAACAACATTTTAATAGAATTTTTGACTTCACTTGGCCAATTTATTAAACACATTTTTAATGTGTACTTTAAACATATTTACTACTCAGTTTACTATAATTTGGGCTTGGAGCGTGATGGCATGTAATTAAATTAGTCGTTTAGATATCAGATCAGGGATATAGGCAGTATTGTAGTTTGTCACGAAATAAAAGTATTTTATAAACAAGTATGACCTAGATAGACATCGTATATTTGAATAAAATAGTTTGAAATGAAATTTATTGTAACATTGCGAAACTAGTTTTCGCTTTTATGTTTTGTCGTTTCAACTACACAGTTTTGTAGGTTTTTGAAACTATTTGTGAGGGTAATAGATTATTTTGCTTTACTTATGCAAAGTTTAAGGTTACTGCGCACTGAAGAAAAGTTTTGTGGTTCTGTTCAGACTCGTGGAGCCATGAATTAATAATGAGGAACTCAAGTTATTGAAGCTTACTATGGACGTCCGAAACATTCGCCTTCAAGCAACAACGTAAAAACACAAAACAAGTAGAAAAATTACATCAAAGAATACAAAGCCATATTAACTACTGGCTTTTATTTATTTTTTTATATAGACTCACGCCTGTAACCCCGGAGGGGTAGGCAGAGGTGTAATATTACACCCACATTTCACCATGAATTTTTAGGTCCCACGTAAAAGGGGGCGAGCCTATTGCCGTACCGGACATTTTACAAGACTCCGTGCTGCTACTGAGAATTTCCTAACGGAAAAACTCAATAACACTTTGCCCGACCCAGGAATCGAACACGAGACCTCCCAATCCCACGCGCACATTTATGCCACGAGACCAACGAGGCAGTCAACTGGCTTTTAATAGCTGAAGTATTAATTTTAACGATTCAAACATTCGTTTTAGCCGGATATATCTACCTACTTACATCGATCATGGCCACGGAAAATTGGGACTGGCGCAAAATATTGTAAGTAGTGTATCAAATAATCCACATATTTAGGTACATTATTTACTACATATACAATATACTAATACGTAACCACTCCCTTATTAGATTTACCAATAAGCTAATGTGGTGATGGAATATTCTCATGTCTAAGGTCCACGGTCCATTGCATCAGTCTCTAGAACATCATCAATCACTGGCCGGGGAGACGTATCTACTTACATATGTGTGGCATATAAAACTATTAGAGGAATGGAGGTAATGTTGGAATGATTAATGGTGCGAGAAGTTGTTCTCTAATGTCGGTATTCGGTCACCTGAAAAGTAGTTGCTATTTCATTTTAATAGTATAGTAACTAAGAACTTAGTACTTGTTCATAGACATCATAGACTTACGCCTGTATATCAACGAAGGGGTAGGCAGAGGTGTAATATTACACCCACATTTCGCCATTAATTTTTAGGACCCACGTAATAGGGGGCGAGCCTATTGCCGTTACCGGGCACATCACCAGACTCCGTGCTGCTACTGAGAATTCGGAAAAACCCAGTAAGACTTTTGTCCGACCCGGGAATCGAACACGGGACTTCGATCAGCAGTCGCATAAGCTATCCACTGAACCACGGAGGCAGTCGAGTACTTGTTATTTCATTCAAATACCTAGTAACTCTGTGATTAAACTAAGATCTTTGTATAGATTTAAGATGTATAATATGTTTCCCTGGATTTAATGTGAAAGGTTAAATCTCGAGTTGTAATTGAGGACTTCAAAACTTATTATACTTGCATTTTGGTGCCTGTGATAATCGATTCACTTATTTGGTTTCAAATTAAAATAGATAACTTTTTATAAATTAAGATTATTGTTTTATAATACATATTTATTCCTAGAGTGATTTATAATTTGGAAGTCAGTCATCTCACTTTATTTGGGACTTCAAAACTTTGGCTTTTGTTAAATGTATTAGGTACTGAAGAGATTTTTCTTTCTTTTTTTCAAATTATAATTATTAACATCTAAGCACCGTCGGTTTAGTTCAGAAACTTTTACTTTTATAAGGTTTAAAATGTTAATTATCGCTTGCTGGTAAATATCGCGAGGAAACCTACATGTCTGGGAGTTCACCACAATGTTCTCGAAAGGCAAGTGAAGTCTGCCAACGTGGCCAGCGTTGACTAGGCGAGTTAGGTTACCAGAGATGGGGTTCATGAACCCCTTTATAACAATTTCTAAACAATATTGATGGTGATAATGATTATAATATAACAGTATCGATATTTTTATAGCCTCGTTTCACGTTTCTGGGTCTGAGTGAGAGTTCATTTTTATAAAAAAGTAATTAAAGAACAGTAGCAAAAGTGTAAATTAATGGACTTGGAATATCAACGCGTAATATTATGTGCAAACTGAAAACATGATTTGGGGAAACATGAGCATTTATACCCCTCTGCCTACCCTTTCTGAGCAATATACGCCTATATATTAATATTCGGCTTAACAATAAAATTATCACAGTAAATGTGATGTAATTACCGACACCATCCCCTCGCCTTGTTAACGTAATGATGTCAAAATATGTATTACGGGTGCCGGTAATCCTTTGTCGTTTTGATCAATAATTACGCGATTTTAATTAAGGAGTATAATTACTGATGACGTAATTATTTTTGTTGTGTGAGCAGTGCCGTGTTAAGGATAAGAGTGCTGTACAGATATTTATTAAAGTAATTTATAATATGTATTTTCCAAAGTTCCAGTAGGACCATTTGACGGATATTTGAACTGATTCCACCTTAGTGGCATGTTTCTTTTCGTAATAATTAATTATTCACAATACACATAATAATAATAATAATTGTGATAATAGATCGATCAGAGCGCCGCGCAATGATTGTTGACATTACTATCCCACATGACGAGAATCTCGTGAAAGCAGAAAAAGACAAACAAGAGAAATATTTGGACTTGGCTCACGAGATTGTCGATATGTGGGATATTGATTCAGCAATCATTGTTCCGATAGTTGTGTCCGTTAATGGACTTATAGCCAAAACCCTCGAACGCCATCTAGAGAGGTTGAAACTAGGCAGCTGGGTCAAGAGTTTGATGCAAAAGGCAGTTCTTCTGCAAACGGCACGCATTGTGAGGAAATTTCTGGCTCTGGAGCCCTAACCACCGGTGACTTGGATCCTATTCCCGTCGTCGGTGGGAATCTATTTTTATATTTTTAAATATCATTTTTACTTTTTAGAGTGTTATATTTAAAAATGTAAAATATAGGATAAATATGAAAATAAAGAGAATAATAATAATAATGCAAGTGTGAATGGGATAGGACAAAGGGGATGACCTATGCGGACATTCTCTGATCAGATTGGAGACATCCTGAAAAAAGGACACTGCAGAAGTACCCTTAACAGAAGAGCTTGCATGAGAAACTTGATGGGAGTGAATGAAGCAAGAGAAGTATGTCAGGATCGTTGCAAATGGCTTTCTGTAGTCTCTACCTACCCCTCCGGGAAACAGGCGTGAGTGTATGTATGTATGTACATATGTATGTACATAATAATATGTTTATGGCCTTACCCTTCTCATAGTGATAAGAGGCCTCTGCCCGGCAGTAGGATAGTTTATATACAGTGCTGTTGTGTTATCTTATACTAAGATATAAAGCTAAAGAGTTTATTTGTTTGTGTGTTTGTTTGTTCGTTCGTTCGTTCTTTCGTTCCTTCGTTCGTCCGTTCGTTCGTTCGTTCGTTTGTTCGTTCGTCTTAAATAATGTGGGTGTAACCGCGGACTCAGCTAGAACAGTGGGTATATAGCTTGAAAAAGTCAAAGTTGGCTTAAACTCGAAAAGAACAATTCGAACGCAGAGTCCTCTTCATGGGAGTTTATTAGTCCTCCTTCCCATTGAACTAGCAATTTTTTTTGTTAAAATCTGTGGGAGATAATTGTATGGCAATACTGCTTCGAACATTGCTGTGAATGTTAATCAGAAATGTTATTTTAAAATATAATACAACTCCTGCACTTGGCATGAATCCTGTGTCGCGGAGGACATTACAAACATACAACCAACAGACACAATAAACACCAGACTCTAAACAACAACAGATCACTCAAAGTGTTATCTAGTGTGGAAAACCCACGACACTCGGTGCAGTGTCAAGCAACGAAGCGGCCGCTTAAACTTTGTCGTCTATAAGGAACAGCAAGTTAAAGTGACGCCATGGCCGCACCTAAGTGGGATTACCTTAAATTATTATGTCAAATAGTCCAGTCAAAATAGGCATTTGACTTAGCAAAAATTCAAAATACATCATCTTAATATATAAAATCCTTGCGTTACTGACTGACTGACAGACACGCTACAGCCGAAACTATTGGGCGCTGGAAGCTGAAATTTGGCATGTATGTTCCTTGGGGACCGTAGGGGTGCACTAAGAAGGGATTTCCCGAAATTCCCACGGGATCGGCCAAAACGGGTAAATAAAAAAAAATGCAGGCGTAGCTGCTGGCGTCCTCTAGTTATAAATAAAATATCAAAAATCCCCTTCATTACTTACATTTTTCTTACTAATGGTGACTCGCACCAGAAAAGTGTCTGAACCATTTTTGTAGAAATTTGTATGATCTACAACTGTGTCTGACCTATTGTCACGATAAAATCTACCGTTTTCGAGAAAAATTAAAAAACCTTAGTTTTGTACGTTTGACCTTGGATATTTTTTGCAGAAGTAGGATCGACGGGGTTTTTTGATATTTTATTTAAAATGATGTAAGTATTTAACGAATCTACCAATTTTCAGCTCTATGCGAAATTTGGCTAAGTTATGACTTATTTTCGTCTATACAGACAGTTCTAAATATAAATTTAGCTTAATAAAGATTTATTAGTCAGCGACGGCGAGCTAGTTCATTTTAGCTTATACTCCAAGTTGCGGCGGTGCATCAAAGTTAATCTTTATCATGTTAAGTTTCGACCTTTGACCACTGCGGACAACCAACGTTTATACTGTACGACTTTATAGTTATAAGTGGGTAAAAATATACTCAACGAACAGCAAAAAAATATAAATGCTGTGCCTAACTATAATTGGATTGCAAATTTACCTGTATACTTACTTAAACTTTATTTATTTCTACATTATAATTGGTTATCTGTAGTTATGCCTAATAAAATAAATAAATAAATAAATACTCATTGAAGTATAAAATGTCTTTGGAAATAAGGCATAATATTGATTGTACCTTATTCATAGTCAACGTAGCCGTACCGAGAGAGTTTTGACTTTTGGAATGTTCTAAGCGACACCTATCTGGACCTGATAGGTAGCGCACAGACATAACTACGAGTATATCTATAACTATGTATCTAGAGGAAAATTCAAGTACGTACGAACAGGTTTATTGAAATCGGGTAAGCTATTTTGTTTTAAGACTTAACAAACATTCTTGGGCCAATTTTCTTTATCATTTCTTTTAGTAAATAATTCTGACTAGTACGACACGTTTTGTAAATCTGTATAATTTCAAACACTATCTGAGACTTGGCATAGTAATAAAGACTTCACATATAATATTGGCATCTGTAGTTCATATATTGTGGCGTTATGTCTATTATAGCCTTTAAATATCCTTAATAATAACAACAACATATCGTGCGCTGAACCAGCATTTCCCGAGATTATCGCTTTCAAAAGAACAAAAATAGCACTTTTATTATATCAGCATGGTTAAGCACGGCGAGAAAAACCGTTACCATAAATGTTATGCTTATCCAAATACCTCCACTAAGCATTACATACGCCGAAAACAAAGAAAATATGAGGCATTATTGCTCACAGGTCTGACATTGAAAATAAGTACAATTTTAAAAGGCAATTTTCATCTCCCTTAGGAGCTTAGTTATTTATGATACGCATATCCTCTTGCATGTTGTTTTGGTTAAAGACCGTAGCGAAACTTTATTGAAGTTGGATAGATAGGTATATCTCGATAGATAAAACTGTATTGTGCATATACAGACTCACACCTGTATCCCCGAAGGGGTAGGCAGAGGTGTAATATTACACCCACATTTCGCCATGAATATTTAAGTCCCACGTAAAAGGGGGCGAGCCTATTGCCGTACCGGGCACATTACCAGACTCCGTGCTGTTACTGAGAATTTCATAACGGAAAAAACCCAATATTCATGGCGAAATGTGGGTGTAATACCTCTGCCTACCCCATCGGGGATACAGGCGTGAGTCTATAAATAAATAAATAAAAATAAAACCCACGTGCACATTTATGCCGCGTGACCAACGAGGCAGTCATATAGAGTTGTTGCCACAAATCAGATAAATAAGTTATATGAATTATGTGTAATTCTTCCAGGCAACCTAAGAATGAAAAAGATTAAAAAAAATAGTGGTATAATTATCAATTGTATCTGAACACTATGAGTTTACTAGGGTTTATAGGTTAACGATGACGGCGGTAGCCTATTGGAAAGATTGACAGACTGCTAAGTAGATAGATAATGTTGAGTTCAAACTTACGGCACGTACCACAAACTTAGCGCAATTTATTTGAAACTACTGGGCATAAGGAACTGGAATTTGTCAGTTACTTTCTTTTGGAAGTGTAGTAGTACCCAGAAAAGATTTTTGGATATTCACCACTAAGAGGGTAAAAAAGCGAGTTAAGATTGGTAAAAAACCCTTTTTTTCAGGCCGGGGAAGCTCTAGGCAAAAGCTAGTTGATTATAAGATCGTATCGTATCCACCCCGTCCCTCATAAAATGATTTGCACAGTAATTTAAAATGCATAAATCTCCTTGGCTCAGTCGGTTGGCTAACTGGATTCCCTGGAGTTTCAACTTTCCGTTTTATGAATAGGTAATCGCTGCGATGCGATACCTAGTGGACAACGATACATGGAATTTATTCAGCTTTGAAATATAATATGGATGGATGAATATAGTTTTGGTTGTATGTATTTACCCATGAGATCGGTGTCAAGGGAGTTAAAAGCTACTGGTTTTTCGAAGCCTTGTCAACATTTCAGTATCGATGGCAATAAAGTATAATCCGTGTAGTAATTCGTTTCGTGGGTCTCATAAAAGGCAAATAAGGCAAATACACGAAATAAATAGTATCTGCGTCGGTGGTCCAGTGGATAGCGTATGCGACTGCTGATCGGAGGTCCCGGGTTCGATGCCCGGGTCGCCGCAGGCAAAAGTGTTACTGGGTTTTTCCGAATACTCAGTAGTAGCAGCGAGTCTGGTGATGTGCCCAGTAACGGCAATAGGCTCGCCCCTATTACGTGGGACCTAAAAATTTATGGCGAAATGTGGGTGTCATATTCACACCTCTGCCTACCCCTTCGAGGATACAGGCGTGGGTCTATAATTATAATAATAAATAGTATCTTTGAGTGGAAACGGCAAACTAGGGAGCAAACCCTATACCAACCCCTCCGGCCAGCGTAGTATAGCACACCAAATACTCCTATTGACTCAGAATACTACGAATTCAGCAGTGCACTGCGACGACTAGCGACTGTGACTGCGACTATGACGAATTTGGTAGAGATTCTTAAAATACAGTGTCCCTAATAAAAGCAAAAAATGAAACGAGTCACGGTTTATATGTACTTATGTAATCTCCAAAGCACCATGAGCGCTTGCTTCCAGTGTGAACGACGGAATCTAGTCTCCAATGCAAAACAAAAAAGAGTGGAACTTTGAGAACTGCTAGCATTTTCCTAAGCTTGGACTATAATAACAAATAAAATGATCCCTTGGAGACTAGATCTAAAGCAAAATAAACGTAAGAAAATATTTGGTTTCACAACAAAGCTAAATTCATTTTCTTCTTGTTTACCAACACCACTTCAAGTCGAGCGTTGAAAGAAATTGAATTTCAAAAGCACGTCTTGAGAATTGTTCAAAAGCAAAACACTATAAAATTTACTGTTGAAACGAAAGCTGCAAACAAATCTAAAAATCACTTAAAAAGAAATAGACTGACACCTATCTGCCCCATTCGTCGCGCCGTGTCAACAGGCGTGTGAAACATCCCCTATTTTACATTTAATTGCATTTCTTTGTCAATCTCCTTGTTAATCTGGATGCACCCTTATCCTTTGCAAATACCATACTACCTTGATCTCCCCTCCCCCTCTTTGTTTAACAATTTTATTCGCGGGAAAGAGAGTTATGTGAGATGATAGAGGTCATGATAAGTTGGTCGGCGTCTAGACATGTTTGATGTTGAAAAATATATGTTAGGCAATGTATGCGGACGCACTTAGTGCGATTGCGTGTGCTTAATTTTTTGTCAAGTGTTTGATTGAATCTGAAGTCCGTATAAAATGGATTTTGGAGCTATCGTCATATTTGAGTGACTTGGAGTAACTTTTAAATCGTTTCTAGGAAAAATATTGTGTAACTTATTAGAAATAAGTCAGTGTATCGACTCACAGTATTCTGTTTTTAGGCAATATGTATAACTTGTGTCATATTTTGAAGATGCTTGCGAGTTTTGAACTCGTCAAACGGACGTGACGCATAATTATGTGCATTTGCAGCATCTATGGCTACGACGTATGTCGCACGCTTGGGAAATAGTTTAGACAACAACATCGGAATGTTGTTGTTTTTACTATTTTCCAAGCTTCACTCCTAGATAAAAATACAATTTTCGAGCTATCGTGATATTTTGGAGTAACTTCTTAAATACTTTTTAAAAAAAGCACTGTGTAAGTTACTAGACATTATTCAGTATATCGTCTTAAAGTGTTCTACTTTTCGGCGTTTTAGGCCTCATAGCTTGTGTGAAATTGAAATTCAAGAAATTTGAGCTCATCAAACAAACACCTATTACAGCATTAGCACAATGGTAACAACAACAGCTTTAGAAACTGTGTAATAATATGGACATGTCACAAGCTTGCCTATTCTTTGCTAAAAAAACAGCAGCATAACCTTCTCGTTACAACAATATTACCAAACTCCAAGCAGCACACTGAATCCACCAGAAAATATTGAACGAAGCAAATACTCCGGTAACGATTCATTCGATTGATAAACCAATAAAAACCTGACAATCAAGTGACGAAATACTCATCAGTGTTATCAAAAACAAGCTTTACTTTGAAGCTATCAAATTATTAAAAAAGTATCGTACAGTTTTATCATTAAAATAATTAACAGCCTGAGGCTCTGATAGACTTTCAATAAAAGGATAATGTGTATATATAAAATTCTTGCATTACTGACTGACAGACAGACGAAGCTACAGCCAAAATTATTAGGCGTAGGAAGCTGAATTTTGGCATGTATGTTCCTTGGGGACCGTAGAGGTGCACTAAAAAGGGATTTCGTGAAATTCTCACGGGATTGGGCAGAAACAGCAAAAAAAAAATGCGGGCGTAACTGCGGGCATCCTCTAGCATAATTATAAAGATATCGATAAGGTTGAATCATTAAAATAATTAACAACCACGCCAGAGGCTCTGATAGACTTCCAATAAAATGAAAATATGGTTATTAATTTTGCAGTCGTTTTGTACTTTCAAATGATAGGGAAATTTATAAGTGTTGCCTGGATTTTTCTGTTTTTTGTTTCCAATTTATTAAACAGATATTGAGTATTGTAGTCTGGGATTTTAATGGTCGATGAAATGTTAACAGATAATTACTTTCAGGAATAAAAACTTTTTTGTTTTCTGTTAATACTGTCTGTGCTTTGAGTTGTAAAATCATATTATTTCCGTTACTATTTTCTCAACTTCTGTCGTGGTGATAGATACTTGGTGAACAATGCTTAATTTTAATGCTTAGACCTGAAAATTTTGGACCTCTGTTACATTATACACTTACTTACTTAAATTACAATTTATTTACGATTAATAAACACGTTTTAGAAAAAAACTGAATATAGTCTGAAGATCGGTCTTCGGTGGGGGAGGCCTATGTGTGTATGGAGGCCTGCAGGGCATCTCTGGGCTGTGAAGATGATGATGATGTAAGATATAAAAATATTTTATTTTACAAATCTCATAAATCCAAATTAGCCAATCTAAGAGGAACATAACCTATTGCAACCAAACACCTGTTAAACAATTATCAAATATATTAAAACTATAGAGAATATACACCCTACATTACAAACAATAATCGTATTCACCACGCATAAAATAAGCACAAATTATTTTTCTATCACTCTAAAACACAGCAATCCCTCACTTATAAACATTCGCGCCCTCATTGGGGTGACAATTAAACACAATTGTTCGTCGAGCGCAGCGTGTGCAGAGGTGATAACACATGTGATCTCATCCGTGAACCTGTGTGCTACAGACGAGGCAATTCATACCTTCGTGACTGTTTAGTTCGTAGGCAGACGGGAGGATGCGCGTAGAGAATACATCACGAGTACGAATTTGATTTAAATCTTCAAATAACTTTCTGTCTCGATTTGTACACATATCACCTAATCTTTATATTAGGATAGGATATTATTTGTTAATGTCACCATTCCTCATGACGAGAATTTCGTGAAAGCCAAGAAAGACAAACAGATTAAATATCTGGACTTGGCTCACGAGATTGGATTGGATGTGGGATGTGGATTCGGCAATTTTTGTGCCGATAGTTGTAACGGTTAACGGCCTAATTGCCAAGAGCCTCTATCGTCACCTTAAGAGGCTTACGTAGGGTGCTTAGGTCAGGGGTCTGATGCAAAAGGCAGTATTCGACACGGCACGTATTGTGAGGAAGTTCCTGTCTCTGGAGCCCTAACCACCGACAGCTTAGACCCTGTGCCCGTTGCTGGTGGGATCTCATCATAAGTATAGCTTTCTTAAGTATTTGAAAATAATTAAGGATAGGATAATACTGTAATATTATCGTAGGCAAACTCATATACGACCAACTGATCCCAAACTAGACAGAATCTGTAATACCTGTACTGATAAACATACTTATATATTTGTTAATAAGTTTATTCTTGCTATAAATAAATTCATCCAGATGCAGAACAAATACTTGTGCTGGGTGCAAATGGAAACCATGGATTCTGGCAGTAAATTTCATAAACTAGTAGAGCAACAGCAGTAATTATCACAAGAACTTATCTGAGTTACTGACTCTTCCTGTTGTCATTGGATGATAGATATCATGGACACTGATACAAAAAGTGCTCTGTAACACAGTTTTCTTAATTTTTACTAGCTTTTTCTTACTTTTTCCTGCCCCGGTGTATGTTATGAAATCTTGCAAGATAAATTTGACTCACTTACGGATTTTCTATTGGGCTGAAATTTTTAATGCATGTATATCTTGCGTAACAATGCAATATTACCTATGATGTCATGAAGCGAATCTTATAATGGAGCTGGAAAGCGGCTGTTGAAACTCCGCAATAAAACTACACAACACCATCAAGTTTAGGCTCGTTTGATCCCATATTATGCTTCGTGCACATCAATTATTCTAAAATGTTGTTTTTGAAAAGATTTACTTTTATTTTATTTTTGAGATACATATTTAACGGATAGTTTCATTTAAATTTATTTCTTTGCCAGAATGTAGTGAAACCCGGGAATCAACCATAGGCCCAAATGCTCGTTGTAAAGTACAAACTTATAGCATGGAACCAAATAGGCAGTCTAGTTTTATGATAGTTGTAGCAAAGTATGGTACGCACAAATACGACCTATAAACGTGTGATGTTTCGTTACTGCCGACCGTACACGCACCTTAATGTAGGTAGGCTATTTTTTTTTAACGAATTTCCTCTTAAATGTAGCTTGGCTTGGCTTCTAGTGAAGCATTATTTGCGACCTACATGGACCGCAGTGCATTATCCCTAAACTATTATTTGTATTTATAGTAATTTAGACTCACATCCACACATACACACGTAAGAAGGCATACACACATGTAAGCACACATGCACACACGCTAACACGCAAGTTTACACGCACACACATTCGTACACTAAACTTGCTTGTTTCTTTTTGTATTTAAAATTTAACAGTTATAGGTATCTTCATTTCCGTCTCTTTAAACTCAACTTGTCGGTCTTAAATCATATGAATTAACGATTATAGGGTATCAAAACCTTAGTTTTCCAGGTTTCTCCATTACCCCCTCCAGTCTAGAACATCGACAGTTACCTGTAGTGATGTACGTGAGGCTAGTAGTCGAGGAATAAACTCAATTAAATATCTGAATGGATACACAGGGTGCGCCCTGGCGATAATTCATTGTTTCGTCAGCCGTAGCCCTTTGTACGGAGCTGTGTTGTCACTCTATACCTACGGATGAGCATTTAGTAGGCTTTGGTAAGCCTTTTGAATACTTTTGTCCGAAAATATACATACACATTGATGACAATGAAGAGATGATTTATTTAGATTTTAGCAGAAATAATTTTGTTTTTTTTCAGTTTTAAGTGTTTACCACCTTAGAAAATTTATTTACCTATGGGCACATACCTCAGTATTTCGGTTCTGTATCATTTTTACTCAACTTACAAATATATCTGAATCATATACCTACTATTAAAACCGCAGTTTTTTAGTCAGTGTTCGCTTGGAACTTCTATGGAACTTATTTTCTGCTATCTACGAAGATAAGGCAACTTTTACAAAGTTGACCGGTGCAAACCGGTGAAACACTAAGCGCACGGTGATGCGCTTAGTGTTTAAATTTTTTTACCAGTGAATTCCCAGGGCAAGTTAAACTATCTTGGAACCCGCAACGCAAAATTCAATAACACAAGTTAATCAGAACATACAATTGAAAGACATACCGGCCATTCAAAACTTTTTAATTCTTAGATTGAATGACACATCTCTAAAAAAAAGAAAACATAACGCGGTGTTCAAATTTCAAATAATCAGCTATCCACTCCACAAATATGCTCTAATATCTAGTGTACAGGCGACTATTTGGTTTGGTCGACACCTCGCCATCAATGGCAATCATCGGCCGTTGACCCCGGGAGAGGGTAGATCAATATTTCGGCTTTCAATCCAATTTGACAGGTTTCAATAGGTTATGGTGATGGATACTCGGTTGATTGCGTGCCTAGTAATTATTTACACTATTATTTACGGGTAAGGTTGATATTTTTTGTGTATACGTATAACTGCATTACAAAGATGCTTAGGTATCATTACATTTTAGAAAGATTATTATTTGTTGGTAATAAATAAAATTTATATGTAGGTATATGCCTATATTAGAATCTTCTAACTTTTGCCTTTAATTACGTCTGCGCATACGGAATACGACGCTTTTCTGTGTATATAGAATTCTTGCGTTACTGACTGGTTTGCAGACAGCAAATAGTCAAAACTATTGGGCGTACGAAGATGAAATTTGACATGCATGTTCCTCCGTGGTCCAGTGGATAGCGTATGCGACTGCTGATCGGAGGTCCCGGGTTCGATTCCCGGGTCGGGCAAAAGTGTCACTGGCTTTTTCCGAATTCTCAGTAGCAGCACGGAGTCTGGTGATGTGCCCGGTATCGGCACTAGGCTTGCCCCCTATTAAGTGGGACCTAAAAATTCATGGCGAAATGTGGGTGTAATATTACACCTCTGCCTACTCCTTCAGGGATACAGGCGTGAGTCTGTGGATTTCCCAAAATTCTCTCGAATCGATCGGGAAGAAACGGTTAAATTAAAATAACTATTTAATTGTACGTTTTATATACAAACTGCGTTTGTTATATCTATACCTATAAGTCTGAGATGAGCAATTGAATTTCGTATCTATAAAATTAAATTTGACGCTACAGCTACTTATGTGTGCCTGGGTCACCATGCTCACGCCTTCTTTCCGTCGGGGTAGGCAGAGACGACAGAACGCCACTTGCTTCTATCCTTACAAACCTCACGCGCTTCCTCTGTATTCATTAGTCTCCTTGTTCACCGAAAAACGTATTACTATTACGAGTAGATAAATATGACATGTCATGTTAATTGCCTACTCTTGCGATGACGCACAGGTTGTCACGTGTTTACACCGCGGCGGCACCGGCTTTGTCGGCGCGCGCGCTTTTTCGCCATTTTTTTAAGTGATTGCGCTGAATACTACAGAATTTAAGCTTGCATATATTTTTTTCAAATAACTTCTGACTAGCTAAGCGTTATATTACTATCTAAATGCCCTTTATAGCGAGAAAAATGTAACAAGTTTAATTTACTGTCGTTTAACACATTGTATAATATTAAAAACGTTTATTACAAAACTGAATGTATATAAACAATTCGAGCGGGCGAGCAGTGTAGTACCTACATGAATGCGCGTGATCAGACGGCGCGGCGCATCCCGTACTGAATCCGCGCCGAGCTTGCCGCGCTCGTGTGATTGTGTGCGTGAAAAGTGCGTGCGTACACGCCGCCCCGGCGACTCACGTATACATTCAAACCAGCGCGGCGGCGGCAGCCGATTTGTATGAAGCTATCCTACTATTCTGTTTTTACTATGATAATATGCTCCCTCTGTCGGCTCTTACGACACCCATGGGATGATATGGGGTGGTGACATTCCGTATTCTGAATCCGTCACCACACGGACGAATGTCCTGATATTGAAGTATACACTATAAATAAAAAAATAATTCTGCGTATTAAAAGTTCTTGCATTATTGACTGACTGACAGACAACGCACAGCCAAAAATAATGTGCGGTCGTAGATGGGCACGTACTCTCACTTATAGTTATAGTTTTCTTTACAAACTCATAAAGCCAAGCCTAGAGAGTAGACACATAACTATCAGAAACACATAATTAGAGGTTAGCTCAAGGTATTCTCTCGTTTTCCATAAATTCATTTGCACTAATATTGTTTTTCATAATCATCCATGATCATAATATTTAATTGCACTATTATCATTTATACTAATAACATTTGCCTTAACAACTCAACAGTGATAACTTTTATTTGCCATAAAATGACTTTCTATAACAACATATATCATAATAATTAGTTTCCATAAGTAACAGTTAACATCTCATAATCGACTCTTGACATAATCAAAATTTGATATATAATTATGAAAATAATACATAATATTGTTAGGTCGAAATTAATTATCATTAACACCCTGACTCAGTGCAATCCGACTCGGATAGGTTAGGTCCGCTTCGCTTCGCTCCCGCCTTAGTCTTAGTGATTTTATCTTTAAACCACCCAGAAGCAGGAGCCCCGCGAAGCGGGGCTCTGTCGAGCTTAGTTAGTAGACGCCATATGAGGTTTAGTTTTAGGTTTAATTGTGAATAAAAAATCTGGCGTTGGGTTTCGAAACGAGTCGCCTGAATTTGAGGGTATTGGTGGTGTAGGGGGTTTAAGGGAGTTAGTTTTAATCACCTAAAAGTAATTTTGGCTGCCGGAGTTGCGTCTAAATATTTTTAAACAATTTCCAAAAATTCTTCAATCAAATATACAAAACGGTACGTAATTTTAGGTTTTATGTGAAAGGAACTAAATAGGTTGTGTTAGGTTCTCTTTTGACCCTCATCCCGAAAATAGGAGCCCTGCGAGGCAGGGCTCCGTCAACCTCAGTTTATTAAACTAGTGGAATCAATAAAAGCGATATTTAGATTTTATGTGAAAAACGTGAAAAGAAACGCAACCACCGCCATCGCCATCTTGTATGAATGATATAGACAGCTAAGTAAAATTTGTGCGTCATTGCCAAAGAAATATAACCATAACTTTGTCTAAACCTAGTCCAACCTCTCTGGTCATTGTTTTCGAGTACCTAGGGTTAGGTGCGACTGTAATAAGTAACTAAATAGGTTATGTTAGGTTATCTTTTGAACCTTAATCCGAAAATAGGAGCCCCTTAGTTTATTAGTCTTAGGGTTACCATAGACCGATTAAAACCAGCCTACATGACGAGGGAGACTCCAGTGAATACCCAAGTACAGCAGACCGGAGAAGACCAGAATACCGTCAGAAAGACGAGGAGTGGACGTGTTGTCAGATTCCCAAACTACTTTTGCCCGTAGTCACGGTCTCACGGGGGGAGTGGTGTGGCGGCTCACCCACTACTTAGGCAAGTTAACTCGCCCGTTTGAACGAGCCACAGGATCACACCACTACTACGTCACATCGTATGATGTTAGTGCCGCGTGCAAACGCTCAGGCCGTGTGCGTAACTTAGCGCCGCCCCTAACAAGATGGCGACAACCATTCTTTTGTTCACGCCACAGGTAAGCAAGATGGTCGCCTGCGCATCTTTTGTCTTCGCGTCGGCCACCATGTTGTGGGCGTTCTACTCCTGCGCAAAAGTGTCAAGCGCGAACACTATTTAGCGTTATTAGTATTAATTATATTTTTGTATAAATACTGCTTGTTTAGAAAATGTAATTACACTTCGCCTTACTTACTCCTTGCGCTAATCTAGCTTAGATCCTTGCTTACTGTTCTTGTTTAGCTTAATATTAATTGCTGTAATTTAATTTAATTTGATTTAATATAAATAGTTGTTAGTTGTTTTCTTGTTTATTTTATTTTTTTCCCTTGCTCAAGAAGTTCCTAGAGTAAATAATTAGTAATAGTTAGTTAGTTAGCTTAGGGTTAGGGAAACATATTGCAGCAAGAAGATAGCCAGCATTCTTGAAGCCTACAAAAGTTGGTAATATCCCTGAAAGAAACTATCCATACTAATTATAGTCCAAGTTTTTATCGAAAGTGTTTAAAAGCAATTAAGTAATTAAATCATTATCTACGATTAATAGCATTTTGTATGAGTCAGCAGTGACCTGTTTCGGTTATCGATAGGTACAGGTAACATTTTTAATTATTTTTATTTATAGTCTCACGCCTGTATCCACGAAGGGGTTGGCAGAGGTATAAATATTACCCACATTTCGCCATGAATTTATAGGTCCCACGTAATAGGGGGCGAGATCACCAGACTCCGGGCTGCTACTTCGGAAAAACCCAGTAACACTTTTGCCCGACCCGGGAATCGAACCCGGGACCTCCGATTAGCAGTCGCATACGCTACCCACTGGACCACGGAGGCAGGTAACATTTCTTTTCACGTAGGTACTTTATGATTTTGTTTTGTTTTATAAAAAGACTACTCCCGCTTTAGGAATCAATCCTGTGTCTCGGGGGACTTTACAAACATATAACCAACGGACACAGTGAACACCCAGACTCAAAACAACAATAAAATTTATGAATCACACAAAGCGTTGTCTCGTGTGGGAATCGAACCCACAACTCTCGACGCAGTGTCACTGTCAGGTGGCGAGGCGCCCGCTTAAGGGCAGGCGGTTTCAGATTAGCGTATTTTTCTGCGCGTTTATAGTGTTTCAGCATACGCGCTTACACGCGTGCTACATTACGCGTTTCAAAAAACCGGACTCGCGTACTTCGGCGTGTTTGCTCGAAACGGTAGTGATATCGTCTTGCGGCTCGAGCTTATACGAGCTTAGAAGCGCGTCAACGTTGATACGAGTTGAGCGTGTGCCAAAGAGCGCGCGTATGCGCGCCTACATGCGCTTCCAAAAACGAGCTTTTATTTATTTATAGACTCACGCCTGTATCCCCGAAGGAGTAGGCAGAGGTGTATATAATTAATAAACAGATAAAATAAATAGATTAATAAACACGTTTTAGAAAAAAACTGAATATAGTCTGAAGATCGGTCTTCGGTGGGGGAGGCCTATGTGTGGCCTGCAGTAGCATCTCTGGGCTGAGAAGATGATTATGATGTAAAATATAAAAATATTTTATTTTACAAATCTCATAAATCCAAATTAGCCAATCTAAGAGGAACAGAACCTATTGCAACCAAACACCTGTTAAACAATTATCAAATATATTAAAACTATAGAGAATATACACCCTACATTACAAACAATAATCGTATTCACCACGCATAAAATAAGCACAAATTATTTTTCTATCACTCTAAAACACAGCAATCCCTCACTTATAAACATTCGCGCCCTCATTGGGGTGACAATTAAACACAATTGTTCGTCGAGCGCAGCGTGTGCAGAGGCACGGTAATATAATCTAACAGTATTGTAACTCGGCCGTCTTGGTGAGTTATATACCTACAGACGCGCCGTATGCAAGCTGCGGCACGATCGCGGCTGTGGGTACTCTTTAGTCACAGTTCGCACAGTCTAATGGGTACTTTGCTCGAGGCGCGTAGGTATAACTCGAGTTTCGAGCGTTTGTATGGAGTTAAAATACTGTTAGATATTATTACCGTGGCAGAGGTGATAACACATTCGATCTCCTCCGTGAACCTTTGTGCTATAGACGAGGCAATTCATACCTTCGTGACTGTTTAGTTCGTAGGCAGACGGGAGGATGCGCGTAGAGAATACATCACGAGTACGAATTTGATTTAAATCTTCAAATAACTTTCTGTCTCGATTTGTACACATATCACCTAATCTTTATATTAGGATAGGATATTATTTGTTAATGTCACCATTCCTCATGACGAGAATTTCGTGAAAGCCAAGAAAGACAAACAGATTAAATATCTGGACTTGGCTCACGAGATTGTCGACATGTGGGATGTGGATTCGGCAATTATTGTGCCGATAGTTGTAACGGTTAACGGCCTAATTGCCAAGAGCCTCGATCGTCACCTTAAGAGGCTCACGTAGGGTGCTTAGGTCAGGGGTCTGATGCAAAAGGCAGTATTCGACACGGCACGTATTGTGAGGAAGTTCCTGTCTCTGGAGTCCTAACCACCGACAGCTTGGACCCTGTGCCCGTTGCTGGTGGGATCTCATCATAAGTATAGCTTTCTTAAGTATTTGAAAATAATTAAGGATAAGATAATACTGTTACGCCATCTATCGGTGAATAGGGGAATACTAGAAGAGATTGAATGTATCGTAATGAACGTATGTATTAAAGGTAATTCAGCTACTCTGTACTAGATGGCGTTGCTGTATCGAGTATCGACTGTTCGCGATTATTTCGACAGTTTTGTAGAAGCATCTAGAATGCGCTAGTGATGTTATCCGGCCAGTATAAATAGAGCGCGAGCGAACGGACCGGACATAGTTACAATTGAATATCGGAGCGATAAACAAGAAGCGAAGGAAGTAAGTCGGAAGTGTTTAGTAGTGTTTCTAGTGGTGTGAATAGTGAGTTTTATTAATGTTGAAAAATTAAGTGTGTGTATCTAGTGTTATTGTGTTAGTAAATAAAGTTCAGTTTTTCTGGCATAGTGTATATAATTTATCACCGAACCCCAGCTCGTAACAATACTGTAATATTATCGTAGGCAAACTCATATACGACCAACTGATCCAAACTAGACAGAACCTGTTCTACCTGTATTACTGATAAACATACTTATATACTTGTTAATAAGTTTATTCTTGCTATAAATAAATTCATGGCGAAATGTGGGTGTAATATTACACCTCTGCCTACTCCTTCAGGGATACAGGCGTGAGTCTGTGGATTTCCCAAAATTCTCTCGGGATCGGGAAGAAACGGTTAAATTAAAATAACTATTTAATTGTACGTTTTATAAACAAACTGCGTTTGTTATATCTATACCTATAAGTCTGAGATGAGCAATTGAATTTCGTATCTATAAAATTAAATTTGACGCTTCAGCTGCTTATGTATGCCTGGGTCACCATGCTCACGCCTTCTTTCCGTCGGGGTAGGCAGAGACGACAGAACGCCACTTGCTTCTATCCTTACAAACCTCACTCGCTTCCTCTATATTCATTAGTCTCCTTGTTCACCGAAAAACGTATTACTATTACATGAGTAGATAAATATGACAAAAGCAATTATTTGAACAAAATCATTTCAACGAGTAAGTAAACAAACTGAAAAACAGTTTTCCGTAATGAAAGTTGGTAATATCACTGAAAGAAACTATCCATACTAATTATAGTCCAAGTTTTTATCGAAAGTGCTTAAAAGCAATTAAGTAATTAAATCATTATCTACGATTAATAGCATTTTGTATGAGTCAGCAGTGACCTGTTTCGGTTATCGATACAGGTAACATTTTTAATTATTTTTATTTATAGTCTCACGCCTGTATCCACGAAGGGGTAGGCAGAGGTATAAATATTACCCACATTTCGCCATGAATTTATAGGTCCCACGTAATAGGGGGCGAGATCACCAGACTCCGGGCTGCTACTTCGGAAAAATCCAGTAACACTTTTGCCCGACCCGGGAATCGAACCCGGGACCTCCGATTAGCAGTCGCATACGCTATCCACTGGACCACGGAGGCAGGTAACATTTCTTTTCACGTAGGTACTTTATGATTTTGTTTTGTTTTATAAAAAGACTACTCCCGCTTTAGGAATCAATCCTGTGTCTCGGGGGACTTTACAAACATATAACCAACGGACACAGTGAACACCTAGACTCGAAACAACAATAAAATTTATGAATCACACAAAGCGTTGTCTCGTGTGGGAATCGAACCCACAACTCTCGACGCAATGTCACTGTCAGGTGGCGAGGCGCCCGCTTAAGGGCAGGCGGTTTCAGATTAGCGTATTTTTCTGCGCGTTTATAGTGTTTCAGCATACGCGCTTACACGCGTGCTACATTACGCGTTTCAAAAAACCGGACTCGCGTACTTCGGCGTGTTTGCTCGAAACGGGAGTGATATAGTCTTGCGGCTCGAGCTTATACGAGCTTAGAAGCGCGTCAACGTTGATATGAGTTGCGCGTGTGCCAAAGAGCGCGCGTATGCGCGCCTACATGCGCTTCCAAAAACGAGCTTTTATTTATTTATAGACTCACGCCTGTATCCCCGAAGGAGTAGGCAGAGGTGTAATATTCCAAAAACGAGCTTATGCGCGTGATAGATAATTTGGATTATTGTGCGTATATATGTTTATATAAAATGTTAAAACAATTATATTTTTAGTATAAAATGTATTGTGAATTAGTTTTGTAATAAAACATTGTATTTCAATCTGCACGTGGGCGACGAAACGTCATATCCGCACACGGTGAGTTGTTTGTACACTAGTATAAAAGTCAGATCGCTACGGAGCGACACTCAGTTGTCTTCCGGCAGTCGAAGTGTGAACATCGGACGAATAAGTGTTGCCAATTGTAAATAGACAATTTGGTTTGACGTTTGACAGTTGACACTGTCAAACGGGTAAATAAAATATGAACAGACTCTGTTCAATGTTCGGTTCCGCCCCGGCAACGACTAACTAAGGTACGATATAATTCTGACTTTTATATTATCGTGTTTTTATTGTGCTTTTACTAATAATGTGTTCCGCAATTCTTTATTGCTATGGTGGTGTTAATTAGAGTATTGTCAATATAGACAATGTATAGTTAATGTAATAATATAGCTTAGCAATTGTATAATTGATATGGTGGGTGATATTGTGGGTGGTTTCGTCACTTGTGAGATGTTAAAGTTCAGATCTTGGGGTATCATATATTACAGAGTCGAATTATATGCTGAGATACAAGTCGTGTCTATTATATACATCGTGTGGTGAATATTTCAGTGGTAAATATTGAATACCCCTATAGTAAATATATCTGTGGTGAATATAACTAAACGAATTATGCTAATCTATTGTACTAAGGTAATAGTTACTTTTGAAATATTAAACTACCCACAACCTTGCTATCCGATATAATAATATGTATTGATTGTACCGCTTTTATAAACGATAATTAAAACTATTAAAAGAATGGCCAAGAGTTTTCTTGGCCACGTTCTTTCTCTTGGTTCTATGCCCTTGCTTTGCGAACGTGGCGCTAAATGTAAATGTAGAATCAGAACTTGAGATTTTAAAATATACTCTTGTGACAATCTTTTATTTTTCAACACCTGACAAAAAGAACTATAATAATACATATAGGCTGTATACTTTGTATCTATACATATATAACTTACTCACTCTATCATCAGAAGTGGGATGTGTCCACCTCACATTACTAATACATCCAATTGTAAGTTCCAGAGCATCCTGGTCGAAATCCCAAGACGCTGACTAAAGGACATCATGACCGTTCTGCTGGCGACGGAGCACGTCGTGTCCGCGGCGCCGCACAGTGGCAATGGTGCTGGAAACAGGCTAGTGGATATGTTCTGTTGGGTGAGGTGATTTTGCAATATATAAGACTGATCGAAAAAAATGAGAATGGTTGACGAACGTTCAACAAAGTAAATACATGTTATGTAAAAGAACTGTAACATAATTTTTTAACAAGTGTATAATTACCTCCATAAGTAGCATATTTACTGATAAGTATTGTGAACTATATTATCGTTAATCGAAAGTTGGCTATTTATATCCTATCCTATATGGGATGTTGCAAACTATTACAAGAACAAAATGCTAACCAATCCATTTCCTTGATGTTGATATCGATGGGATTGCGCAAAGGGTTGCTATAACGGCTTAAAAATATGCTTATTATAAAATAATTTGCATATTTATTATAATATTGTGAGTGAGTTTGGGTTTTGAGGCATATATGTGTTTGGAATATAGAATTCTATTTTATCAAATTCTATAAATCTCTTAAATGTGATAGTTATGTTTGTCTATTATCTGGTCCCATACAAAAAGTTTCTGCTGAGTTGGGAGTACATAGCGTTGTACGAATGTGGTAGGATATTATTATATTATTATAATGAACCACAAATTTAAAGAAGGTATACAATACAGTGAAAAGAACCTAAAATGATATTTAGTTCTTAGAAATATGACACAGATTAATCTTTGTTTCATTCCATTAACCCGGCAGGCGATTGACCTGAGAAAATAAGTTTCAGTCTTATTACAGAAAAAAACCTGGATAAAAATCTTAGCTGTAAATCATTAGTCCGAGGTTAAATGTCAAACTATTGCGTAAATTGATCCCTATTACTAAGTGGTTTTCTTGCTGTCAAACTTTAATGATTTCATTTCTACTAAATAAGTAATGTACTTAAATCGGAATGAAGTTTTTTGAAACTTAGTAATTTGATAGTTAAATTTTTAATGACCAACAAAACTACTAGACAAAGACTCATTTGACACCGGGCCTAAAACTGACGTTAAGATAGTTGCTTAAACTATGGGATAGGTTTGTTTTTGTGGCTGAACTGTGTTTTGCAATGGGACCGTGTATGGTTGCTTCACTGAGTGTTCTTAAAGAGTTTAGACCGGTTCGCTTCATTCGAACACGGTACCCTTCTTTATAATTTATTTTACTATGATGAATAAATTTATGCAAAGCTTATAGGGTTCTTGGAAAACTAGTAGAACCGGTGTCAATAATTAATAAATGATGTGTCTACTCAAGTTTTCTAGTTACTTATAAATCAAAAATATATATTATTTATATTGTTCAGTATATGTATAGTCGGTAAATAATTATGTCAATAGACGAATGGTAGATCCTTATATTCGTAATTTTTTTTTATGTTCAAAATTTTATCATTTTACGACATGTAATTATTTCGTATTTAAATGCCTACTCTCATTGCTCAAAGCTATACATATTCAACCCAATGTTGTGAAATCCTATTCGATTATTTATTAAAGAAAAGCTGAACTACCTTAGAAAATTTCTTTTGAAATAACAATTGATTATGATGCTTTGGAGTAACTCCTTTCGTATCATATTTTCTTTGGTAATTCGTGGATGATGCAGTGAGTTGCAATATTAATATTATGATGTACTTATAATATATTAATATAGTAAAGTATAATATTATTTTACAGTTCTTACATGTAATACTTAAACTATACATATAGTAGTTGTTTATCACCCTTTGTGAAGGAATTGGACAAATATGGACAGGCCGACCTATTCATAAAGGATTAATTTCCTAAGCCATTACACACACCGGGATTATCTTAGATAAATTATAGATGTAACGATGACTTTTAGATATCTGCTGAAGATATTTAGAGTCTCAATTATTATAATAGCTATGTTATACTAATTACTTCAAAAGGGTACATACGTAAAGGAAAAGAAATGGTTGCCTTGTTGTAATATTGAATACTTAATTTTTAACTTAACACGGATATAATTGTAAGGATGGCCGAACTGGCTCTTTCATTTGTTTGATTCTTCACTGGTAGGACTTCTATCAACCCAAATATGATACTTAATTCAGATGAGATATTACAAAATTATTATTCTGATTCCTTACTGCTGATTTACCATTTGAACATGAACATCTTAAAATGATTGCCGAAGTTGACCGATCACGTTGCTAGAACATTGATACTGATTGAAAATGACTGGACTCGGATCAAATAGAACAAGGTCTAAAATTTTCCTGAATACATTTATTCAATTATTTTACAACTTCATTGTGATTAACATTGACATTAACTTGTTTATAACTACCTAATACTATACGTCTAAATTTGAAAATAGTTCTATCATACAACCAAATTGGATATCATATCTATTAATATTGAGTAAATGTATTATTATTTTATGTTTATATTATTTTTAATTATGTGTGTACACATATAAAAATATTATGCTTATTATGAATTGAAAGATTGAAACCTCATCTGGATCTAACTTATATTGTAATTGCGATAATTTGAAACAAATAAAGTAAATCAAGCCGCTCGCCAACCGATTGCTTGGTACTGGTTTATCCCACGGGCAGCGGGTGGACGGAATCAGTACCTGGAGGTAATCGGGATAGAAAATGAAGCCGCTCGCCAACCGATTGCTTGGTACTGGTTTATCCCACGGGCAGCGGGTGGACGGAATCAGTACCTGGAGGTAATCGGGATAGATAATGAAGCCGCTCGCCAACCGATTGCTTGGTACTGGTTTATCCCACGGGCAGCGGGTGGACGGAATCAGTGCCTGGAGGTAATCGGGATAGAAAATGAAGCCGCTGGTCGACCGGCCACTTGGTACTGGTTTATCCCACCAGCAGCGGGTGGACGGAATCAGTGCGTCTAGGTGGTCGGTATATAAAATGGAGCCGCTGGTCGACCGGCCACTTGGTACTGGTTTATCCCACCGGCAGCGGGTGGACGGAATCAGTGCGTCTAGGTGGTCGGGATATAAAATGGAGCCACTGGTCGACCGGCCACTTGGTACTGGTTTATCCCACCGGCAGCGGGTGGACGGAATCAGTGCGTCTAGGTGGTCGGGATATAAAATGGAGCCGCTGGTCGACCGGCCACTTGGTACTGGTTTATCCCACCGGCAGCGGGTGGACGGAATCAGTGCGTCTAGGTGGTCGGGATATAAAATAAAGCCGCTGGTCGACCGTTTACTTGGTGCTAGTCTATCCCACCGGCAGCGGGTGGACGGGATTAGCATGTCTAGGTAAACGGGATATTTTTTTATGCTTGGTATAAGCTTAACTTATAAACAGAGAATGAATGATGTTTTAAGTGAGTTTCAAATTGTCGCAACAACTATGATTTAATTACTTGTTTAATTGCATAAGTACTTTGAGAACAAAGTACATGTCAGTATGGCCGTGATAGATAATTTGGATTATTGTGCGTATATATGTTTATATAAAATGTTAAAACAATTATATTTTTAGTATAAAATGTATTGTGAATTAGTTTTGTAATAAAACATTGTATTTCAATCTGCACGTGGGCGACGAAACGTCATATCCGCACACGGTGAGTTGTTTGTACACTAGTATAAAAGTCAGATCGCTACGGAGCGACACTCAGTTGTCTTCCGGCAGTCGAAGTGTGAACATCGGACGAATAAGTGTTGCCAATTGTAAATAGAGAATTTGGTTTGACGTTTGACAGTTGACACTGTCAAACGGGTAAATAAAATATGAACAGACTCTGTTCAATGTTCGGTTCCGCCCCGGCAACGACTAACTAAGGTACGATATAATTCTGACTTTTATATTATCGTGTTTTTATTGTGCTTTTACTAATAATGTGTTCCGCAATTCTTTATTGCTATGGTGGTGTTAATTAGAGTATTGTCAATATAGACAATGTATAGTTAATGTAATAATATAGCTTAGCAATTGTATAATTGATATGGTGGGTGATATTGTGGGTGGTTTCGTCACTTGTGAGATGTTAAAGTTCAGATCTTGGGGTATCATATATTACAGAGTCGAATTATATGCTGAGATACAAGTCGTGTCTATTATATACATCGTGTGGTGAATATTTCAGTGGTAAATATTGAATACCCCTATAGTAAATATATCTGTGGTGAATATAACTAAACGAATTATGCTAATCTATTGTACTAAGGTAATAGTTACTTTTGAAATATTAAACTACCCACAACCTTGCTATCCGATATAATAATATGTATTGATTGTACCGCTTTTATAAACGATAATTAAAACTATTAAAAGAATGGCCAAGAGTTTTCTTGGCCACGTTCTTTCTCTTGGTTCTATGCCCTTGCTTTGCGAACGTGGCGCTAAATGTAAATGTAGAATCAGAACTTGAGATTTTAAAATATACTCTTGTGACAATCTTTTATTTTTCAACACCTGACAAAAAGAACTATAATAATACATATAGGCTGTATACTTTGTATCTATACATATATAACTTACTCACTCTATCATCAGAAGTGGGATGTGTCCACCTCACATTACTAATACATCCAATTGTAAGTTCCAGAGCATCCTGGTCGAAATCCCAAGACGCTGACTAAAGGACATCATGACCGTTCTGCTGGCGACGGAGCACGTCGTGTCCGCGGCGCCGCACAGTGGCAATGGTGCTGGAAACAGGCTAGTGGATATGTTCTGTTGGGTGAGGTGATTTTGCAATATATAAGACTGATCGAAAAAAATGAGAATGGTTGACGAACGTTCAACAAAGTAAATACATGTTATGTAAAAGAACTGTAACATAATTTTTTAACAAGTGTATAATTACCTCCATAAGTAGCATATTTACTGATAAGTATTGTGAACTATATTATCGTTAATCGAAAGTTGGCTATTTATATCCTATCCTATATGGGATGTTGCAAACTATTACAAGAACAAAATGCTAACCAATCCATTTCCTTGATGTTGATATCGATGGGATTGCGCAAAGGGTTGCTATAACGGCTTAAAAATATGCTTATTATAAAATAATTTGCATATTTATTATAATATTGTGAGTGAGTTTGGGTTTTGAGGCATATATGTGTTTGGAATATAGAATTCTATTTTATCAAATTCTATAAATCTCTTAAATGTGATAGTTATGTTTGTCTATTATCTGGTCCCATACAAAAAGTTTCTGCTGAGTTGGGAGTACATAGCGTTGTACGAATGTGGTAGGATATTATTATATTATTATAATGAACCACAAATTTAAAGAAGGTATACAATACAGTGAAAAGAACCTAAAATGATATTTAGTTCTTAGAAATATGACACAGATTAATCTTTGTTTCATTCCATTAACCCGGCAGGCGATTGACCTGAGAAAATAAGTTTCAGTCTTATTACAGAAAAAAACCTGGATAAAAATCTTAGCTGTAAATCATTAGTCCGAGGTTAAATGTCAAACTATTGCGTAAATTGATCCCTATTACTAAGTGGTTTTCTTGCTGTCAAACTTTAATGATTTCATTTCTACTAAATAAGTAATGTACTTAAATCGGAATGAAGTTTTTTGAAACTTAGTAATTTGATAGTTAAATTTTTAATGACCAACAAAACTACTAGACAAAGACTCATTTGACACCGGGCCTAAAACTGACGTTAAGATAGTTGCTTAAACTATGGGATAGGTTTGTTTTTGTGGCTGAACTGTGTTTTGCAATGGGACCGTGTATGGTTGCTTCACTGAGTGTTCTTAAAGAGTTTAGACCGGTTCGCTTCATTCGAACACGGTACCCTTCTTTATAATTTATTTTACTATGATGAATAAATTTATGCAAAGCTTATAGGGTTCTTGGAAAACTAGTAGAACCGGTGTCAATAATTAATAAATGATGTGTCTACTCAAGTTTTCTAGTTACTTATAAATCAAAAATATATATTATTTATATTGTTCAGTATATGTATAGTCGGTAAATAATTATGTCAATAGACGAATGGTAGATCCTTATATTCGTAATTTTTTTTTATGTTCAAAATTTTATCATTTTACGACATGTAATTATTTCGTATTTAAATGCCTACTCTCATTGCTCAAAGCTATACATATTCAACCCAATGTTGTGAAATCCTATTCGATTATTTATTAAAGAAAAGCTGAACTACCTTAGAAAATTTCTTTTGAAATAACAATTGGTTATGATGCTTTGGAGTAACTCCTTTCGTATCATATTTTCTTTGGTAATTCGTGGATGATGCAGTGAGTTGCAATATTAATATTATGATGTACTTATAATATATTAATATAGTAAAGTATAATATTATTTTACAGTTCTTACATGTAATACTTAAACTATACATATAGTAGTTGTTTATCACCCTTTGTGAAGGAATTGGACAAATATGGACAGGCCGACCTATTCATAAAGGATTAATTTCCTAAGCCATTACACACACCGGGATTATCTTAGATAAATTATAGATGTAACGATGACTTTTAGATATCTGCTGAAGATATTTAGAGTCTCAATTATTATAATAGCTATGTTATACTAATTACTTCAAAAGGGTACATACGTAAAGGAAAAGAAATGGTTGCCTTGTTGTAATATTGAATACTTAATTTTTAACTTAACACGGATATAATTGTAAGGATGGCCGAACTGGCTCTTTCATTTGTTTGATTCTTCACTGGTAGGACTTCTATCAACCCAAATATGATACTTAATTCAGATGAGATATTACAAAATTATTATTCTGATTCCTTACTGCTGATTTACCATTTGAACATGAACATCTTAAAATGATTGCCGAAGTTGACCGATCACGTTGCTAGAACATTGATACTGATTGAAAATGACTGGACTCGGATCAAATAGAACAAGGTCTAAAATTTTCCTGAATACATTTATTCAATTATTTTACAACTTCATTGTGATTAACATTGACATTAACTTGTTTATAACTACCTAATACTATACGTCTAAATTTGAAAATAGTTCTATCATACAACCAAATTGGATATCATATCTATTAATATTGAGTAAATGTATTATTATTTTATGTTTATATTATTTTTAATTATGTGTGTACACATATAAAAATATTATGCTTATTATGAATTGAAAGATTGAAACCTCATCTGGATCTAACTTATATTGTAATTGCGATAATTTGAAACAAATAAAGTAAATCAAGCCGCTCGCCAACCGATTGCTTGGTACTGGTTTATCCCACGGGCAGCGGGTGGACGGAATCAGTACCTGGAGGTAATCGGGATAGAAAATGAAGCCGCTCGCCAACCGATTGCTTGGTACTGGTTTATCCCACGGGCAGCGGGTGGACGGAATCAGTACCTGGAGGTAATCGGGATAGATAATGAAGCCGCTCGCCAACCGATTGCTTGGTACTGGTTTATCCCACGGGCAGCGGGTGGACGGAATCAGTGCCTGGAGGTAATCGGGATAGAAAATGAAGCCGCTGGTCGACCGGCCACTTGGTACTGGTTTATCCCACCAGCAGCGGGTGGACGGAATCAGTGCGTCTAGGTGGTCGGTATATAAAATGGAGCCGCTGGTCGACCGGCCACTTGGTACTGGTTTATCCCACCGGCAGCGGGTGGACGGAATCAGTGCGTCTAGGTGGTCGGGATATAAAATGGAGCCGCTGGTCGACCGGCCACTTGGTACTGGTTTATCCCACCGGCAGCGGGTGGACGGAATCAGTGCGTCTAGGTGGTCGGGATATAAAATGGAGCCGCTGGTCGACCGTTTACTTGGTGCTAGTCTATCCCACCGGCAGCGGGTGGACGGGATTAGCATGTCTAGGTAAACGGGATATTTTTTTATGCTTGGTATAAGCTTAACTTATAAACAGAGAATGAATGATGTTTTAAGTGAGTTTCAAATTGTCGCAACAACTATGATTTAATTACTTGTTTAATTGCATAAGTACTTTGAGAACAAAGTACATGTCAGTATGGCCGTGATAGATAATTTGGATTATTGTGCGTATATATGTTTATATAAAATGTTAAAACAATTATATTTTTAGTATAAAATGTATTGTGAATTAGTTTTGTAATAAAACATTGTATTTCAATCTGCACGTGGGCGACGAAACGTCATATCCGCACACGGTGAGTTGTTTGTACACTAGTATAAAAGTCAGATCGCTACGGAGCGACACTCAGTTGTCTTCCGGCAGTCGAAGTGTGAACATCGGACGAATAAGTGTTGCCAATTGTAAATAGACAATTTGGTTTGACGTTTGACAGTTGACACTGTCAAACGGGTAAATAAAATATGAACAGACTCTGTTCAATGTTCGGTTCCGCCCCGGCAACGACTAACTAAGGTACGATATAATTCTGACTTTTATATTATCGTGTTTTTATTGTGCTTTTACTAATAATGTGTTCCGCAATTCTTTATTGCTATGGTGGTGTTAATTAGAGTATTGTCAATATAGACAATGTATAGTTAATGTAATAATATAGCTTAGCAATTGTATAATTGATATGGTGGGTGATATTGTGGGTGGTTTCGTCACTTGTGAGATGTTAAAGTTCAGATCTTGGGGTATCATATATTACAGAGTCGAATTATATGCTGAGATACAAGTCGTGTCTATTATATACATCGTGTGGTGAATATTTCAGTGGTAAATATTGAATACCCCTATAGTAAATATATCTGTGGTGAATATAACTAAACGAATTATGCTAATCTATTGTACTAAGGTAATAGTTACTTTTGAAATATTAAACTACCCACAACCTTGCTATCCGATATAATAATATGTATTGATTGTACCGCTTTTATAAACGATAATTAAAACTATTAAAAGAATGGCCAAGAGTTTTCTTGGCCACGTTCTTTCTCTTGGTTCTATGCCCTTGCTTTGCGAACGTGGCGCTAAATGTAAATGTAGAATCAGAACTTGAGATTTTAAAATATACTCTTGTGACAAGCTGAATAAATGAAAGTAAGATTTGATAGTTGTATCTTTTATTTTTCAACACCTGACAAAAAGAACTATAATAATACATATAGGCTGTATACTTTGTATCTATACATATATAACTTACTCACTCTATCACGCGCGTATAAAACGCTGGTCTGAAACCACTCTTAACCACTGCGTCAACCGTCCAGGCATTATTTCATACTCTTTGGTATAGGTCGGTTCATGAAAGATGACCACTGCGCAGAAATCATATTTTAGGTCCCCGTGGAGGTGCGGGGTGAGGGGCGGGTGGAATGCTTAGGGAATGCATCAAGAACGGAGCCACGCCATTGGTGCACGAATGTACATATGCGCGACGGCTGCCATTTGTGGTCAACTTTCGTGAACCGATCTGTAAATCAATCATATATTTGGTTTCTTGTTGAGACAATACTAGCTGTCACCGTGAAGCATTTCACACTATATTATAGTCATAGCTGAGAACAGATGTGGTTTATTTTAGAGCTGTTCCAATATACATACTTCTGACTAAGTTTTAGGTTCCAAACAGTTTAGCTTTCCTCGGGACTTCACCGATGTCAAAACGCAGTCTTGTCTGTTATCGTCTTGAACAACAAAACGCGGTCTTGTCTGTTATCGTCTTGAACAACAAAACGCGGTCATGTCTGTTATCGTCTTTACTACTGGAACTGGCTACACACGTGAAAATAAATGTGTGACTAATGATAATTAGTAAATCATTCTCACTATTTTATGAAGTTAATTACTGTCGTAGCACTCTAGTTTACATAACTTATATATTATGGTTCATCACACATTATTTTTCAAACTCAAGTAGCGGAGTGTAGTACCGTCATTATAACTCGAAAATAGCCGCTCACGGAACCGATTATTTGTAATAGCCGAACGATTACACATTAGTGGAACGTAGCCTTAAATTGTCGAACGATCTATTACGTTCTTACGTAGAACGAGTGTTACACGAGGTTATCATAAAATATTCATTTGAAAGACAAACTGTATCAGCCGTCATTTACGGAGTACGACAATTTTGTTAATTGCTTAAACATTTGAGTTTGTGAAGAAACATTTGAGTTTGTGAAGAAGTTGAATTAATAAGCTGTGGAAAAGTGGCTGGTTGAAAAGTAGTTTTATTTATAGACTTATTTAAGCAGCAGCTTTTGTAAATGTCAATTGAAGATGTCTGGGTAAACATTCGATTAAAACAAGGTAACTTAATAATATGTACGGTTTATATCCCCTCCTTCATCAGTTATGATGACTATCAGGATTTCTTAGACAACTGCGAAAATAATATATTATTTATCTTCGACTCATCTAACTCTCATTGTCGGTGATTTTAATCAACCAGATATCGATTGGTCTCTCTCACAAACTGCAACAACAATGCAAAACCGTAAAGCTATAGCGCTGCATGAATTCATGGCTAGAACTGATCTGACCCAATCAAACCACATACCAAACAGTCATGGTGGAATATTAGATCTCGTCCTACACTCCGCAAACACACCATTCACTGTGATGGAATCTTCAAACTTGACCCGGTGTGACGCTTATCATCCCTCCCTACACATATCTGTTAGCTGTAGCAAGTTATCTGCACTAAAAGACAAACAGACAACAGGATATAATTTCTTTAAAACAGATTATTCTCAAAGTATCTACGAGTTGTTTCAGATTCCATGGACTGAATATGTCAATTTAACGTGTGATGAATTTGTGGATGCACTCTACGCACACCTTTGGGAAATTATAGATAAAAACACTCCTAAATTGAGACCTAAAAGAAACTGGCCACCATGGTTTTCTTACTCATTAATAAAAATCTTGAAAGAAAAAAACAAATATCATTTACGTTACAAAAAATACGGTAACCCTCGAGACCACGACACATTTTCTTTGTTAAGATCAAGAGCTAAGCGTGTATTTGACACCTGCTTTAAATCTTACATACTTAAAACAGAAAGTAGTCTCAAATTTAACATAAAGGGCTTTTGGAAATACGCCAAATCTAAGAAATCGAATAATGACATGCCCAATCTAATGCACTACAACACTGACTCAGCCAACACAGGTGTTGATATCGCTAATTTATTTGCCAAGCATTTCTCCTCTGTCTACAGTGACCCTACTACGGAACCATTTCAGCCCCGTTTCCCGGAGGCCTGCACCAGTATCTCATCCATTGTTCTGTCACCTGACCAAGTAAAAACTGCCCTCAAATCAATCGATATCACAAAGGGTGCGGGTCCCGACGGTATACCACCTATATTTATAAGAAAATGCTCTACAGCCCTGTTTAAACCTCTCTCTTTAATTTACAATAAATGCCTTGGTATAGGATATTTCCCCCAAACTTGGAAGATAGCGCACATAGTGCCTATACACAAATCCGGTGATAGATCAAACGTTTTTTTACGTTTGATCTATCACCGGATTTGTGTACAGACCTATTAGCATCCTAAGCTGCTTTGCAAAAATCTTTGAGAGTTTGATCTACGAGCGAATAAGCTTCTATTTAAAACCGATAATAAGCCCTAGGCAACATGGTTTTGTGACCGGTCGCTCTACCACGTCAAACTTGCTTACATATATTCACCACATAAGTAGCTCATTTAATAATCGTATACAAGTAGACTCACTATATACTGATTTTGCAAAGGCATTTGACAAAGTAAATCATCGTATTCTGTGTCAAAAAGCTCAGCACCTCGGTATACATGGCTCATTACTGCGATGGTTAATATCCTATCTCTCCCATCGTGCGCAAATCGTCAAAGTATATGGTTTCGAATCTCAGTCTTTCATAGCAAAATCCGGTATACCTCAAGGTTCAAATCTTGGCCCTTTGCTATTCATTCTATTTATTAATGACCTAGTCATCTCTGTTAAAAGTAATTGCCTCGCCTACGCTGATGACTTAAAGATATATAGTGAAGTAAAAAGTAATGAAGATTGCATCATGCTACAAAATGATATAGACTTATTATACCAATGGTGTGCAGAAAACAAAATGTCTTTAAATGTATCAAAATGTCAAGTTATATCATTCACTAAAAATAAATCTCCCATTTACTATCCGTATAATATAAATAATGAAACTTTAACTCGCCAAATTGCTATCAAAGATCTCGGTGTTTGGTTTGACTCTAAGCTAACTAAAATTTTAACCAGCAATACGGGCACATAGTTACACAAGCTAATAAAATTATAGGATTCTTATGGCGTATAGCAAAACCGTTCCGAAAGCCAGAAAGTATATTGCTACTATATTTTACGTTGGTCAGAAGTATACTGGAATATGCATCTCTAATATGGTCTCCCTTTTATCATACTCACACCGATAGAATTGAAGGTGTCCAAAGACGCTTCCTCCGCTATTTAAGTTCTAAGTTTGGTTTGAGAAGAAAATTACCATCGTATGAATCGAGACTTAAGCACTACAAGCTGGACACCCTTGAATCTAGGCGCATAACATACGAGTACTCCACGCTGTATAAAATTATTAATGCTCACTGGGATGCGAGCGAGTTGTTGAGCCGAATTTCTCTAAAGATAGGTGGTAGCAAACGAACTCAGAAACTATTTTCTCTGCCTACTAGTAATAATAATGTAAGTCACTACGACCCAGTCGTTAGAATGTGCAGAAGATACAATGACCATTCCAAAGAGCTTGATATTTTTTATGAGAGTCACGGTGAATACGTGCGAAAATGTAAACAAATAGTCCAATCAGAATTTGGCAGTCGTTAGATGTTTTGATTTGTTTAATTTTATTTGAGTTGGTTTAATTTTATTTGAGTTGGTTTAATTTTATTTGAGCTGGTTTAATTTTATTTGAATTTGTTTAATTGTATTTGAATTTTATTTGAATTTGTTTAATTTTATTTTAATTCTCTTGATTATGTTTTGAATTGTTTAATTTTATTATTTTTTTTATTCCAATTTGATTATTCTTATATTTAATTTTATTTTGTATAATCTCATTTCTTTTCACAATTTATTTGACTATTTCCTATTCTTATATTCTAGTTAGCCCTTAATTTAGTTTCCATCTTAACTACAAATGCTGTGCTCAACCATAATCGGACTTCAAATTTACATGTATACTATCCTGCTACTGTAACTATTCAACATTGTAATTTGTTTTCTGTAGTTGTGCCTATTATTAAATAAATAAATAAATAAAATAAATAAATGTAGAAGAAATATAAAACTATGTCTCCTAAATAATTTGTTAATTTTTTTTATATAATTTATACTTATGATTCGTTTTTTTTAGACAGAAGTTGCTGTGAAAAAAGACAAAAACTATTAAAAATGGCAACTATGTTTCTATTTATGTTTTTCAGACTAAACCTCTCTTTCTACAAATTATCTTATGTTTCTAAGGTTAACTCATTTTACAAAATTTTAGTACTTTATTTTTCTAAATCTGGGGTTCCCTTGTACATAATAATTATGTAAATGTATTATTTAGTACAAAAACTCGCACACCCAGCGGTGGGGCGGCCGGGTTCTCAGCAAGGGTCCTATGCCTTGAGGCCGTCGTTGTCAAGGAAATTGCATTCTGAACCCGGGACCCTACAATAGATCCCTCACTGCCACTAACGAAAATCTACAATTGGTGAAACCACTGAAACTGGTGAGCAAAGACTCGATAGGCAACCTAATATATGATATTTAAAACAAAGTAAAAAACAACAATAATTACTACATTGCGAGTATTGCAACTTTATATAACCTTCCACCTTCAATTTACAAACTGTAACAGTTTTGAAACATATTTGCAGTGTAAAGATTTTGTATCTTTGGCTTAATTTGGACAAGATTGAAAGCTTGTAGGTATGTGTTATAAAAAAGGTTATCGAATCACAAATCATTAAAATGTATTTTTTTCTTCTTTAAATAGATCTGCTTTTCGCCAAAAGCAAATAGACTAAAGTCCAACGAAACATAATTAATGTTTCTCAGAATAGTTTTATTTTAAAACTGGATTCTATGTATCGGCCATGGCGGCAAAAGTTCTATGTGCTCTTCTCAATATGGGCAACACTACCGCAAAATTACATGAAAACATGCCGTTGTTATTGCGTTATAGAATAAACATCCAACCTCACGAACGTGTTCTTGTCTATAATCTGAGTTTTATTCATTCTAATAAGTTTCGCACTTAAACTATAACTTGTCTAATAACAATAGAATTGCTATTAGACCAATGATCTAATAGCTAAATGATCTCATATTGGAATCATAGTGAATCTATTAAATTCTTCTTGAAATATGGTAGTATGATTGTGTTCAGCGCTTTAGTGGTGTAACTACAACTGTTAGTTAAAGTTAGACGATTTGTACAATAAAGTAAGTAAATCGGTATGGATTTTCTCTTCAGCTTCGAGAACGTTTATTTGGAAAATTATTGTGATTTGTGACATTTTATATAAGAAGGGTTTTGGGTTAATCTGAAAAGTGAGCGTTAACTTTAAGTGAAATATTTTCGAATGATTGCACAAATGGCTCAACCGTTTATTTTAATTAGAAGAAAGTACAAATAGGTTACAATTCTCTCTTTACTTTATATGTTTTTTTGATTTTTAGTGTCTCTTGCGTGGGGTTAAATAATACATTATTTTCTTTTCTTTCATTTATTTTATAAAGTCTACATAATATAAGTAATTAGGGTAGACCATGGCGAATCGGATCACTTTTTATTTGAGGACATAAAAATCATACTAAAGTGTAATATATGTAACTTTATTGGCCATAACGGTAAGCAGTAATTATTTAGCTACATATTAAACATTTCAAAACTAAAATAACTCATAGATTGGGCAAAATATTAATCAAAATTAAAAAAAAAGAGAAATATCCGAATCGCCCCAATTATCGGGGCGAATAGGATCATACATAAAATTAAGGTTTTCTCAACAGTATAAGCTTTTGCATCAATGGCAATATTAAAATAATAAATAATCAGGACAATATTAATTACTTAAACATAAATCACATAGATACGGGCCTTCTTTATCACCCAGACCAGCATTTTTTGATGGCACCATTCTTTACGTGATGGTGGATGAATATTTTTTTTTATCAGTAAATACAAAGCCAATCTTTGAGCTTCGCATTCGATTCTTATTCAAGGTGTTCTTTTATTATTCTTCGTCTTAATATTTTCTTTGGTATCAGTCTGTTTCTCCTTTTTTCACAGCTTTTTCGGCAGTTTGAAGTTTCTTCTTAGCATCTCTTTCGACAAGATTAATCTTACACTGAGGTGGAGACAAATGCTATATTGGTTTTATTGTCTACCACGTGTCTTAATGACATCACTGGAGAGAGAAACTATTCTTTGTAAAATTGTGTGTCGAATTTTTTTAATCTCAGCAGCGCGACCCATGATTAATTCTTAGGCCAGTACTTCACTTGGGCTATAATTTTTGTTTGGGGACCTTTTTCCTGCTTTTTCTCCTTATTGTTTGTCTTTTATATGTGTGAACCATCTTTGATTGAATAAACATGCTTAAATATTCTCAAAAGTAAAATAAATCATTTTAAATAAGTGATCCGATTCGCCCCCGATGACGCGATCCGAATCACCCCATCTTGAAGACTTTTGAAATAAACATTTCACACATAAACCTATAATACTGTGCTTAAAAATTATTATTTTTCCTAAAAAAGACCTATTCCCAAACCGTTTAAGCTATATAAGTCAAAGTTTTAACACAAATTCTTACATTAACACCAACAAATAGTAAGCATGTACTTTAGATGAGCGTGAAAATTGTAACGCACATGAAAAGTCGCTCTCTGGCGAGCGGCGCTGACGCTCATGTACTGGTCGGATCGAAACGCCACCGATGGCAGGAGGTGCGGGGTGAAAGTGGCTTGTGAGACTTCAGTAGCTGGTATTCCTTGTCAACGCTGTATTAAAAATATTTACAAATTTCTTATTTTGATCCGATTCACCCCCTGATCCGATTCGCCTCGGTCTACCCTATGTAGATATATTCAGCATGTATCGCATAACGCATGATGATGAAGATGTGCAAATAGACGCAAAAAGAGCAAGAATGTCGATGAATTTCTAACCTGGCTTCTCTTGCAAAATATACCATGATGTTCGACTCTATCGAAGCCAAAGAAACACGCCGAGAAGCTTGTACGTAAATAAACCTCACACGTTTTGCGCTACAATAATCCTAGCAATTTTGAGTCACCCTTCCCTTAAGGCCTCTTGCTTAATGCAAATAAATATTACTGGTTCCCACATGACACTCAATCATCACATAATACGGAAATAATGAATATATGCAAAAGTGACATAGGCATGGAAGATTCCCTAGTACAATTTTCTACATGGCGCGCCATCGAGTGGTTTAGAAAGATTTGGAGTGACACCACTGACGTCGACATTTTGAAATAGAAATAAAATTGATTCGCTCCAGTGGAGTTGTGACGGTGGTGGATTTTCTTTGACTTACGAATGTGGTGCACGAAAAGAATATTCGGTATTTTATTTAAAGAAATAGAATGACTTTTATTTTGCCAAAATCTATTTACTTGAAGGAAATGAATCGTTTGTTATTTTGCAGTGCTTCAGAAATTATTACATTGGGACCGAAACATAATATATTATTTTAAAGCACATTATTAAAAGAAAATATATGGATTTGTGGCCCACTCGAAAAAGAGCGAAACGTGAATGATCTAATTATAAGTTTTTATTTCAATATTAGAAGCCAATTATGTAATGCTCCTCAAACATTAGTGCCGCGTTAGTTTCTTTCCTTTTTTTGAAATATCTCGGACACAAAATATATGAATTTTACTAACCCTCAGTTTATTTAATTTTCTTTACCTTTCATCGCTATTTTATGAGATTAGCGTGTGCAACAAACAAATCATCCATCTTTATAATCTTAGCATAAATTACTCTGAACTCATATTAAAAACCACGCGCAGAAACTTGACTTATAAACGTGTAAGCCGAGATTCCATAACATGAAGTGCAATAGAACACTCTGGAATGTCGGTATGCGGCGAAGAATTGCTAATTAGTGCAAATAAACTCGGAACGAGCAAAGTTATTACAGCTACGTGAAAATATATTGCAGGATGAGCGTTTCTCATATTAAAGCTTGTATGTTTAGGAAGCTTCGTGACTGTAGAAGGTGAGTTAGGTTTGATTCCCGATTCAAGCTCTGCTACGACTGCCCAAAATAGTAGATTAGTAGCCAAGGGCTGTAAGGCATCAATTGCAGCCCGAGATATTTAGGCGCACGAGCGCAGCGAGGGCGCCTATAGCTCGAGGGTGCAATTGGTGCTTACACCCGAGCTAACTATTCTGCTTTACATCTCGACTGTGAGGTAAGTAGAAAAAAACCGGCATTACAAGAATACAATATTGTTAATTGCTGCTTCAGCTTCCATTTTCATTGAATCGGGAGTGTAGTTTATATCTTCATCACTTGAAGAACTCATGTTTTTCCTAATTAGCACGTAATTATAAAAAAAAAACAATATTTAAAGGAAAAGTTTTCTATTCCCGCCTTTTTTCATTAAAAAGAATCAAGTAAAGAACTTTTTTTTTTTTTTCAAGAACGAAATTGACCTTCGCCGTTATTTAAAATTGATGACTATTATACTCACACGAAGACAAGGCTGAATAGCAAAGTGACCTCTTTGGTCATTGGGCTGAATGCATGATGTCTATTGCCAGTATGATGGTTAGATGTACGCGAACGTTTTGAAAGAAAGAAGTGTTTTTTTAATTACTTACCGCCCTAGGGCTTTTCTAGTTACATTATTACCCTAGAGCGCTAATTAGTCACCTACAAGCCCCATTTGGAGGTAATAAGAACCTACTTACCGTACATGAGAGATGTAAAAGTAATGTAATGCTTTTAGGTTTCATGTATATCATCATCATCACTTTAGTAATTATGCCCGAGGCCCGGTAAGTAAGGTTTATGTTTATGTAAAGCGAGTTTTTTTTCCATCTTCGTGGTGCGGATCACTCATGTACAATCAAGAAAGTCGGCGCTGGACCAGTTTGAAAAAAAAATCCCTTGGCTCGCTCATAGAGCTGAGGCACACAAGAAACTGGTTTTTGTATACGAGTGTCAATGTGCGTGTAAAGTAGCACTGGAAGCGACGATGTCTTGCTGAGCGATTGTCGCCCTTATGGTGATCTAGCGGGAAGTTGTTCGACTGTACTTGCAAGTTTACTTTTTATCTTCATGGTCGGTTACGGCTTTATCCTTCGCTTCTTTGGGCAAGCACAGAACAAAGGAGTAATAAGAACAGAATAGTCTATCTACACATTGATCTTTTAACGCATATGAAATACTTAACATAACAGGAAATAAAATTTATTAACAAAATAACTAATGACTTCACAAAAACTTAAAGTGAAATATTCGATATATGAATAAAATTCAATTTCCCAGTGGAAGTTGGCTCATATTAACGCTGAGAAAGTTCGTAACTTCAGGTGACGGCGTTCCCACACTACATCGCTTTGAATGTAGTTGCCGTTAATTGTTCAAAAAATGGAGGTGGCATTTTTAGTATTATAAAGTCCTGTGCAAATGGTCAGCTTTAGCCGAGAAAGTTGCGCCTGTACTCCTGGACAGGTAGTCTGAGATATCATATTACACCCACACATTGCCAGACTGCGTGCTGCTACGTTCCTCTCCAATCAGCATGCTGCTACTTCACCCTGTTTCTATGCTTATACATCAGCTTGGATATAATTATTTGTTTTTTCATAATTATTAACATTATTTCAATACCTAGGTTGCATCTTCACTAGCAACAAATCTATTAGATCTACTTCATACTTTACGAGCAATGAGTTGAAATCCCCCGCCTCCCCGTGGGATCTCCACCTTGTCGTGGTGGGGGCTCAATAACCCGATCGAGATCGAGATCCCGGGAGTGGACGCTCCGCGTGGGCTTAGAGGGGCCTGCGCATCATGCATCCAAAGGTGCGGGTGCGGGGGACAGTTCTGTCTGTCCCTCGCAGTCGGGCGCGGTCGTGGGAGGAGAGGCGTGTCGGTGTTGCGTTGCCGCGCGCCCTATCTCCGGCGACCAAATGGGGGCGCACCATTCGATGCGTTGCGGCGGGGCCGTAGAGGAAGAGGAGATGCGGTGTTGTCAGGTTGCCGTCCTCCCTATCCTCTGCGGCCGCTGGGTGTTTTGGCGGTGGAGCCCAACACCTTCATCCGCTACCAAAAGGATTTTGTTTGGGGCCCGCCTGACCATCTGGCGGGCCAATACCCGTCAGCTAATTTCGTAGTCGACTCTTGCTATTAGAAAAGACGTTTGGTGCTCTAGCTTATGGTCCGTTTGCGCTCACTCGAGATTTTGACCTACGTGAATAATACAATTGAACCGTCCTCAGGAATCATACTAGAATGTGTTCAGTAGTTTTTTTAGCTTTTTAGTTAGCGCGTGATACAAAAAAACCCGATGGGGTGGCCCTTAATTTTATAATAAGTACAGATTTTTATTTTTACGATTAAATCGTTAATCTTATATTATACTTACCTATACTAAATATTATACCGTCATCCCCAGCTATCAGAATTTATGACGCGTTGTAATTTATGATGTCCAGTGATATGAAACAAAATTAATAGTTTATTCTTCAATTTAATTTATAGAATAAAATATAACATGACTGTGTATTTATTACATGGGGTGTTTTGATAGTAACTATAAAATGAATTATTGTTGGGCTCTTTTATGTTAGTTACTTACCTTTGTATGAAATAGCAAATCGTTATTGCGAATGGTTTCTGCCAATTTAGCTAAACTCTTGTCGGTGGAGCTTCTTCAATGAAGGCCTTCTATCTTCAGCCAGCGCTTAGTCTTGTTACTTACGACGCTAATTTGACTTTCCTTTTTTTTCAGACTGCATGGGTAGCGTAGTAGTTTAAGTGACCGCCACACACGGTCACCTGACACTGCACTGAGTGTTGTGGGTTCGATTCCCGCATGAGACAATACTATTATTCTGATCAATAAATTGTTGTTTCAAATCTCGGTGTTCATTTTGATTGTTGATTGTATGTTTTTAAAGTCCTCCGCGACACAGGATATATTCCTAGAGCGCGAGCCGTCTTAAAAACAAAACGTTTAGCCCATAGAAGTCCTTCAAGTCGCTCTTTTATTTCTTCTCTTTATCCCCTTTAGTTAGACAGGGAAAGGACAATAACTTATTATTCTAATCATCCATCACCGATTCTACCACACTGAATGCGGCTACAGTTACAAGACAATCGCGTATTAGCCTTAAACACTTTCTAATGCCCTCAAGCCATAATACCACATCCACAAACTATTCCCATAATGTCTCGTTGTTCTCTCTAACATTCTCACTGGACAAGTTTCCGTTGCGTTATTTAATGAAGTTAGTTTATTAGTTATCGCTACTCTACGCGATTTTAGTTCGCAATACGTACTGCTACTTTGTATCATAATTATATTTATAATACTTTACGATGATAAATATATTAAAAGTTGTTTGCACTAACTGAGAAATAGACTGCAGGGATGTTGCGTCGAAAGGCGGGCAAAAGTCGGTCGGTCGTCGACTGCACGGTTGACGTAATGATTACAGCAGCCACCTCGCTGCTTGACACTGCGCCGAGTACTTATTGTGGGTTCCATTCCGACACGAGAGAACACTTTGTGATCCATAAACTGTTGTTTCGAGTCTGGGTATTCATTGCGTCCGTAGGTTATTTGATTGCAAAGTCGCTCGCGTCCTTATTTTGTCTTATATTGACATCACAACATGACGACGAAAACCTGGAGGAAACTTATATGTTTGTCTCGAAAGTCTCGTAAGCAAACGGGAAAAAGCTAGGATGATGATGATGGCTCAGTGGTGAAATAGATCAGGTTAGGGATGCGTCGAACTGTATGTTTGGAAATAAGAATGAGACAAAAGTGCGATTCTATGCATATTTTTGTCGAGTAATTAATATTGAGATCGTGCACAAATACACCGTGTATTTTAGTGTATTCTCGAAAAGTATACTTTCGGGCAAACACTGACTTAAAATACACTATGTATATATATCCTTTAGTTCTTTCGACCGTCTTATAAAGGCCGTGGTCGGAGAGGGCCTGGTGATCGCCGTCTTTGTGAAACATCGTAAATAAAGAGGTTTTTATACCTTAAATTTATTCAATATCACGATTAATGCCCGGTCACGGTCAATACTCAGTCTATCTACAGCTACATCAAGCACCGCTTAAATCAAAGTTTACTTGAATGCGTCTGCCGTCCCTTTCTGTCCGTCCGACAGATAAGCGATTCGGCCGAGCTCCATCCAACTGCCTCTACATTTTATACGAGTATTTCTTGATTGATTATCTTTTTAATGGCATAGCCATCTTAGTGATTTGACTGCCCGGATGGTGTGGTGCTTTAAGTAGTTGTCTCGATATTTAGTACTGTGCCGAGTATAGTGGATTCGATACCCCACGGCAAAAGCAAATATGCTATGTTAGGTTATGTTAAGTTCTCTTGTGACGCTTAACCCAAAAACAGGCGCCTTGCGAAGCAGGGCTCCATCAACTTAGTGTTTTTTTATTTTAAAAAATCGAACATTTACCAACTCATGCTGGTAAATCTTAGCATTTACTGGGCAATTTAAAGACTTACTGTACTTCGGGCTCTGTAAAAGCTCACATATAATAATTTATGACATGTGTTTTTTTATTAAGGGATTGGGGGCTAACGAGATCGCCGGATGTTAAGCGATTACCGCCGCCCATGGACACCCGCAACACCAGAGGAGTCACAAGTGCGTTGCCGACCTTTTAAAAAGGAATACGCTCTTTTCTTGAAGGTTTGAAGGTCGTATTGGTTCGGAAAAACCTCAGGTGACAGATCATTCACAGTTTAGATGTGTTTCTAAGAATGACTTACTTAATCACTTGATTAATTGCCAAAGTACCTACGCGCTAAAGTTCGCGCCATATGCGTGAATGTTTCATACGTCGATCTCATGATATAATCATAAATAAAATCGTAATTCTCATTACCATAAAATAAATTAAAATATGAAAATCCATCATCCATTATCAGCCCTTAAGAGTCCACTGCTGGACTAGGCCTCTCCTTTGAAAGGAGGAATAGGCTTACTATACCACGCTGGCCAAACGGGTTGGTATAGGGTTTGTATCAAGTTTTCCTTCTCTTGCCGTGTTGTTCTCTGCATAATATGCTCCCTCTGTCGGCTCTTACGACACCCATGGGATGATATGGGGTGGTGACATTCCGTATTCTTAATCCGTCACCACTCGGACAAAAAATATGAAAATATGTTACTTTTATTACCTCCAACTTATTTTTGGATGCATTACGTTTCGATATAGGGTTCCCACCAAAAACTTAGGGTCCCAAGCCAACCTCACCTGCAAGTGGTGCACCTGCCGATTAACGGACGAGGCCCTGGCAAACAAAATATCCCGATAAGCGGCAATAGGCTCGCCACCTATTACGTGGGATCAAAATACTGGCGAAAAGTGGGCGTTTAATATGCCTCTGCCTACCCCTTCGGGGAAACAGGCGTGAGTCTATGTATGTATGTATGTACGTTTCGAAGCGCGTAAAATTAATACTCGTACACAATCTGAAGTAAGGGCTGTTGCACTCAGTAAGTTAATACCTTATATTATAATGTAGATATAATTAAAACGACTGGTTGAGTCTTTATGCAGTGCAATAACAAAATTCGACGAAATTTACTCTTTTGTATTGTTTAATCGTAATTTTTAAAAATAAAATTATAAGTTCTGTTACCCGATTTCGAAATACAATTTTAAGTTTTTGTGGATTATACAAGTTTAACCGACACAAGCAAGCACCCGCAATTGGCCAGCGTGGTGGACTATGACCTTACCCTTCTCATAGTAAGAAGAGACCCGTGCCCAACAGTGGGATAGTATAAACAGGGCTGATGATGATGGTGATTAAGCCAGTTGAAATGTCGGCGAACAAAGAGCGAATGACGTTTACAAAAGAGGTCACATTTTTATGTGTTTGTCAAGACAACGGCAAATTAACTGTTATTAGGCGGGTCCACACAGACCGAGCAGCCTCGCGAAGCATTTTCCGCGCGAGGCTGCTCGGTCTGTGTGGACGTGGCTCGGTCGAGGAAAACGCATGTGCAGCCGCGTCCGAGCTTACCGTGCGCCCGAGCTACAGGTCGCGTCATGTAAAAAGAACGCTGGCGATCAAGCTGCGCATTAGACGATTTATCGATCTATTTGGTGGTATGAGGTGCGGCGCGGGGCGCGCGGGTCACGCACTTCATCTATGCTGGTATGCGATTGGCTCTTCAGTCGACCTTTGCTTTCCGCGTTGTGTCCACGTCACCTTCACGCTAAAAATACCGTCGCGCACAAAAGTTTTAAATTACGAAATGGTTTTACATAGAAGAGAAAGGAAAATGATTTATGACGTATATTGTTTTATGAAGAGAGAAGCTGATAAAAATGCAGTTGATAATTTAAAACAATGCATGAAACGGACTGCTGAAGCAACAAAATGTTCCGAGTCTACAGTGAGACGAATTGTAAAAGGTTCAAAAGATTCGGAATTTCTAACTGTTTTCCGGTCTCCTGGCAAAAATAAAAGAATTAAACAAAAGCCTGTTACAGACCTTGATAACTTTGACCAGGGTGTGGTGAAAAGAATCATCCACAATTTCCATGTCACGGAAAAGGAATTGCCTACCATAGGCAAGTTGCGCAGAAAGTTACAAGATGATATACATTTCCAAGGATCTGCAGCAAGTCTTAGACGAATAATAAAAAAAATGGGTTTCAAGTGGAAGAAAACAGAGACCAATAGAAAAATTTTAATTGAGCAATCACAGATTCGTTTTCAAAGAATTGAATATCTCAGAAAGATAAAAAAATATAGAGAGGAAGGAAGACCAATCATTTACACCGATGAATCATACGTCGATAGTTCCCATACTTCTCACCATTCTTGGACAGACGATTCAACGAAAGGAGTTAAAAAACCTTTATCTAAAGGTAGCCGCATGGTTATAGTGCACGCGGGTAGTGAAGCTGGGTTTGTACCAAATGCTTTGTTGACATTCAAAGCCGGTACAAAAAGCGGCGACTACCATGACAACATGAATTCGGATAATTACGAGCGGTGGCTTCGTACTAAACTAATACCGAATTTACTACCTCATTCAGTCGTGGTAGTCGACATTGCATCGTACCACAACAGACAACTCGACGCTGCACCAACATCTAATACCAAGTAAGCGGACATGCAAAGCTGGCTTTGTCAAAAAGGAGTCGAATTTGAAGAGTCTATGTGAGCCGCAGTTGTTTAATTTAGTTTAAAAATATAAGGAGCAATTTAAGAAATTTAGTGTCAATGCCATATTAGACGAAGCGGGCCATTCTATACTTTGTTTGCCCCCTTATCACCCGGACTTAAATCCAATAGAAATGGCGTGGTCCCAAATAAGGGATACGTCGCCATCAAAAATGTAAATTGGTACCTTACAAGGATAACTGATCTAATTAATGAAAAAGTTAATTTAATGGGAGTAGCGGAATGGGAGAAATTATGTGCCAAGGTAAAGAAAATAGAGGATGATTATTGTAAAAGTGATCACGTGGTCGACATGATGACGGAAACATTTATAATTCGAGTAGGGGATGATCATTCTGATTCAACTTTTGAAGAAAATTTAAGTGACGATGTAAGCTCAAGTGACGACGATGAAATGGCGACCTCTAGCACGAACACTGCGTCTTCATCTGGTTTACAAGTTAGCCACGACGACTTAATGGAAGGAGTTTCTATAATTTAATTTTTTGTGATTAGATTAAACATTCTACACTGAATAAAACATGTTTTTATTTAATGTAATGTACCTAAGTAAACAATATAGGCTAAATAAGGCGAGTTCAAAAATAAAATAATAGGCCTAGGACTTTCGCGCGCGAGTATACCCATGCGCAAACTCATCCCCACTACTTTCTTACAGCGTTCTTTTTACATGACGCGACCTATACCGAATTAGACACGTCCACACAGAGCGCGCAGCCTCGCGAGGAATTGGCGCGCGAGGCTGCGCGCCCTGTGTGGACGTGCCCCGGCCGAGGCAAGCGCGTGTGCCGCCGCGGGCGAGCGACCGAGCGGCCAAGCCATCGACTTCGGAGTAGTAATCCGTACTAATAATATAAATTCGAAAGTGTGTTTGTATATTGGACATTTTTTTTATAGACTCACGACGTCTTTATCCCCGAAGGAATAGGCAGAGGTGTAATATTATTACATCCACATTTCGCCATGAAATGTTTAGGTCCCACGTAACAGGGGACGAGCCTATTGCCATTACCGGGCACATCAGCACACTCCGTGCTGCTTCTGAGAATTCGGGAAAACTCAGTAACACTTTTGCCCGACCCCGGAATCGAACCCGGGACCTCCGATCAGCAGTCGCATACGCTATCCACTGGTCTCTGGATCACGGAGGATATCTACATTCATCACAACATTCTCATCTTTGACGCAATTTATTGTACCAATAATAATCCTTCAGTCTGCTTCGGTTACAGTATCCTTGCCTACAGACATTAATTTCCTATAATTCATTCTATATTTTTTCCATGTCTACCTATTCCTCATCCTTTAGATATAACAATAATCGACGACTGGTTGGCAAAGCGGCAGTGTAAGCGACTGCAACGCCGAAGGTCGCGGGTTCGATTCCCGCTCAAGTCAAACATTTGTGTGCATGAATATGAATGTTTGTCTTGGTCAGGGTGTTTCTATGTATTTAAGTACATATTTACAAAAAAAGTAAGTATAAGTAAATATGTATGTTTAACCATTGTCAAGTACCCAAAGTACAGCAATTGGCGTCAGTCAGGCAGCTGGCTAGTAAAAACACATGCCACAACCCTATTGCAGTATGACAATTTCCAAGTAGGTACTATATTTATAAACAAAATTTAAAAATAAGAGAGAGAGAGACCAACGATCTCACATTGATACGTAGACCGATAGATGGCAAATGTACTATTTCACTCTAATTCACAAGTCGACAATTTGATACATGCGCAATTAATACATAATAGATTTTCAACTATATTTTCATGTTCTGAATTCAAACTTTATGACAACTACAATTTTGTTTTTTCCTATGAATATTTATAAACAGATGTTGCCGAGGCTGCCGCGCTTTAGGCCGCGTTCACATTTATCTGACGTGATCTGTCGTGACGGCGTCTGTCGTGTCGCAACAGACGATATCCCGGTCTGCGACAAAGAGGGTGGGGTACGGGGGCGGTACAGCGCGCGACACGACTCGTCAGACAAATGTGCACGCGCCACTGTCTGTCGTAAAGCGTGAGACGCGCGTATGCAATTGTGCGCTATGGACGACGAACTAATTGACTTCGTTTTAATAATATTATTCTTATACAGTATAGATGAGCTAATTGAATACGAAATAATATAATGATATGTACTCGTAAATAATTTATGGATATAATTGGATAGCTACTTAATCTGAATCGGATAATTCATCAAAAACATTGCGAAAGTGCGGACTCCCCGATAGTCAAGACTGAACTGATGGAGAGCAAAATTGCGTCAGATTGCGACAGACGGCGACGGACAAATGTGAACGGTAAGTAATTACGACAGAGACCGTCACGAGAGATCACGTCAGATAAATGTGAACGCAGCTTTATTCTATGGCCGCGCTCGTTCGGCGGCCGTTTCCTCGCGCGGCAAATGCCTTGCGAGGCTGCTCGCTCTGTGTGTGTCTAGAATTTGGCTAGAAGGAGCTGGGATTAATTGCAGCAGATTTGTGGAAGCGTGATTCTATTCATCAGCCCTTGTCAGCCACAACAAATCTCAGACATAAATGTACCGTGTTGCACAGCGAATACAAGTATTAAGTAGGTACATGAAAATTTTACCTTATATCTCCTGTTCTTGAGTGGAGTCCTGGAGGCAAGCTAGATACACACAAGACTAAAATTGGCCAATATTAGCAAGTGAATTATCAGTGGCGGACAAATCAAAAGCGGCAGTTTTACGAGAGTTTACTCAATTTAGTTCAATTAAACAATTAACACGAAATGCAAAAGGTGTGCTCACAATCAAGTTTTTTCCGGAAGAAAAAAGGGGTTGACAGTTCAGTGTGACCATTGTCAGAAATTTTCAATAGACTAAACAAAATGTTACTTAATCGATATAATCGATTTGACTTATAATAAAAACTAATTCTATTTCAAACATCCACCCGCCCCGGACCGGCCTACCGGTCCGCTAATCGGTTGGTAGACGTGACAATGTTGCAACCGCTCTCCTCAGAATCGAACCGTCCACCAAGACCTCAGCATATCGGGGAACTCCATCAGCCCCAGTTACCAAACGAAGGATGCGCCCCCTGCGCCATCTGAGTGGCGGAAGGTTAGCCTCCTTGGTCAAAACGAGGTCACCAATCTTGGGTGGATCGGTCTTGTCGGTCCACTTAACGCGTTGCTGGAGTATGTGCAAATATTCCGAGTTCCAGCGTTTCCAAAAGCTCTGAGTAATCTGGCGTACCAATTCAAAACGCGAGAGACGACCAGGTCTCGTATCAATATAGGGGTACTCAGGCAAGGCGACAAGTGGGCGACCAATCAAAAAATGGCCCGGCGTAAGGGCCTCCAAATCATTCGGATCTGAGGAGATCGGGCACAATGGTCGAGAGTTCAAAACGGCCTCAATCTTACAAAACACAGTTGCGAGTTCCTCAAATGTAAGGACAGATTCACCGATTGTCCTGCGCAAGTGTGTTTTGGCCGATTTTACAGCGGCCTCAAAAATACCATCCCAGTGTGGACAATTTGGTGGGGAAAACAACCAATTTATCCCACGTCGGGCAAGCCTATCACCTATATCAGCCTTGTTGGTTTCAAGGAAATTAACAACATCATTCAAATAATTATAGGTGCCCTTGAAGTTAGTGCCACAATCAGAACGGATCAAGGAAGGCAGCCCTCTGCGGGATACAAATTTGTCAAATGTGGCTACAAACGCCTCAGTCGTAAGCGAGGAGACCAGTTCTAAGTGTACGGCCTTTGTGGAGAGACAAACAAAAACGCACAAGTAGGCCTTGACAGTCTTGCTGTTTCGAAGTGTCGACGTTTTCACCAAAAAGGGACCTGCGAAGTCCGTGCCAACACCGTCAAACGTCCTGCTCTCAGTTACGCGATCTGCCGGTAAGTCTCCCATCAAGGGCTGCATGGTAGAAGCCTTGAGCTTATAGCAAGGGATGCAGCGAAAGACTACACTCCGAATAATTCTTCGGGCAGACAAAATCCAAAACTCGCGTTGCAAAATGGCCAAGAGCGCATTACAACCAGCATGCGAATTTTTAAGGTGACGGTCAGTTACCAACAAGCGTACCAAATGACCGTCCTTAGGTAACAACAGGGGGTGACGTGCCCCGTAAGGGAGGTTGGCGTTCTTGAGACGCCCTCCAACGCGCAAGAGACCCGTATCGTCCAAAAAGGGGTTCAATTTAGATACGGCTCCCGATAATTTCGATCTCCCTGACTTAAGGATAGCAATTTCCTTTTCAAAATGCGCCAATTGCACAGAACGAACCCAAAAGGTGAGAGACTCCTGTCGTTCATGTGGTGAGAGAAACGGTGTCAGTCGTTTCTGTTGTGGGTGCCTAAAATTTAAAACAAAACGCTTTATCCAAGCAGTGACACCTAACAACTTGTCGAGGGAGCTGTAACGATTCAACAAAAAATCGGGGTCAAAGGCGCATTCCACCTTCTCAAGACCGAGTGTTCGTAGACCCGGCAAATTAGAAGTATTCAAAACTGGCGTTTGAGGCCAATGAATTTCTGGTCGACTCAACCATTCCGGACCCCACCACAGCGAATGACCTATCAAACTAGGCGTCAAGCATCCGCGCGAGGCACAATCAGCGGGGTTGAGCTCACCTGGCACGTGTCTCCAAACAAGCTTGACTTCAGATTTCTGGATTTGGGAAACGCGATTAGCGACAAATACCTCCAAAGTGTGGACAGACGCTTTCAACCAACACAGAACAATTTGGCTGTCTGTCCAGGCGTAGGTCCCATTAATACAAATGCTTTTACCCAAAGTGTTAGACACGTGGTTCAATAAGCGTACAAGTAGTGCTGCTCCCGAGAACTCCAATTTCTTAACACATTGACTGCTGGCCTAAGATTCGTAGACGGCCTTTTGCTATGCGGCCAGTACGCATATCCTGCGTGTATCCGCACCCGCAGAGCGTGCCCAGCCTCTCGTGCTTAACGACACGCAACGCGCGTGCAGATCGAGCGTGTGTCTGTGCTAACGCGACACGCTACGTACGAGTTGCTATACAAAAAAACACACATGAGTGGTCGTCAGCACATGTGTGGTATGGGTATGATTCACGCGTCGCGTGTTTCGGCAGCACGCTTGTATATTTTTTCCCTAAACACGACTATTGTGGGCTAGCCGCATCACAGGATCCGACACTTGGGACACACCATATACGTTTCCAGCAGTCAATGTGTTAATGGTCAGAGATGTCCGAAGGGGTGCTACCTTGCTCTTCGCCATGATCAGGGAAACCCTCACCTGACCTGAGGCACTGACTGTGCGCAAGTACACCACGGCCGCGTGACCACGTTCCGAGGCATCACAAAACTTGTGAAGGGTGGCCTTGTCCTTCCCGGGAGGAAGGATGGGACGAGGCAAGGAGATCTCGTTGACGGCAGGAAGTGAGGATACATGTATTTACAAAGTATACTTATTAATTACATCACACATATACTTCACAAAAAGAGCACGTAATATAATTTATATTTATACATTGCTTTGGTTTATTATTATGGTACTAATCTTAACAATACACGTTAGCAACGGACACTTGTTTATTGTTTACAATAATTACGCAACTGTTCTTTCTTTGGTAGTAGTTCGATGCAATAAAATACGTATTTGTAATGGCAGTTAATAATAAATACTTAAGAGTCGGTTTGTTGAACGTGGGATCGCTTGGTACAAATCACGATGATTTTGTAGCCATGTTTGAGCGTAATCCTGTAGACATTTTGGCAATAAACGAGACATGGCTGAGACAGGGAGAGGAGGCGCGCGGGCCGGTTCTATCAGGGTATCGCTTCCGTCACACGCCGCGGCCAGCTAATGTTCGCGGCGGTCGCGGCGGTGGCGTAGGTTTCTACTTAAAACGCGGCATTAACGCGCGGTCATGGACGGGTAATAACGATTCTAGGTTCGATTCCGTGGAGCAGATGTGGCTCACACTCACGCTGCACGGAAAGAAGATTGCCATTGGCGCGGCTTATCGTCCTCCATGGCTGAATTTGGATGTATTCCTAGATTCAATTAGCCTTACGTTAAGTGCTTTGGGACATTGCGATCATTTTGTTTTGCTGGGAGACCTGAACTTAATGATTTCTTTGGCTGCATGGGTCTTACTCAACTAGTGGCGTCTCCTATCCATTTTACCGAGGATAGTGAGAGTTTAATTGATTTGGCGGCGATAGCCGAGTGGGTATACCAACAGACTGCCATGCAGAGGGTATCGGGTTCGAATCCACGGCGCGCACCAATGACTTTTCGGAGTTATGTGCGTATTGAATTGTTAATTATCGCTTGTCCCGTGCCTCGGAGAGCACGTTAAGCCGTCGGTCCCGGTTGTCATGAAGATCTTTGACAATCGTTACAGGGCGTCAGTACCTTCTAAATAAAACTGACACTAGTCTAAACCATGGAATATCGCTATCCCTTCGGGTTGCGGAGGTCAGACAGGCAGTCGCTCCGTGGAAAAGCTAATATTCAGTCAAATCCGGTTAGACTAGAAAGCGGACCCCAGATTGAAACTGGGATAACGCTAAGAGAAAGAAGAAGTGAGAGTTTAATTGATTTGATTTATACAGACTTGAGTGCGAGATGTGTCTATGTCGAGCCATATAAATTAATTAATAGCCATTCGTTTGTAAGCTGTGAACTCTGTATCAAGAAGCAGAAATTGTTACCACATTTTTTTACGAGACGATCGTTTAAAAACATATGCACTGAAACTATGCGTGACGAAATAGAGAAAATACGCTGGGATCTTATATCAGACCTGACTGACGTGAACAACATGGTGAGCGCATTGAATAAATGGTTGACCTTGTTGTTTGATATTCATGCTCCTGTAAGAGTTTGCACAGTTAGGAGTAATTCTTATCCTTGGATAACTGATACGATTAGACTCATGATGAGGCACAGGGACGATGCGTTGGTTAGGTTTTGACGACTAAAGACGGAAACTAGTAAAATATATTATAAGCAACTAAAGTCCACAGTATCTACCGCGTTGTACCGAGAAAAAGTAGTATATTATTAACACAATATTAATAATAAAATAAAAAATCCTAAAGTCCTGTGGAAAAACTTGAAAACCACCATTTTACCGCCAACACAGGGGTCTGATATTCCTTCACATCTCAGCGACCCCGACACCATAAATTCTTTCTTTATGACTGTGCCTGGTAATTCAAAAAGTAGTATTTCTCATCTCACATTTCATGAATACCATAGGTTTTGTGACGCCACGTTTGGCTTAGTAACTGTGGACCAAGATTTCGTTTATCGCATTATACAGGGTCTTAAGTCAAACGCCGAGGGATATGATAAAATTCATTTAATTATGATTAAAATGACTTTGACACGCACACTACGAACTATAACAGCCATAATAAATCGGTCTATAGTAACGTCTACGGTATCCGATATATGGAAGGTAGCTAGTGTAAGACCACTACCTAAAACGCCGAATCCTACCAGCATTCAGGACTTACGGCCAATAAGCATCTTGCCCTGTCTGTCTAAAGTCTTGGAGAAGGTTGTGAGTCGCCGGCTTACGGATTTTTTGGAAAAGCACGAGATTTTACCTAGTCTACAATCCGGATTTAGACGATTTCGGGGAACCAACACGGCACTCTTAGATGTTACTGATAACATCTTGTCTGCCCAGGATAAGGGTATGTGCACGATACTGGTTCTATTGGACTACTCCCGCGCGTTTGACGCCATAAATTTAAATTTATTGTTATCCAAAATGCGCTATTATGGATTTGACAACAAGGCAGTAATGTGGTTCCATAGCTACCTAACTAATCGATTACAATTTGTGGAGTTGAATACAACGAATGGGACCACCCTGACCTTGAAACCTGCTTCTTTGACGAGAGGAGTGCCACAGGGCTCGATCGTAGGACCTATACTTTTTAATCTTTACTGTGCGGATATCAAGGAATCCATAAAAAATTTAAGTATCATATTTACGCGGATGATGTCCAGATCTACATGTCATTTAAGGTTACGGATTATGAAAAAGCTATAAAAGACTTGAATGACGATCTTGAACGATTAGTCGCGTGGTCTGAGAATAACTGCTTGTTGTTAAATCCAACTAAGACGAAATACATCATATTTGGTACCAAAAACAATTTGCGATTATTGCATTCGGCATCTAAAGTTCATCTTAGAGAGAGTCCATTGGAGCGAGTATATGAGGCCAGAAACCTTGGACTGATAATGGATTCTGAGCTGCGATTTGAGAAGCATATTAGTAATGCTGTACAGAACTGTTTTTACAGGTTGAATGCTGTATAAAATGCGTCCTTACCTATCTGAAGAATTACGTGTTCAGCTGGTTGATTCACTGATATTAAGCAATTTAAATTATGCCGATGCCGTGTATGGCCTTAGACTCTTGGCACGTACGGCGGTGCAGAATGCATGCGCTCGATTTTGTTTTTCTGTACCATTCAGAGGCCATGTAACGCCATTCTTCAATAAAAAATTAATTTTGAAAATGAAATCTCGAAGGAAATTACATTTGGCTTGTTTGTTATTTGGTTTCATAAAATTGCAACAACCACAATATCTATATGACAAACTAACATGGGTCACAAATGGCAGCGAGCGGCTAAGCAGAAGGTGCTCGAAGCAACTGTCTATCACATTGCATCGCACAGAGGCTTTTAGAGGTAGCTTTCGCTATGCTGCTTCAAAGTGCTGGAACAACATCCCTCCTCCACTGCGGAATCTTACGTCACTACACACTTTTAGACGAAACTTGCAAAAATTCCTCATAGACGAGCAGCAAAGAATAGGTGACATTAATTTCAATGCCTCTCTGATCTAAATTTTAATGATTATCTACCTAAATAAAAACTTTGTATTATTTAATTAAAATTAATAATAATTTGGGACAACGAAAGAATTATTTAATACGGACTGTTATATTCAGTATAATAGTTCGTGTCATTTTAATCAATTTCTATTACTTAGACATTAATTTATACAATAAATAAAAAAGTGCATAGGGTTCCCACCAAGAACTTAGGGTCCCAAGCCAACCTCACCTGCAAGTGGTGCACCTGCCGATCAACGGACGAGGCTCTGGCGAACAAAATGTCCCAATAAGCAGCAATAGGCTCGCCACCTATTACGTGGGATCAAAACACTGGCGAAAAGTGGGCGTTTAATATGCCTCTGCCTACCCCTTCGGGGAAACAGGCGTGAGTCTATGTATGTATGTATGTATGTAATTTATACAATAACTAGCTGTCCCGGCGAACTCCGTATCGCCTTTTTAATGTATTTACATTTCATATTAATTTTTAACTCTTTTCCAACTTATCAGAATAAAGTTACCAAGAACATCAGTGTTTAATCTCTTAATTGCTAGGCAAAGTTGTTTTGCCATATAAATTATTTCTAGGGTAAAACAACTAACTTATTGTAAGGAGATGAGAATATGAGTGATATGGTTAGATCACTGATCTAGGGATGTGATAAAATTACTAATACTATTAAATACTATGGCTATTAAATAATTAAATCAACTGCAAGTCTGACTCGCCCATGAAGGGTTCCGTAGGAGAGGTATCCACTGAACATAGCCATTATCGGCCTCGAACATCAAATACCACTACCACTTTTTCACCACCAATAATAACTTTTTTATATTATTATATTTCCCATCCGCCATCTTTGATCACGAAATAGATGTTGTATTTGGATTCGCCATCCCTTAAAACATCGGAGAAGATACCCATATCGACTTTACAAAAAATCCCGTCCGCCATCTTTGATTTCCTATCCGCCATCTTTGATCACGAAATGGATGTTGTATTTGGATTCACCATCCCTTAAATCATCAGAGACGATACCTATATTGATTTTTAAAATTTTTCCCATTCGCCATATTTGATTTCCCATCCGCCATCTTGATTCACGAAATAGATGTTGTATTTGGATTCCCCATCCTTTTAAACATCGGAGACGATACCCATATTGATTAAAAAAAAACCCATCCGCCATCTTTGATCACGAAATAGATGTTGTATTTTTATTCTCCACCCCTTAAAATATCGGAGACGATAGCCATATTGATTTTTCAATTTTTTCCCATGCGCCTTCTTTGATTTCCCATCCACCATCTTGAATCACAAAACAGATGTTGTATTTGCATTCCCCTACCCTTTTAACATCGCAGACGATACCAATATTGATTTTTTAAAACTTTCCCATCCGCCATCTAAGATTTCCCATCCGCCATCTTTGATCATGAAATAGATGTTGGATTTGGATTCCCCATCCCTTTATATATTGGAGACGATACCCATATCGACTTTAAAAAAAAATCCCGTCCGCCATCTTTGATTTCCTATCCGCCATCTTTGATCACGAAATAGATGTTGTATTTGGATTCTCCATCCCTTAAATCATCAGAGACGATACCCATATTGGTTTTTAAAATTTTTCCCATCAGCCATCTTTGATTTCCCATCCGCCATCTTGAATCACAAAATAGATGTTGTATTTGGATTCCCCATCCCTTCAAACATCGGAGACGATACCCATATTGATTTTAAAAAAATCCCATCCGCCATCTTTGATCACGAAATAGATGGTGTTTTTGAATTCCCCATTCCTTAAGATATCGGAGACGATACCCATATCGACTTTAAAAAATCCCGTCCGCCATCTTTGATTTCCTATCCGCCATCTTGAATCACGAAATAGATGTTGTATTTAGATTCGCCATCCCTTAAAACATCGGAGACGATAACCATATTGATTTTTTAAAACTTTCTCATCCGCCATCTTTGATTTCTCATCCGCCATCTTTGATCACGAAATAGATGTTGTATTTCGATTCCCCACCCCTTTAAATATCGAAGGTGATACCCATATTAATTCTTAAAATTTTCCCATCCGCCATCTTTGATTTCCCGTCCGCCATCTTGGATCACTAAATAAATTTCATATTATTAATCAGTGTCCCGAAAATGCCGAAAACGATACTCATATAGATTGTATCCTATTCATTTAGCCTTTTTTTGCCTTTTACCCAACCCTCCCCCTTCTCATCTGACCATCTTATTATTTTTGTCTGGCCCCTATAAGTTGTGGCGTAATTTTATATAGCCTATAGCCTTTCGGAATAATTGGGCTATCATAGGCAATAACAATTTTTGAAATCCGACTGCTAGTTCCTGAGATTAGCCGACATTCTCTTTTAGCCTTTTTAGCCTTTTGCCCGGCCCCAAAGGGTCAAAGCGTTATGTTATATAGCCTATAGCCTTCCGGAATAACTGGGCTATCGTATACAAAAATAATTTTTCAGATCGGTCGGATCTGAAAAATTAGGTAGTACCTGAGATTAGCGCGTTCAAACAAACAAACAAACAAATAAATAAACAAACAAACAAACAAACTCTTCCGCTTTATTATATTAGTATAGATTCCGACATGAAATTGGTTTATGTGCCTATTGATAGTGACATTATAGTTCATTAACTTATACTGACATTTTAATACATTATAATTAATTCATCATATTTTTATTTTTTTTTGTTTGTTACAGACATATTATTTATTTGACATAGGTACTAAATATTTATATATTTTTAGGGTTGCCGCGCGTACCCATATAGCATGCACATATTTTTTTAATAATAGTTTAATGTTATTACTTGATATCTTTATGTAATTAAGAATCTATATTTCAATTTGTCCTTGTGTATCTTATTAAAATATATTTTAATAATCACTCGTAACTAAGTCAATACAAAATAATTCATGTAGGTTTTTCGTTAGAAATAATTTTGAAATAAAACACATAAATTATTTACAATTACTTTTTATTGAATATTTTTTGTTAAGTAAATATGCCTTGAAGATCTTTAGGTCTACTTGGAATAAATAACCAACAACTTATTTATACTGCTTTCTGTTAGTTTATGACGTCTGCTGAAAAAAAACCATTTTAAGTAAGAAAATGACCTTTCGACTTCATTTGACATAACAAAGACGTATTTATTTTAAACTTGTGAAATAATTTGAAAAGTTTATATTGTTAATTTTTCACTTAAGTGTTTCACTTGTTAGTGTTGCCAATTTTAAAAATATGTTAACACTTTTTAACTTTACAACAAAAATATGAAGGTAAAGAATAGATTAAAACATATTTTTACCATAGATGCTTGAAAAAAATTGATCCAATATATGGCGACTGCGAAATAATTATTTAATATTTTTGAAAATAATTTCGCCTAAACTTTCAAATTACATTGAAGTAGTTAAGAGTAATTAGTGTAAAAGTTATAACAATACGAAAAAATACAATACTGTATAGCTATACTTTAAAAAAATCATTTAAAACTATAATATATTTTAATTAAATAAAGGTATTGTACGATATAACATAATCGAAAAAGCTTATTAAATGTATGCACCTACGTGATGCATAGGTATGACAACCCTATTGTCGTGCGCCACCATTTTTACCCGCTCGATAACGATGTTTAATTATGACATATGCACGGTTGCCGTATTTAACGTTTAGTTAAAACTTAGGTACATTTACTATACTTGTCAATACATTTTTGAATAAAAGCTCTCGAGTTGCTTGCGTCCTTAATAGTTGATATTTTCAGAGACATGTATGTCGATCGCGTAGTGTCTTGGTCTGTATTGTCAATGGACGTTGGGTGAGAAACCTGTAATAAAAGAACATAACAAACATCATAACCTTTTAATGCTTCAAGGTACCTAATCGATGCCTTTACGAAAAATATAGATTAAGCATTACCTCACCTTTAGGATCTGGTACTCGCGCTTGAGTGAGATAGGTATATACCTACAACGCCTTCCAAGGTATTCTACTACCTTGATCGACAGCCGATAAGTCTACGTCTGACACCTGATACCCAATTGCTATGGCATCCTGCGTGAATCTGTAACTGAACACAAATACGTATAGTATCGCTATGATGTACTGCAATGCACTTTGCCAGTTTACGAATTTATTAAGCTGCACTTACCACAGTTGTCTTGGTCAGTATCTTGAACACAAAGCAATGTTTTATCCTTAGTTATTTTATATATGTATGTGTTAACTTGTATATATATCAAGCAACTGAACGCTTGAATTGCGCGTGCTCGTGATACGTTTTAGATGCGTGTGGATACGGCGGCTGTTGTGCGGCCACTGGACTGGCGTCCTGGCACAGAATAAACACGTAGTCCTGGCGAAACACTGGGGAAGGCACGCTTTCACGCGCCACTCTGGCGCCATTAACATTATTTAGCTATGAGTAGATGTAGCCAGCACACTTGTATACCGTTCGCATCGTTCAATGTACACATATTGTTAGTATATATATTATGTCCATATTATTATATAACTTTATTGCTATTTACATGTATTTTGCTTTAATTAAATATTTATTCACGTATGTTTATAGCTAGATATTAATACATTATTTATTTATATATAAATAATTATCTATACTATTTACATGTATTTTGCTTTAATTAAATATTTATTCACGTATGTTTATAGCTAGATATTAATACATTATTTATTTATATATAAATAATTATCTAACGAAAACATACATATAGGTAATATGTATGTTTTCTGCTATCTGTTCCGTGAGTCACTAGAGGGCCCAGTTGAAAATCGGAGCCAGGTATGCGCCTGGCACATGCCGAATTGGGTCCTGTTTTGACTGCACCCGACCAACCCTTTACTTACTCCTGTCTGCATATATTAATCTTTTCTTTATCATGTTTTTTATTTTTCTTTATGCTTATGATTGTTCTTAAAATGTATTTTATTTTTTTACTTACCTATATGTAACTTGTGTTGTGTGAAGTCAAAATAAATATTATTTCATTTCATTCATTCATTTCATATTATGCAGAGAACAGCACTGTAAGAGAAGGAAAACTTGATACAAAGCCTATACCAACCCGTTTGGCCAGCGTGGTATAGTAGGCCAATTCCTCCTTTCAAAGGAGAGGCCTAGTCCAGCAGTGGACTGTTAAAGGCTGATGATGTGCTTTTATAGGCAGCTTAAGGACAAGTTTGTCAGTGCAATGTAGTAATATCAATATGTGATTGTTTTCACATAGGTAAACAGGTGTATTGTTTGGACATTTTACGCTTGATGGAGTTTAGATTTATAAGTTTGACTATAGATATCTTCATCTCACTTCTCTAGACATTTTTGTCAAACTTCTTATTAGATTTCAAGCACGAAAAGGGATACCAACCACTTTGGACGAAATCTGGGATCTTTATAGGTAAACTCGGTAACTCTTCGCTTAACCCAAAAAAAAACAATCTAAAACCTCATAATAGAAACATATTATGGTTTTAATACGCTGGCTTTAAAACCTTAGAGTGACGTAGCAGTTTCTTACAGCAAATCTAAATAACTTTTCTGAATAAATATCCTCCATTTTCTTTACTAAACTGTCTAGGTCATATATAACCAAACAACCACTCGTACATTTTTACTTAAAAAAACAAAATACCAACAGTTTTGCTGCGTACACTTTTTTGCGTTAAAAAATATTCGATTTCACTTAACACCATAAACACCAGCATACACTGAACCCTGCGTAAATTAAGAGGGACTTATTGCAGGGTGGTTAAGGGTGAGATTAGAAGTGTAAGGTGTCAGAATATACTGGTTTAAGATCATCCGCAAAGATTTTGTAGTGAAAATATGAAGATGAAAGTTGGCTTGGCGTCCTGTTTCGTTTTTGCGGAGTCGTGGAAGGAAATTGCGGAAGACAGCGGTGTTTCGGCACAAGAACAGTGTGTTTTTCCTATGATGGATACGATTAATCACGTAATAGCGCGTTGAAGGGGAAGAAATTCTGTTACACGCGTAAACAACTCGGTTAGATGTGGGAATAGATATTTCAAGTTAATCTTGTTACGCATTTTTTACATAAAAGGTGGCTGAAAGCGATCTGTAAAGCTTAGGGTGTTTATTTATGAACTTTATACTAAAACACGTTACAGTTTTTAGCACAAAAGATCATACCGAAATAGAAATACAGGTTTTACAAAAAATATGCGTAAGACTACGTTTAATATATTTTTTATGTAATAGGCGCCAACGAGCATACGGGTTGCCTGATGATAATCGAATACAGACGCACGTTGATATCCGCAACACCAGAGGAGACCGAAGTGCATTGCCGGCCTTTAAGGCGAGGTTGCAGTACTTTTTAGGATTTTTGAACGTCTGAAAGTCCCATGAACTATGATATTTTTAATGAATAAAAATTAAAGTATAAAAGTTGAACGTATCTTCTAGTAAATCGTAAAGATAGAAACATGATTTGGAATGATTGGCTCGATAAAAAAAAATGTCAAACGTGGCACTAAATCACAATTTTAAACGTGTACTGCTTAGAAATTCCATAATGAATTTACATGAAAGTATTATCAATAGAAACATCTCTTTATTTTAAAATAAATGGTAAAAACAGATTTCGTAATTTCGTTATCATTTTTCTCCAAGAAAAAAAATAGTCAAAATGTTGGCATTATATCGCTCGCCGGCCGTTCATCAGTGCCTGTCTAGGCGTGATTGAGGGCGGACGTACGTCGTTGCTCCGCAAAATCCCCCTCCACCCCCGCATGTACGTTTTCGCAAAAGTACAAAGTGATTCGTATTCCAAACTCAATCGTTCAAACCATAGACATACTAGTAAGAAACCGTAGACAGGTTACTGACAAGGTAACATGACGGAGCTCACGAGTGGCACGCATCGCGAAAAGCGTACGCACTCTCATATAAATATGTCAAAACGACACACTAAGAATTAGATAAGAAGTGTAAGTGAGATAGCTCATCTAATCGCAAGCGCGAAATAGAGATAAACATATACTCTCTGGACCGACGCCCATTGTGACATCATGCTGACCGTTTCACAAACAATAATTTGACTCAGATGCGACATGATCACTTTGTCTGTCAATCGATTCAATTCGCCTCAAAGTAAATTTGATTAATTCATTTAAGGTAGGGAAATAAAAAGTCGATGTGATTTATTTATAACATTTATTAAAAAAGTACATTTTATTCTTCTCATTTCATTCAATGGAAACCTAAAACAGTACGTTAATATAAAAACTGTGCGCTGCGGACCCACCGTAGCCCTGGCAATACCCCTGGGGGTATGGCGGGTCTTTTAAAGCTTAAACGTACTCCTGGCTGAAATGCTCGTAGTGTTGTACCAACGTGCTACGTGGACATTAAACTGAACAGTGTTATCTCTCGTATGATAATGACTTACTACTTACGTTTTTGTATTTTTAGACAAGCGAAGACAAGCGCTAGTACGATGATATAGTGCAACAAGGAGATAAATTAGAGAATAAAACGTTTAGGTATTACTGCTAATGGTTATAATGCTTTGTATATTATAGGTATAATTTGTGGTACTGTTGAAGACCCGTCATCATTATCATCCTTGCGCTGTCGGATCATTCCCACTAGTTCTATTGAACAGTTCTATGATAGAACTAGTGATACTTTTTTTCCCACTAGTTCTATTACTTGATGAGAAGAATAGAACTAATAGGAAACAGTTATAGGAAATTTACCACTAGTTCTATGTATGTTTTACAAAGGTAGTGTCACAACATCGCGCTCACATATCCGAATAAATATGTATGTATCAAAATGTATTAAACGGATGAACATCTACAAAACAATTGAACGTCTACAAAACAAATTAACGTCTACAAAACAATTGACTACCAGAAAGTGATCAGCTATCGATAGTGATTGCAAAAAACAGGTGCATGCGATTTTCGACCTTATTGACAATTCATGACAAACTTTTTTTTTGTTTTTTCTCGCTTTCTGGCAATATTAGGGTAATAAAATTATAAATTCTGACTAATGTCAATAAGGTTGAAAATCGCATGCACCTGTTTTCTGCAATCACTATTGATATCTGATCACTTTCTGGTAGTCAATTGTTTTGTAGACGTTCATTTGTTTTGTAGGCGTTCATTTGTTTTGTAGACGTTCATTTGTTTTGTAGGCGTTCATTTGTTTTGTAGACGTTCATTTGTTTTACACATTAAACAAATGAACGTCTACAAAACATATTCATTCGGATTAATTCGGATATATGAGCGCGATGTCGTGACACTACGGATCATTCCCAGTAGTTCTATTGAATACCCTTGTAAAAACATACATAGAACTAGACTGGGACATTTCCTATTACTTATCCCATTAGTTCTATTCTCCTCATCAAGTTGTGCTAATAGAATTAGGACAGCTCTATCATAGAATTGTTCAATACTGCTACTATACTGGGAATGATCCCACAAAATAGTAGAACTTGAAATTAACGAACTGGAATTAATAAACTAATTACACAACAATATTATCTGGGAGTACGGTTAAGCTTTGAAAGACCCACCATACCCCCAGGGATACTGCCAGGGGTACGGTGGGTCGGCAGCGAAAACTGTGCAGTACAATCTACTTAGTTGTTTAATACTAAAAGGAGAAAAACAAGAACAAGTGAATGGACTTTGATCATCCGTCAATGTTTGTAACTTACGTATTATTTTGTATTTCTATAATAATAATATATTGTGTTGATTCAGCCTCAAATCACTTTTATTACTTGACAAAAACACACATCAGTATTTTATTATTACAAATGTCCCATCTAGATACTTTGTTTTTTAGTCTTTGAACACGCACAATACTGCTTCTCTTTTACACTCGCTAAATGCCAATTTTTTTATTCACTCTATTATTTGTGATACTGAATTTATTATAAATTGTAAATAAAACGTTGTAATATTGTAATACTCATGAATGAGAAGTGATTCCATAACTTTTATTAATTTTCCTATTATAGTTTGTGCAAAATCTCATTACACACGACGGTATTTTCAAATGTAACGTACACACACGCGAGTAAAAGAGCGAGCGCTTCCGACCGCAGCGCGTACGCGACTAAAACCAAATGAGACATTTAGCCTGTTACTAATGTGCCACTTTTGAAGTTTGCATAGCTCATCTACGGTTTTTTTAACGCTGCGCTGTGGCACACGCACACACGAAACCCCCTCCTCCCCTCCCCACGCTCACTCGCTGACGCCACCGCCGTGTTTTTGTTTTTGCGGGGGGTGAGGTCGAGCTACGCACTGTACTGCAACCTCACCTTAATGCGCTGTCCTAAGCGACTGTATTGGTAAATGAGGGGGTGAAGCAGGGGAGGTGAAGGGAGCTTAGCTCCGTCTACTGCGGGGCGCCCCCCTTCATTCTCGTCGCATGCGGCCGTATTCTGGCGACATCCGTATTCCAATATTTCAAAATCGCAAGCAAAACGTTTTAGCATATTGAATTGAGATACTGATATTAAAATTTTTATTACATACATCAATCTGTTTGTACAATATAGGCATAGCGCAATTTTTGTTCTCAGTACAGCCATGAGCAAAACTGGTTTACATTAGACGTTATAGGTATTAAATGTTGACGAAAGTAGGTAAATACCTACGTGCCGTAAGATGATAAAAATAATTCAGTTCCCTGTATGGAGAGGCCATTATTATGTTTGTTTTGTTTTTGTATAAAAATAGTGAAGCAGTTCATAGAATACCTACATATAATTCCATTCCTGCCAGTTTTCAAATCTGTTTTGCAATAAATTGGCTGTGACATACAGGCGGACAGACAGACAGACATTGCGAATCTATAAGGGTTCCGTTTTTACAATTTTTGGCTACGGTACCCTAAAAAACACAATACTGCTCTACTAAGCGCAAAAGCCGTATCTCAACTAAAGCGAGTTACGAGATAATTGAAGTTTAGTAAAAGTTGATTTCTTTTATTTATTTATGGATGTTTATTGTTACTATAGGTATAATTATTATGGCAAAGGTTTCGAAATACGTCGCCGTTTTTAGGGGTTGTGAGTGATTGGAGAGGGAGCAGGGGAGGTCTTGAAACCCCCCTCACCATTTTCACTTGCCGGAAATACTTGGTTTCCTCGGAAAAAAAAAATCTCCAAACATCGGTGTGTATGGCACTGCCAACTTCCACATTCATCACACTAGTTTAATAAACTAAGATTGTCGGAGCCCTGCGAAGGGCTCCTATTTTCGGATTAAGGGTCAAAAGAGAACCTAACATAACCTATTTATTTACTTATTACAGTCGCACCTAACCCAAGGCACTCGAAAGCAATGACGCACAAATTTGACATTAGCTGTCAATATGATCATTCCAAGATGGCAGTTTTGCGTTTCGTTTCACGTTTTTCACATAAAACCTAAAAATGACATTTGTAACACTGTACTTAAGTATAAAAACTATGTTCCGTTTTGCATAATTGCAGAAGTATTTATGAAATTTTGGAAATTGTTTAAAAATATTTAGACGCAACTCCGTCAGCCAAAATTACTTTTAGGGGATTAAAACGAACTACCTTAAGCCCCCTACACTACCAATACCCTCAAATTCAGGCGACTCGTTTCGAAACCCAACCCATTATTATTTTTCAAAATAGATGAAACATCAAAAATATATGTGGATATACCTTATTCATGAGATACTGCTATGTCGCTTAGAAAATTATAGAATTAGAATTTGAGTTACTGCTTTTTCGTTAGCTCTCGTCATACATGTTTGTATGGAAAAATATAAAAAAATCCTTGCGCTTCAAATATGTGTTATTTCAAAGAAAATAAATATTAAAAGATATTTATTTATATTCATTTATATTAACGAAATACAGAGTTTACAGCTCATCAAAAGTTAGCTGTCTGCTACAACCCGGCAGGTTTTCTTTATTCTCATCGAAGGTTAAAGGCAGTGTGTGAGGTGATAAGGCTTCAATACTTATTATTTGCTGTTGTTCACGAGGCACAGTTTCATTTACTTTCCTTTTACGGCTTGGTATTGTAGAAATTTCAAGCACTGATGAAACATTTTCCTCTCCGTGATCTCGCAATGCCATCCCTTGAGCTTGACGAGAATCAACAATTTCAGGCAACTGCCAATTCATATAAAACGCCACAAGCTTCTCCCAGAAAACATCATCCCTTTCTGTAATTTCTATTTTTAGTGGTATACTTTCGCCACTCCACACAGCAAATAAACACTTTTGTTTGCGTGTAACGTGGCGTTGCCCCTTAATTTGGTAATAAAAATTACAATATTTGTTTAGACTAGTCAGTTCACTTTTTTATCATGTTTCCATATTTGTATTTTATTTGCTCTTATACTATTCTCCAGGCCATTCTTATAGGCAACTTTAGAACATTAAATTTCCACAATCGTGTTTGGACCTATTAATCCATCTGGCGTAGCACCAATAATCGAATAAGCCACAAGGTTCGATTGTTACATTTTCTTGCTTCGCCAGTTGTTGCAAAGCCAGTTGTTCATTTTAGATTCCATGCGCAACTGATTTTACATTGCAAATATTTTATTTGTCAAAATATTTTTTACTAAGTTGGCTTTACTGCTGTTATCTCTTCTTTTTACCACTATACAAAAATTTCAATCTGTCAACATATTCTAACGCAATTCGAACCAGTCACTGCTATCCCTCTTGTAATTTTTGCTTATTACTACGGAATTTGAGTCAAATTTGTTAAAAAAATTGTTTGGCATTTCTTGGCTAGCTCTTGAACAGATCGTGTTAGGAATGACTGAAGTCAAATGTGTGTAAGGCGTTGCAGAACTGTTATCTTTAACTTCACTGTAATTACAATAATGATAATTAGTTACGTACTTTATTATTAAAAAAATACTATATCTTGTGTTATAGCAAACAGAGAAGTTACCTTCTTACTTATAAATGATTGATTTTAGAAATTAAAAAGATATTAGATGTACTGAGACATACCTAATAGTTTATGAATAATCAAAGTTTTACCCGATGTACCTAAAAAGGTTTATGTTCAAAACACAATAATACAACATTCGTTACCGCTTGTGTGCGGATTGCGGAGCGCCATATTAGCGCTGTCATCATTATTGTTCGCCGTGGCGGCATCTTAGCGCCCCAGGCGCTCTGACAAGCTAATGAATTTGAAATATTCGATTTTATGTTATTACTCTTTCAAAAATTGAAAACTGTGGCAGCTATGTATTGTGAGAATAATTTATATAATTATATTATGCATAATCGATAATATATAAGTAATATATAAGTAGTCATAGTTAGTCATAAAAGACTCTTATGAAAATAATTTGTGTAAAAATGTTACATATTTCATAATCACTTGGCCATGGACGAATTTCTATTTTATTACGACGCTTTCTTGTACAAATCCTTCGTAGAACTTCATTTCTCTAATTGTCCATATTTTATTCTTCTAATTATATATTTATAAGAACAGAAACAATAACACATTAAACGCAACAAGAGTATAAACTTAGGTCCTAATTATATGTGCCCATAGTTACATGAAAAGCCTATTTGATTCAAAGTATTCAGTCTATAACATAAAACATGAAATTACGAACTCAAATCGGCGTATTATAATAACAAACAGGTTTACGTAAAATTTCGTGCAGCGGAGACGCAAGCGACATGACCTATCTCTCACAGGGCTCATAGCCGAATGATGAGGTCTGGGCGGTAGCGATGGGCGTTCAATGAACGAACTAGTTGATTCGACCGTCTACATTCGATGAACGAATCGACGGTTCACCATCGAGCGATGGACTAGTTGAATCCGTAGACGATTAAATTCAAAATAACTAAACGTGCTTTAGTACTGACAACGCGAAGACGACGCTTGAACATAGACGGGTAATACACGTTGATACGTCCATCGTTCATACAAACAAATTTGAACTTTATAAGTGCACCAATAAGTTGATATTAAATTTCTTTGGGTATGGACTAGAACATGAACGTGTAATACACGTTGAGACGTCCATCGTTCATACAAACAAATTTGAACTTTAAAGGTGCAGCTTTAAGTTGATATTATTTTTTTTTTCAATATGGACTAGAACATAGACGAGTAATACACGTTGATACGTTCATCGTTCATACAAGCAAATTGGAACTTTAAATGTGGAGTTATAAGTTGATATTTCTTTGAATATGGACTAGATGGCGTCAAATAGACGTGATGTTTATATAGACCATCTATGAAATGAAGTTTACAGGTAGATGACGTAGACCGGTCCACGAATTCAACTAGTCCATCGACGCGTCGACGAACGGGAATGGACGGTCTAGTTTCGTTAACGAAAAAAGCGTCGACGACCCATCACTACTGGGCGGGGCGTAAACTAGCAACTGACACTCCGCTTATGCTAATAAGGTTTAAATTGCTGAAGCGTTTGATATTGATGGGATCTACCGAGCGTCAAAATCATAGACGTTTGGCAGATTTTATTTAATTTTACAAAATATACACGTATAATATGAAAATAAATAGGGTAATTCTTTAGTTCATTAGATTTCCTACAATATTATCAAAAAAAAATAAGACAGCTTACGATCAAAATATTGCAAACAGTAGACGAAAGATTATTTTCTGCCTCGATTTTGTGATTTTTTTACCGTGATTCTATTTACCGTTAGTTTAGTCCGTGTGGTGACGGATTAAGAATACGGAATGTCACCACCCCATATCATCCCATGGGTGTCGTAAGAGCCGACAGAGGGAGCACATTATGCAGAGAACAGCACTGTTAGAGAAGGAACACTTGATACAAACCCTATACCAACCCGTTTGGCCAGCGTGGTGTAGTAGGCCAATTCCTCCTTTCAAAGGAGAGGCCTAGTCCAACAGTGGACTGTTAAAGGCTGATGATGATTCTATTTTACGTACATAAAAAATTCTTTCAAAAGTCTTTTGTTTAGACTTTTGACTTTAAGCTCTAATTTTTGCTAGTTTGTAATATGTACCGTTATAGCTAGATGCGCGACGAAAAATTAGGTGTTTCACGGCTTCTGAGGTATAACAGCGCCTTAAGCCCGCTCCACACTTCACGCGAGATTCTCACTGAGATTCTCCCCAAGAATTCTCTAGAGAATCTCGGCGAGAACTGCCCTAGGTCCACACTCACAAGGTTCTCACTACAGTTCACGCGCTCGACGACAATGGACGCTGAAATTGCTACTGCGACAAGCTTGTTGTTGTGCGCATTTGCGTATTACAATTACGCTAGTATTAAAGACTAGCTGACCCAGCGAACTCCGTATCGCCTTTTTAAGAGTTTTTATTTAACTCCCTTTTTTCCAAGCCCCTTTTCCAAAGTTACCATTGACTTAGCGCTTAATCTCTTATCATTTCAGAGTCTATAAATGATGAACAAACAAAAATAGATTTTTATATATTATTGAATTCCCCATTCCTTAAAATATCGGAGACGATACCACAAAACAGGTTCCGCTTGAATGCATTCCAGGAATGTCAATTCTAAATATTCTAATTCATTAGTCCAACTAACGCTGCTCATAATCAAAGTGGCTCAAATAAGTAGGTACAACTACTCTCTTCGGCAACTCGCGTGCACGGTGCAACTGAGAAACGTGCGAATGTGGAGCTGTTCATGTTCTCGCCTGTTTCGCGCGTTCTCGGCTCCTTTGTCTCGCGCCAAAAAACCGACACAAGCTGGAGAACAATCCGAGAACCTGCGAAGAATATGCGAATCGGCTCCACATGATTCACGTTTCTCTTGGTTTTCGCGCGTTCGCGCGAGCTTCTCGCGTGAATGTGGAGGGGGCTTTAGGATAGGAAAAGGAACTAACTTTGATATGCACATGATAGCGGCGATGGCCCAGTGGTGTACGTAACAGACTGCCGAGATGATAGTCTCGGGATCGAGCCCCAGGTACTCCGGGCACACTCCTCTGACTTTTCGAAGCTATGTGTGTATTAATAATGTTAATTATCGCTCGCTTAATAATATGCCAGGTAGATGGCAATAGGCTCGCCCCCTATTAAATTGGGACCGAAACATAACTGGCGAAGTGTGGGTGTGGCATATTCCTCTGCCTACCCCTTCGGGGATAAAAGGCGTGAAGTTAATTATGCATATGATAGGACAAAACTTGAACTATATTTAGTACTCTCATGATTATCGTTCTAGCTTTATCCCAATTGAATCCAATACTTTTGCTTTGAAGCATATTAGCAGAACACAGAATATTAGCTTATGCCACGGAGTAACTGCCTTCCCGCAAAGGGATACAGATATAGACTAATAAAAGAATGGCTTAGACCAACAAAATAATATTCAAGCGTATTGAGTTATTGACACTCCATAACAATTGTCAATGATCTTAACGACAGCTGGAATAATAAGTAATTAAATACGCACTAAAAAAATTGTAGTTAGCAGGAAACTAAAATAAAGGCAATGCTAAACAACCGTTTATCTACCTTACCAACCGTTTATAGACATACTAGAGGACGCCAGCAGCTACGCCTGCATTTTTTTTTAAGTTACTCGTTTTGGCCGATCCCGTGGGAATTTCGGGAAATCCCTTCTTAGTGCACCCCTACGGTCCCCAAGGAACATACATGCCAAATTTCAGCTTACTGCGCCCAATAGTTTCGGCTGTAGCGTGTCTGTCAGTCAGTCTAGTAATGTCCAAGATTCTAGTAATGTTACTTCTATGGTGTGGTGCTTATTGCAAAACTTCTCAAGACCTTAGCAGAGCAGCTCAAAATACCCCACAGGTCCATCTTCGCGAATCTGTGCTACAAAACCTTCTTACGCCTCCATAAAAACAATTTTCACTACAACAACCCTAAAGTATTTATATAGAGTAGTTTGCGCAGGCGATCAACATCAGTCGTTCGAGAGCCCTCTAGAGCTGTTACAACCCTCCCGTCTACGACGAGTTTACCAGATTTTGAGGGTAGTTTTTAGGGGTAAACAGTTTATCGCGATTTGTTCAGGCTTAGAGGATTGGGAAAAACGAATGTGGATTTGGGTAAAATATTTTTTATTCCTTTATTGTTCGCGGCATATTTATGTTAGGGAAATAGGTATGGCATCAAAGATTTTAGTAATAATTATAAGCCTGGCCTAAAAATTTAGTTGTGGGTCTAATCCCTTTATAAAAATGTCTAGGCTACCCCCTGATGACGTCATTCGGATCATACCAATAAAAACGTATTGTATGTGCAGATAATTTGCGTCCTTACGCAAGCGACTCCGTGGCGCAACGGTAGCGCGTCTGACTCCAGATCAGAAGGTTGCGTGTTCAAATCACGTCGGGGTCAACCTACTCTTTTTGATAGAATTTCGTATTGAAAGAATCACAAAATTGTTGTGTACGTATCTTTGTTGGTAAATTACTCATGAATGCCTAGACCGATTTTAATATAGCTTTTTATTTATTTGACTGGATGTCTGCATGGGTTAGATTAACTATTGATCCCGACAGATGGCGTTGCTATCACATTTCTGAATTGTAGCAGAATAATATCTATAAGAGCTCATATTATTTTATAAATTGGTATTTTTACAATAATAGTAGCAGTGCCTTTTTGATTTCAGCATGAATGGACCGGCTCTACCGCGCAGGTACTTATTACATCCTCTCACATAAATATCCGCGTAAATACATACATGCATCGGCTCACGCCAGTTTCCCGAAGGGGTAGGCAGAGACTACGGAACGCCATTTGCAACGATCCTGACACACACTTGCCTTATATATCTTCTTTGTCAGTCTTTCGTCTTCCATCCTCTCCATGTGCCCTAACCATCTTATCGCCTTTCTCGATGCTTGTCACTATTTATAGACTTACGCCTGTATCCCCGAAGGGGTAGGCAGAGGTTTAATATTACACCCACATTGCGCCATGAATTTTTAGGTCCCACGTAATAGGGGGCGACCCTATTGCCGTACCGGGCACATTACCAGACTCCGTGCTCCTACTGAGAATTTCCTAACGGAAAAACCCAATAACACTTTGCCCGACCCGGGAATCGAACCCGAGACCTCCCAATCCCACGCGCACATTTATGCCGCGAGACTACATCTTCTTTTACCGCGTAAAATAACAGTACTAATACTGTCCGTTCAGCGAGTGAGGGTACCGAAGGCCTAGCCCGAAGACCATCGTCATCATGCTTTTCGTTTTCTCAGGTAGCATACGAAACCCGTTACACAAATATTTATTTTTATTTTAACGTTCTAAAGTTACATCGATGGCACTCAGTACTTACATGCCTTGAAGCCCGAAGTTCGATAACTGGTTTAACTAGATACATACATACATAGACTCACGCCTGTTTCTCGGAGGGGTAGGTAGAGACTACGGAACGCCATTTGCAACGATCCTGACACATTTCTCTTGCTTCATTCACTCCCATCAAATTTCTCATGCATGCTCTTCGGTTAAGGGTCTCCAATCTGGTCAGAGAACGTCCGTCTAGGTCTTCCCTTTCCTCCTGTCCCATTCACACTTGACTTACCTATATAATATCTTCTTGGGTTTACGCGAATGTTACACATTGAAATTAAACTACAGTTTACGGATTTGCCGTGTAGTTGACGGCATATAATACAAGTGTCACCACCCTCTATCTTCCCGTGGGTGTCGTAAGAGGCGACTAAGGGATAACACGATGCAAATACCATCTTTGCGTAGAGACGGAAAACTCGACATCAAACCCTATACGACTGCCTCGTTGGTCGCGGCATAAATGTGCGCATGGGATCGGGAGGGGGGGATTCGATTACTGGGTTGGGCAGTGTTATTGGGCTTTTCTGTCACGAAATTCTCAGTAGCAGCACGGAGTCTGGAAATGTGCCCGGTACGGCAATAGGCTCGCCCCTTATTACGTGGGACTAAAGTATATCTGGCGAAAAGTGGGTGTAGAAATACACCTCTGCCTACCCCTTCGGGGATAAAAGGCGTGACGATATGTATGTATGTATGTATGTTTACGGATTTTATCGCGATGTATTGGGTCTGCTGTGAACATGAATTCTGTGAAGGATTCGAAACGTCGGCTAGTAATAAATTAAAAATATAGTTTCTAGATCATTCGTTTCAAATGTAATAACTTAGTGAAACCAATACATCGTGATAAAATCCGTAAACTGTAGTTTAATTACAATTACCTTTATAACTTCTTGGTCAGTCTTTCGTCATCCATCCTTTTCTTGTGTCCAAACCATCTTAGCATACCTTTCTCAATAGTTGTCACTACATCTTCTTTTACCCCACAACACTCTCTTATCACACAATTCATTATTCTTTAACTAGATATGACAGAATATCAGCCTTTCCAAAAGAGCGACTGCCGACTGATCTTCGCAACCCAAATAGATAGAGATATTCTATAGCTTAGACTAGTATAAATTAATTTAAAGATACTGACAGCCAACGGGGCCAACGGTTTAACATGCCCTCCGAGGCAAGCGATAATTACGATATTAATACGCAATCAGTTGTGCACGCCGTGGATTCGAACCTGATATCCTATCATGACGAGCGACATATGTATGACAGTATGTCGATATATCTACTTACACGGTTAATGCTGCCTGCTAAACTTTGCTGTTGTAGAGAATTTAAAGTAAGTGCAGCTGACAAAATTAAAATTAATATACAAGGTGTAACCAGCAGTGGTGAATAAACGGTTTTATAGAACCAATTTGACGTGCATTCTATTAGTCTCAATCACAGGCGAAACTATTTATTTATTTTATTTATAGTCTCACGCCTGTGCATCCCCGAAGGGGTAGTAGGCAGAGGTGTAAATATTACACCACAGGGTCCCACTTAATAGGGGGCGAGCCCATTGCCGTTATCGAGCACATCACCAGACTCCGGGCTGCTACTGAGTATTCAGAAAAACCCAGTAACACTTTTGCCCGCCCGACCCAGGAACGCTCAGCAGTCGCATACGCTATCCGCAGGACCACGGAGGTCAGTCAAACTATTAAACTATTTATAACCTAATAAAAGTAAGCCTTCAAAGCCCACTACAATCTCCAACCAAAATTAATTATGCCGGATGAACCGGACGATTCCCGTGCCCGTAATAATATAAGTAGAGTCAGCTGGTGTCAGCAGTGATCTATTGCAGTACACATAAATTATCACCGGCAATTATATTGGACAATAACTTGTGGAGCCACGATACACGATTATTATTTCGTGTAGAAATATGATCGGCCCTTACATAGATAATGAGAGTAATTAGTGCCACTACAGTTAAAAAGACTATAGACTAAAATATATACTCGATCAGAATATAGGTATTGTCATCATCGTGCTTGTTTTATAATCTGTCTCACCGCTGAACAGATTCCTCTTCACATTATAAAAACGTTAGGTCATGGTCCACCACGCTGGTCCATGTGCAGGTGGCTTCTCGGCGTCTTCCATAAAATCGACGTTTAAGGCAATTATCGTAAGGAAACCTGCATATTATTATCTGATAGTTCGAATAAAGTTCAATAAGCGAAACATGCTGTGACTATACTAAATGTTATGTAACGGGTCTGAATCGTGTTAACTAAACGAAAAGAAAGATGAAATACCTTTCTATTTGCCCCGACGTTTTGGCATGGGTTACACCAGCTTCTTTTCATTTATTTAACACGATTCAGACTCGTTACATAATCATTAGTATGTGTACAAATCGTGGTAGCTTAAAAGTATGCTGTGACTACGAATTAATTTGTTATAATCGTTATATTTTTTACAAATCCCGCTCTAGGTGTAAATCCAGTGTTGCGGGGGACTTTAAAAACATTCAACCAACGGCCACAAAGTTAATCCAGACACGCAAAAACAATATATGAATCAAAATCAAACAAAGTGTTGTCTCGTGTCAGGATCGAACCCACACTACTGTTGCAATTTTGTTGTAATTGAATGGATTTTTTTAAATGTTGTCATCTCGAAATAGATCGGGATTATTCTAAGAATCCAAAGTAAAGGTAAAGTCGTGGTGTATGCTCTATATTATTCATATATCAAAGTCAAAGTCAAATCATTTATTTGTTCATAGGTTCATTATTATAAACACTTAAACAAAGTCTTATTTTTTTAAATTAAGCTAGATGAGGCCGGTGTTTCGTAACTGACTGCCCTGAGAAGAAACATCCGAAACAAACTCAGAGGTCATATTTTCTTTTAAAGTCCAGACAATTAGTAAACAATAATAATAATAAGTATACAAAATAAAGTATAAATATGTGAGTACAATGTGAGACGACTATACGAGTGAGAGACTACAATATCTTTTGATAGAATTGCGGCAGCAGTTCAGAGCCGACTAGTCCCGGCAGACGGGATCTTAGTTACTAATCTGTATATATATAACATTCTTCTCTACTGATTTACAGACAAAGAATAGCCAATACACGTATGATTCTTGAGGACTGCAGGAGTGCACTAACAAGGGATTTACCGAAATTTCCATGGGATCGGGCAAACAGTATTTTTTTATGTTTGGGCATAACTGCGGGCAGCCTCTAGTTGGAATACATCAAACATGCATCATGTAACAAAGTAAACAAACTTTTATAGTTGCTTATTCACAATTTTTACACTTCATCAAGTTGCTCGTAAAGACATTAAGTTAACGGCTGCACATAAACCGATGCGGTGCGCAGATACGACAAACCATTTATGAATCATTACTTTTATTAACTGTTACTTCATTGTTAGCGTTTATTGTATTTTTATATTATATGGGGCTTTGGTGGTAAATTTGTAACAATATAATTAATAAATGACATTTTCCTCCACAAACAAACAAAATAGTGATATTTGATTTATATTCTGCGTAAGGGTACAGATTTTACATACATACATACATAGTCTCACGCCTATAGCCCCGAAGAGGTAGGCAGAGGTGTATTTCTACACCCACTTTTCACCAGATATACTTTAGTCCCACGTAATAAGGGGCGAGCCTATTGCCGTACCGGGCACATTTCCAGACTCCGTGCTGCTACTGAGAATTTCGTGACAAAAAAACCCAATAACACTGCCCGACCCAGGAATCGAACCCGGGACCTCCCGATCCCACGCGCACATTTATGCCGCGAGACCAACGAGGCAGTCGTATAGGGTTTGATGTCGAGTTTTCCGTCTCTACGCATATATCGTATTTGCATCTTGTTATCCCTTAGTCGACACCCACGGGAAGATAGGGGGTGGTGACACTTGTATTCTAGGTATGCCGTCAACCACACGGCACAGATTTTATTACAATTTAACACACCTTAAAACTAAAAAACACATTATCTGAGAATAAAAACGAAAGACTGAGCGAGGGGATTTATATGATAAATGTGAGTGGGACATGAGTAAGAGAAAGACCTAGGCGGACGTTCTTTGACCAGATTGGAAACATCCTAAAATAGGACAGGTTAGAAGTACCCTAAACCAAGAAGGATGCATGAAAAATTTGTTAAGAGTGTATGAAGCAAGAGAGATATGTCAGGGTCATTGTAAATAGCGGTCCGTAGTCTTACCTACCCCTTTGTAAAACTGCTGTGTCTAATAATCATAATATATTCACACTAGATAAGTATGCACACGGTTACACCCTTTTATTTAGGGCTACTGGTCCGCACCCGTGGTTTATAGCGTGATGTTATAACTATTCAAATCGGACCAGTAGTTCTTAAGATTGTCGCGTTCAACTAGACAAACAAATAAACTATTCAACTTTAGTATATTAAATAGTAAAGTTTCTATCATCTGATTCCAAACTTGTCAAAGCCTGTACTATAGCAATCAGGTATCTGATGCATATACATAGTAACATTTCTAAATAAAATATTTTAGAAAAGTTACTCTCAAACACAGAACAACAATCGAATTTATCTCTCAAAGATTGCAAAACAAACATAGATACTTATTTTTTTATTATTATATTGAGAGAAAATGTGGTCGGCAGCTTATTTTAATCTTTGAGAATTTAAGATAAACATTCAACATCTCCGTTCTATTTTCTTGGTTATCTGCTATTCGGGGTTGTAGGTGGTTATATAATTTACATATTTTAATTATACGATAAAGAAATATGGAACAACCAAACCACTGAAGAAAGCATTGGCCTATTTAACAAGTTAAGAACTTTAATAACTCATCTGAAACGATACCCTGGTGTTTATTTATTTGTTAATCCATCTAATATTGTTCTTTGTGACTTTTGATTCATTTTCGACTGCACGGTTGGCGTAGTGGTTTAAGCGGCACTGCGCCGAAGTGTTGTGGGTTCGATCCCCACACGAGACAACACTTTGTGTGACTCATAAATTGTTGTTTCGAGTCTGGGTGTTCATTGTGTCCGTTAGTTGTTTGTAAAGTCCCCCGCGACACAGGATTTAGTCCTAATGCGGTAGTTGTCTTTAATAAAAAAAATTAAAGTAAGTAGTAAGTAAGTACAAAAATTCAGTCTTGACACAATTATTTACTGCTGTAACTTAATTGAACATGTTAGATATTTTTAAGGGTGATTCTTCAGAGGCAAAATTTTCGATATCAGCTATGGGAATATTTCTGTAACTAACTAACAAACCGATCTGTATTTTTTGTTGTACAGTTTAGCTTTATCCCTATCTTGGCCAAATGATATATTTGAATTAATTTCAGTCTAGATACAAAATAAAAATATTTTAACCTCGTTCTTCTGATTCATTTGACGTGTCCGCCTGCCATTTTCCGGCATAAAATAGTCGATGTTGCATTTTCCCTTTGATAAATCAATATAAATTAATATATTATCGAGAGGAAATTAATAGCCCTCTTACAAAAAAAATATGTTTTAGTTATAAATACCTTAATCTTAATATATAAAATCCTTGCGTTACTGACTGACAGACACGCTACAGCCGAAACTATTAGGCACAGGAAGCTGAAATTTGGCATGTATGTTCCTTGGGGACCGTAGGGGTGCACTAAGAAGGGATTTCCCTATATTCCCACGGGATCGGCCAAAACGGGTAAATTAAAAAAAAATGCAGGCGTAGCTGCTGGCGTCCTCTAGTGTGTTTATAAATAAGAAAATAAGAAGTGTCCGGCGTATAATACTGATTAATATGGCGTAAGCTGTTCTTGACCGTACTTGGTCGGGTAATGTTTTATGAGAGTCTGGTTTCCCCGTCAGTCGTACCACGTACGAACTAGAAGGTGTACCTGGGGCTGGATGGCTTAGATCCCGGTGTTACGAAGGTAAATAGCTGATTCATCTGTGCTTGGTTCAGGTGGCATGCTGATTACAATGCCTACTTTATAAACTTTATTTTATTATTTTGCAACGTCAGTCTGCGCTTCGAGAGACGTTTTTAAGTTATAGGTAGATTTGTGTAGAAAAATGTCAATACTAAAGTCTGTACGTATGATGAGTTATGCGTGATTGCAGGCAAAATCCTAATTCAACTGTGCTTGATTCGTACGGTCAAAACAGCATAAATATGTATCAGATGACTATTGAGTTGTACACGGACAAAAATCAAACACAGAGAATAATAATTATATTGTAGCAATTAAGTATAATATTTTTTGTACCTAAAATAATTGGTTGTATTACAAATATTTGCAAAAGCTATTTTTTGTTATATTACAATATTCTCGGTTGCCTATAAAATACAACTTTTTAGAGTTTCATAAGTGCTTTTCTACGCGATATGATCACTGATAATTATTTTTATAAAAAAGATAATTGTAATTGTAAAAATATATTTGTTTTCTTAATAAAGTTTTTCATTTTAATTTCTGTTTCTGATTCATCTGGGCATTTAATATTTGAACGTCGATATCTTGAAAGATTCTTTATAAAAACGAGCCCCTCATTCAAATATATGTTCTTTGGTATACCTATTTTCATATGAACATGCATTACAGAGCTGAAAGTGAAATTCAATTTTGGCCAGATGAATCAGTCGAAGAATGAAATTTCGAAGAACTACCCTTATAATTTATTTTATATTCTAAATTATTTGTAATCCCCATTTCATCTAAGTGCTACGGATGGCCACTTGCCTCCAGATCCGTCATGAACCGTCGCTAGATGATGTTTTAGAATGAAAACAGCATTTCTACGCCCTTTACATAGGTACTAGCTAACTGTGCTTAAAAGAGCGTTTTTGTATAAAGTAGATGCTGAAAAAGTAATTTCATACGCCTGAAATCAGAATACGTGGATCACATAAATAAAGTATAATATCATCTACCAATCCTCTAAATACAAGCTCTGGTGATCGCACTAGTATTAACGAGTTCCTCTGCTCCGTCCATTAGTTTCCATTACTTTATTGTTTGTATGTAGTAATTATTTACCCATTTGGATAGTAGGCCGTGTGGTTGACGGCATAGAATACAAGTGTCATCACCCCCTATCTTCCCGTGGGTGTCGTAAGAGGCGACTAAGGGATAACATGATGCAAATACCATCTTTACGTAGAGACGGAAAACTCGAAAACAAACCCTATACGACTGCCTCGTTGGTCTCGCGGCATAAATGTGCGCGTGGGATTGGGAGGTCCCGGGTTCGATTCCTGGGTCGGGCAGTGTTATTAGGATTTTCTGTCACGAAATTCTCAGTAGCACAGTAGCAGCACGGAGTCTGGAAATGTGCCCGGTACGGCAATAGGCTCGCCCCTTATTACGTGGGACTAAAGTATATCTGGCGAAAAGTGGGTGTAGAAATACACCTCTGCCTACCCCTTCGGGGATAAAAGGCGTGACGATATGTATGTGTGTGTATGTATGTATGTTGGATAGATGACTGTATTGAAAACAATGGTGACCTGTTTACCGAAGAAAATTACTGGTTTTCTGTTTGCATGATAATGTAATCAAGGAAATTATATTAGCTTCTGAGTATTGTTTACCATTTCAAGTTAGAATCTAAGCAATGGAAGAATGCATCTTTGGATGCGTTTAAAAATGTTTTAAGAATAAGCGTAGCTTGAAGTTTAAAAAATGATATAAGTATGACTTAAACCAGTCCTCACGACTGAACCTAAACTAAATACTCATAAAAAAAAAGGTGCATGGTAAGCCTGACGTTGATGCCCACATTCCCTCGTAATCGTAGCTACTCTTTGCCTAATCTAACCTACCATCACATAGAAACAGCAGAAGATGAGGAAAACTGTCATTTTTACACAGATTAGCGCCTGCGCGCGGTGCGGTTGTGATGTGATTGTAGTGCATGTGAATTTCTTTCGAGTATATCATTCAAAACTCTTTAACTCTTTATAAACAGCGCCGTATTACATAACATAACATAACTTCACGCCTTTTATCCCCGAAGGGGTAGGCAGAGGTGTATTACACACCCACTTTTCGCCAGTTATGTTTGGGTCCCAATGTAATACCCCTATTAGTCAGCCATTAGCCAGTCTATTACCATCTACATAATATATATATATATAGACCATCGTCTCGGCAGTCCGTTACGTACACCACTTGGCTATCGCCCCGTATTATTAAACAGGCATATTCCCAATATGTCGTTGTACTAGTTCCGATAGTAATCTACCAAAACAAAATATAAATATCAGGCTTAACTTTAAATCTGTCCCATTGCTAGGCTTCAGCCACTTCTCACTAAAAAACTGGCCGGTCTATAGATACCAGTCGCCGGTCTTTGTGTCTCTCCACTAGGCTGTCACTGTCCCAAAGCTGGGATACCTGTCTTCCTACAAGAAAAACCGATTGCTTCATAGAAACCCGTCGCTTTAGGTCTTTGAAACCCCCCTAAGCTATCAACCCTTTTAAAATGAAAACACCATTAGGTACTTTATGTTACTGTTACCATGAGTATAAACAAACATATTCAGCTTGAGTGGTATCTAACAACAGTAGCTTTTGTGGAACTGAGGTAGTAAGTGTGTCACCGGCCTACCAGCAGCCTCTGTGTAGAGCCTAGTTCTAGTTTTAAACCTCACAGAGTTGCTTACTATTCAAATACAGTTTTAGTTTATTATGTTCTAAACTGTATACTTCAGATAGCTAAGGAAATGTCCGTGTGTTTTGTGTTATAGAATCATGCTTTTTTATCTCGAAGATTAGATGATATTACAGGACATACTGGGCACCGTTTTAGAACCAAATTTATGATTGAGAATAATAGCTCTTATAATGCTAATAGACTTGAAAAAAAGAACTTCTGAATGGTGGATTTTTTCTGATTTAGGCATAAAACGCGAAAAACGCCGGAAAGACGTTCAGTATCACGTAATCTCAATGCGTACCTAATTGAACCTCTGAATTATGTAGGAACTAGATATTGCCCTTCACCCGCTTGAAATTCGGGTAAAAGTAGGTTCATGAGCAATTCTAATGTATATGCTGCTATATATGCTATATTACTGCAATTTCGTTAAATTCCGTTCAGTAGCTTTGGAGTGAAAGAGTAACAATTATCCATCCATTAATATGAGGATGTCATATGACGAGTGCTGTTCCTCCAACTAGATGCATAATCCTCGGACTAGGCTACCTACTGGCCTGAATAATCATGCCGGTAAGACTGTGCCCGTTAGTTTTTGTCGTGTCAAGCCTCGCAACCCAACTCCAACCCTTTAACATCAATTGAACCTCTACATGACAACCTACGGCTTAACGTACCTTCCGAAATACGGGGCAAGCGATAATTAAGCATTTAATACACACATAACTTCGTAAAATTGGTGACGCACGCAAGTGGGTTTGATAAATATCCATGATAAGGACCCAATATCCTCTGCATGATAAAGAAAAGTAAAATAGTAGATTAGTAGCCAAGGGCTGTAAGGCATCAATTGCAGCCCGAGAGGGCGCCTATAGTTCGAGGGTGCAATTGGTGCTTACACCCGAGCTAACTATTCTGCTTTACATCTCGATTGTGAGGTAAGTAGAAAACAACCAGCATTACAAGCATAAAACATTTTATTTGTTGAAATTTATAGTAAAGAACTTTTTTTTTTTCAAGAACGAAATTGAGTTTCGCCGTTATTTAAAATTGATGACTATTATACTCACATGAAGACAAGGCTGAATAGCAAAGCGACCTCTTTGGTCATTGGGCTGAATGCATGATGTCTATTGCCAGTATGATGGTTAGATGTACGCGAACTTTTTGAAAGAAAGAAGTGTTTTTTTTAATTACTTGCCGCCCTAGGGCTTTTCTAGCTACATTTTTACCCTAGAGCGCTAATTAGTCACCTACAAGCCCCATTCGGAGGTAATATACCTAAGAACCTACTTACCGAACATGAGAGATGTAAAATAAAGTAATAGGTAGAAATTCACGCATAACGGTTAGGTACTATATATAAATTAGCACGTAATCCGTGACACACTCAGCTATAATATTGTATTGTGGCAGATACCACAAATACCACAATACAACTCTGGTATTCTGTGTGCACCCTGTTGATATCTATACGAGTACATATTATATGCATCAACCCCAAATCGGAATTGATATGGCAATCCATTCTCTCGATCAAAGTGTTATAATCTTTCACTAGGAATGTGAAAATAAATCAATCCTATTCAAAAATCTGAGAGCGTATACACCGCAAGAGGGTATTTAAAAAAGGGGATGTTTTAAGTGTTCACGATGTATTTCAATTAATATCAATAGTACCTACCTACTTAATAAAGAGCTTATAACTTATTTGTGAGTTGGTGGGCTGGATTGTATAATATTTGAAGCTTTAAGGTGTATGTTAAGTGGATATTAACATATTATGCTAATGTTAACAATTGCTACATGATATCAGATTCGATTGAGATTTAGATCGAAGATATTGCTATTACATTAATTTGAGACTCTTTTAGGAAATTCAGCAACAAACGGAATTTTCTTTTCTGGCCACGCTAAGTTGATTGTGATTCTACATAACTACCTACTGTCACACTGTTAGTAGTTTATTCATTCAAAGTCACAGTATGACGCTTATGCATTAAATTGGTGTTTAAAAATAAGACTTACCGGTGCAACAAATCCAAAACAACAAACAGTTTAAAACATATAACCAATAACTCACAAACGAAGATAATAAACCTCTTAAAAAGTAATAAAATATTGTGTTTAAATCGTGCAGCAAATCCAGTTTGACAGTGTGAACATTTTTGCAGCATGAGTCACATAACGACTTTTTGATGATTTAAAATTAACAGAAGTATTGAACAGGCACGCTATTTGGAATTACATTATAATGTGAACTTGGTTGTGTACGAGTATAGCATACTTGAAAAACTCATTGATGAAGCGACCCGAGTTCGAATCCTACAGCAAACACACTTTTTGACCATCATATTTTGGCAAAAATATTTTGTTTGATTTGATTAGCCACAAGTTCGATTCTGGCATTTTCATATTGTTTTAATTGGTTATTGTTTATTTATTTATTTTGCTATCAATAATGGCCAGTGGAACCACTAGTAATATAACAATGAGAAAGATACGGAAATCGAACTCTCATAATAATGTGTCAGTTATGAACACTTCAGACTCGACTCTTTTTGATACCACAATGCAAAGTCTGCCTGACCAATGTGAAATATTAGAAATAAAAGAATTACAAGAAAAAATATTATCTGTACAGGAGAAATTACTGATTGCACATAATGAGATAGACAATTTGAACACAGAAAATACAAAATTAGAATGGGAATTGGAAAAGAGTTATAAAATAATAGAATTGTATAAAAAGGTTGGATATGGGGAGACTTCTTCTACCCCACCAGCTTCAATGCGGAAAAATAAAAAGAATGACCAGAACGAGACTCACACCCCGTCTAAGCAGAAAAGTGTTCAACATATTATTATCCCTGAAAAGCATATGAACGTGGTGAGTAAACCGAAACAAGATAAATGTTCCGAAAAATTTTTTAAGAAATATCCTGGAAATTCTTGTAGAAGATATCACCCCAAGTGTGAATAAGGAAAGCCAGCTTCCAGCCGCTAGCTCTCCCCACAAGAATAAATTATGCATTCTAAGTACGAATAATACGAATAAAATTTTATCCAAAGCGCAAAATACATTTGCAAACAAATTTGATTGCTGTCACTATTTAATTCGCAACGGCAAAACTGAACATCTATTGAACGGTTTCTCAGATATGTACGAGATGGACGATCCTAATGCAGCCTACAACTATTTTATTGAAACGTTCCAATTATTTTACGACCTATGTTTCCCGAACAAAATAACTACCATTAAAACTACTAATAAACTTACATGGGTATCACGTGGAATAAAGTTGTGTTGTAAAAACAAACGGAAGCTCTTGTGGCAATATAGATTAAAACCAAATCAAACTAATAGAGATAAATTCAAAAGATATTCAAAATTACTCAAAAGAATTATGAACCTAACTCAGAAAGCACAAAACAATTACAAAATTAAAACTTCTAAAAACAGGTCTAAGACTACGTGGCAAATAATTAATAAGACTACATATAATGGCTCAAAAAACTCAATTTCTTACATCATGTCTGACAGTAAGCTCATTACACACCCGAAGGACATTGCCAATACGTTTAATAGTTATTTTATAGATAAAGTACAACCAACTATTAACGCGGGAACAAGCACAACATCATTAATTCTTGGCAGAGCACAGTCAATGTTTATGGCCCCGTCAACGCCCTATGACATTTTAAATATTATTATGAAGCTAAAAAACACAAGCAGCGTAGGCTACGATGGAATTGCCACACAAATTTTGAAAGCAGTTGCATCTGAGATATGTAATCATTTGAGTTTTATAATAAATCTTTCCATAACTGAAGGTATATTTTCCGATGCATTAAAGAAGTCCATAGTGAAACCGCTATATAAGAAAGATAATCATGAATTAATGATAAATTACAGACCGATCGCGCTTATACCAGTTATGTCCAAGGTGTTTGAAAAATATATATATATGGTGTAATGAATACCTATTTAGAAAAATATAATATATTAAGTGACGAACAAAAGGGATTTCGAAAAAATAAAAGTATAAACTTGGCTATTTATGAGTTTTTAGAAAATGTAATGGAAAATGTTGATAAGAGAACGCCTGTATGTGCGATATTTTGTGACAAGACACAGGCCTTTGACTGCGTCCATAAGTCCCTGGCAGAGAAACTTGAAGCCTACGGTATTACAGGCAACGTTTTAGAACTACTAAAATCATATCTTCTTAACCGTAAACAAGTTACAGAAATTAGTTCAATTAATAAAAAAAAATAAACGTGAAGAAACTTCAAGATCTGAAGAACGCGAAGTAATATACGGGGTACCTCAAGGCAGTGTATTGGGGCCGCAGTTGTTCACTTTGTACATAAATGACTTGCCCAAAGTAACTGAACAACCAATGACACTTTTTGCTGACGATTGCACTGTGACAATAGCTTGTAAGAACTTTGACACATATGAACATGACATTAACAAATCACTAATATCTATTATAAATTGGTTACATGATAATAATTTAATAATTAATTTAAAAAAGACTAACATAATTCACTTTAGATAATGTACACAACCAATCGACAATCTTAACATTCAATTTAATCATACAAATATCAATAATGTTGACACAACAAAATTTCTGGGACTAATAATAGATTATAAATTGAATTGGAAACCCCAAATAGAAGCACTAAGTAAGAAATTAAGTAGTACAGCCTACGCCCTGAAACAGCTTGCTGTAGTTATCAACACAGATGCGCTAATTACTGCTTACTATGGATTAGCCGAATCAATTCTTAGATATGGCGTCATCTTTTGGGGAAACAGCACGGACAATGAAATACCGTTTCGGGCACAGAAAAGGTGCATTCGATCGATGTTTAGACTGCAATCAACAGATAGTTGTAAACCTTATTTTATAGAACGCAAGATATTGACTTTGCCCTCATTATATATCCTGGAAACAGTAATGTTTATTAAATCGAACGGTCATTTATTTCCGCGTTTATCTGATGCTGTCCCTAGGAATAGACGTGATAATTTCAAACTCTGTGTTAACGGCGCTAAGACAACTCTTGCGTAAGAGTTCCTTTTGCATGGCTCCAACCATTTTTAATAAATTGCCCAAATCATGGATGACATTAAATATACCTGCTCTTAAAAGACAATTGAAGAGTTTACTAACTGCAAGAGCATATTATAGTATAGCAGAATTTAAGAAAGAGGACAATTTTCCTAATGTTTGAGATGACGATGTTGTATAGACATTAATACACAATATTGCTGACTTGTATATTTAATTACTACTTTGACTATGATTTGTAATAATACTTTAATAATAATGATGATTTAAAAATATCTACATAATGTCTAACACCTATATAATATTGTTACGGTTAATGCAACATCTCTTCCTTCCTATTTGTACGCCACGATATGCGGCTGAACATGTAGAACTCACCTGTGTCATAACTATCTTGCATGCAATGTATCATGTACACCATGTTGAAACAAATAAAAATATTCTATTCTATTTTATTCTGAACGTCAAAAGAATAAATTTATAAAATAATTACTTAAAGACTTTACATTTATATTTGCTGCCACGTTCGCAAAGCAAGGGCGTAGAACCATGAGAAAGAACGGGCAATAAAACTCACGGTTACTCTTTTTCATCGCCTGGTTTAGCATAATAATACAAACGACGTCAACTCGATACAATATAATTCGAGATGATGTTCGATTCCTTTGATAACTTTTTATGTTGTCAAATTAGTATTGTACCAGATTCCACAATCATCCCGTTTTATCCCTACAAACAGACACAAGCATCGCAGTGTACAATGTATTGAAACTCGGCAGACGACACGTGGCGCACAAATAATGAAAGTTAGTCGACGACACCGTTCGACACAACCCATCGCTGTTAAGGGTAGAATCTACAATATCAATCAAATTATTAATGTACAAATATTAAAATTGGAGACATCCTAAAAACAGGACAGGTTAGAAGTACCCTGAACAGAAGAGCATGCATGAGGAATCTGATGGGAGTGAATGAAGCAAGAGAGATATGGCAGGATCGTTGCAAATGGCGTTCCGTAGTCTCTGCCTACCCCTCCGGGAAACAGGCGTGAGTTTATGTATGTATTAGGTCTTTACCTGATGCAATTGCCGTTTTTCATGAAATAAATTAAGCGTATTTTTTTCTACATTTTTTACGTCTAATTAATCAAAGTAATCACCCATGCAATCAATGCATCTTTGCCAACGCATTGGTAGCTTTATTCTAGCTTGAAGAAATCAGCTGGACGGGAGGCAACAAATTCTTCAAAGGCATTTTGTACTGCCTCTCTGGCATTGAATTTTTTCCCACCAAGAAGTTATCCAAATTCTGGAAAAAGTAAAAGTCTGTAGGCGCAAGGTCTGGTGAGTTCGGCGGATGACAGCGATCCTCCAACCCCAGCTCTTGTAGCTTGGAGACCGTCTGCTGTGCAGTATGAGGTCGCGCGTTGTCGTGCAGGAGCAGTGGAACCGAACGATTGACCATAGCTGGTTGGAGACGTGCGAGCTTCTCCATCATTGTGTTAAGTTCTTCACAGTACACATCTGCAGTAATGCTTGTCCCGTTTGGTAAGAAGCTGTGATGAGTTACACCGGCGTTAGACCACCAAACAGTGACCATCACTTTTCTAGGGGTAAGTTTTCGTTTAGGGCATTGTTTGGGTGCTGCATCAGGATCCAACTAACTTGCGAGCGCTTACGATTGTCGAACAGGATCCATTTCTCGTCACAAGTAACAATGCGGTTCAAAATTCCTTCATTTGTATGCCTGTTGAGCAATGCAAGGCACGCCTCGATGCGTACTTTGCGCTGGCGATCATTGAGTTCGTGGGGTGCCTATTTGTACATTTTTTTACCTTGCCAATTTGACGCAAATTGACCAATATTGTTTTGATGCTAACGTCGAAAGCTGCTACTTATTCAGCCGTAGATTGAGTATCATCAGCTGCCGCGCCGTCGCCTTTAATTCGTCATTGTCGACCAAAGTTTTTGGACGACCACGGGGTTCATTTTTCAGGTCAAAATTTCCAGAACGGAAGCGGGCAGATCAATAATTGGTGGTGCGTTCGTTTGTAGTGTTCGCTCCGTAAACATCGTTGATGTTGCGTGCCGTATGTGCCTCTTTGCTGCCACGACAGAACTCAAACTCCATAATTATTCGAATTTTTAACGTATCCTTGATGACGAAAAATGTTCGAATGCGATGAAAACGTAACAGAGCCAAACTGGATAATAGGCTAGTTGACAAAAAAAAATTATAAGTCTGTCCTTTAGATTATTCAAAAATAAGCGATACGTATTTTTTTATTTGTAAATTAAACCAAAAATGACCAAGATGTAGCTTATTAAAGTTACGTATAACGTCACACCGTGCTGCATTTTAGCACTAGATGACGTCACACGTAACTTTAATGGGCTATATCTTTGTTATTTTTTATTTAATCGAAATAAGAAAAAATACGTGTCCAATATTTTTTTATAATCTAAAATACAGACTAAATAAAATTTAATTATTTTGACCCTGGAAACTACCCTATTCTGTTTGTTATAACAATATTTTGACAAACTTCGTTCTATGAAAATACCGATTAAAGCGGTCCACTTTTAGCCCACTTTTATACTTGACAGAATATTACTTTTTTTTTCACATTAATCAGATCTGTCATGTAAGCTATTGAGTATTTCATATTTCTGTTCTAAGTATTCTCTACAAGTCTTCCATTTAACTGGCCCTGCGTAGGGAACAACGAGTAGGTAATTAAAGTTAGTTGCACACGGCAGCGGCGCGGTGTACACCACTCACTGCGACTACAACACTACTTTGTTATATTCCATGAGTGTCATATAAACAAACACTGAGGTCATATGACAAATATGTAACTATTTTATCATCTTTACATTTATATTCATTTCGTGTAATGATAGCTTCTTTCCGTATTTTAAGTTTGCCTCTGTACTATAATTTAGACTAAATAATTGTAACTTGATGTGCAATAAATAATGTATTTTTCTATGAAACACACAATAATATGTATATTTATAAAATCAATAAACGATTTGAGTAGTCTTGAGAGTTGAGATCCTCAGAAATAAATAATAATATTCGAAACAGTGTTATATTAATCCAAGCACATCATAATATTAGTTTATCTACACATACATAGGACATAAACAACATTAATCTCAAAAACGGAGAGACAGAAATTAATAAAGCTTTGGCAAACTGAATAAAATTAATCAGCCCGATTGACATCGCAATCTAGCTGGGGTCATTAGTATATTATTGATGGTTTATAAATTGCATTTGGCTCGGATGCAGTGGCTGACATGATATGAGTGCAATTCACACGGAGTGAAACTGATGTTGCATTAATTTGCTTGGATGAATTATTATTTGTTTCGAAGCGTTGTGGAGTTGGTATTGTAAGGTTTTCTTTGACATTTTATTTATTATAAAATAGCTGTAGGTGAAATGTGATGTGAATAAAAGTCTGATGTCATAAGTTAAGTTGCCTGAAAAATGCTTTGTTCGGTTTGTCTATCAGGCTTTTTGAGTGGCTACACGAATTCTGTAGTTTTTGAAAAAGCGGCGGTAGCCCAGTGGTGTACGTAACAGACTGCCGAGACGATGGTCTCGGGTTCGATTCCCAGTTACACCGGGCACACACCTATGACTTTCCGAAGTTATCTGTGTGTATTAAAAATTAAAAATGTTAATTATCGCTCGCTCAACAATGTGCCTGGTAGATGACAATAGGCTCGCCCCCTATTACATTGGGACATAAACATAACTGGCGAAGTGTGTGTGTTTAATACACCTTTGCCTACCCCTTCGGGGATAATAGGAGTAAAGTTATGTTATGTTATGTAGAAAAATCTGTCTACATTCGCGACAGTGCCAAAAGCATTCTCCGCCTTTCGAGAGTTAAAAGCTTATGTTTTACACTAAAATAAAATTTAGTGAAAATATTGATTACTTAGCCATGCTTGATCTCACTTCACAGTGTCTTCAAATTATATGATGGGGCGTTGAATTTTAAGTTATAAAAGTAATCTCATCATGTTTATACAAGAGTATATCTAAAATTATAAACATCGCAATCACCGAAGTATAACCACTCAACTAACTGGATTATATCCAATATTTGCGTACCGAAGGGTGCACATATTCGAGAAATTTAAGAGGATTTCGTTTGTCCGTCTGACTGACGAAATTATGTTCACTCTTGTTGCGTTCTGTGAGTGACAATGCGTGATGGAAGCTTTGAAAAATTGTCTCTGGACACGAGTGAGGCAAAAAGTCAAGGCCTCTGTTGGCAACTTCGTGATACAACGGGTTGGACGTATGAAGAGTTGTGTGGGTCATTAATTTTTAACTTTTTTGGTCTGTTCTGAAGTTTTCCTAGCTATTTTTGGTTTCTAAGGTTTGAAGATGTGTTTTAGTACCTCTACTACTGTTATAATTGCAGAAGTCTGTGAGAATGCATGTTTGTAACACTTTCGCTTAAAAAGTACTAAGCGGATTTCGGCGAAAATGTGTAGTAACATACCATGTATGTTAGCATTTCGCATAGGCTACCTTTTGTTTCAGTAATTTCCCCTTGGGCGAGTTATTCGACAAACTACGAACTATCGATCTATTCTACCGTTTGCAGGAAGACTTACGTACTGCGCCTGAGTGTGAATAAATCATGATAATAAGTCTGTCAACAATATCGCTAAATACCTACATGCCTTTACATAAAACAGCTATAACACACTGGCTATGTCAACCACTTAAAAATCTATTGTTAAGTTTCATGTAAAATATTTTTGTCATTTTAGTGTTAGCCGAAACACTGTCGTGTACACTGTCTTGTTACCCCCAATGTATGAAGCTATATTTTCAAGTGCTAGCAGAAAAACATTTCACAAAACTTGTGAAAACGTCAAAATTTTCTCTCTACAAAAGGAAATTTTTATCATGCATATGCAACGTAGGTATATGATAATAGGTGAGCGACGGGCAATGTTGCGACGTGAGGCGGATGGCGAATTTCTTCACAGAATGTCTTAAGTTTCTCTCTGCTGTATGTGTTATTCTGTAATTTACTTAATACATTCATTTCTAAATAAAAATCTGTTCTACTAAATTAAATTTTGGTGGGTTCACTTGCAAGTGAAGAAGATTTAAAAGATTTAGGAAAAAATCTAGAATATAATATTTTGTACAAGGAAATCTTTATTATTATTATTATGGAACTTAAAAAAAATATTTTAATCTTGAGCATTTACATATTAAAGACTGATAACATCAGACTCTGAGGAACTTACCACTACATTAAGATTTGAACTGAGTGTTATCCAATCCACGACCTCCAACGTAGCAGTTGGGGTCACAAAACATTAGCAATATTATAATAGCCAAGTGTAATACGCTTAACGTTAGTGGTAAGTGCTCAATTGATACCTTTTACGTCCATACGCAATATACTTACATCCATGAAATACACAATAATAATATACATTATAGGTCCAAACGTAAAAGTCATCCAAACAGCAAAAAGTAACCAATTATATAACAATATATCGTAATGGCTTACAACAAATTACTTTTGTACCTTCATTGCTTACATAAGATGCGAAAAATCGTATTTTAAAAGAAATCGAGCAATGACATTGGAACACGTAGGTGTCAGTTGGGGTCAAATTTATAGGCGGTAGCGATTTATGCATATTTTTTTTACTACAGAAGAAGAATTTCGTTTATTATTGTAAGCAGTTATATACTACATATTACTAAGTGTACAATATATATACTCTTTGTTTAATCTATCCACAATTTTCAGCAAACCAAACAAGGTGTGTAACCTTGTTTGGTTTGCTGAAAATTGTGAACCGACTGACGTAAGGAATGAAAGTCTCAGGGACTTTGCAAACATTCGATCAACGTGCACAAACCACAACAGATTCAAAACAAACAACAGTTCTAATAACCCAATGCAAAAATTGCTGCTGTTTCAGCGTCATTGAAAATATATACCGAGAGGTATACCGTCGTAGCCTTGGCGTGCATTTGGCCAATAGTTTGTTTCACAATGTAATAAAAATTAAGACGTTCTAAAATGAAAATTCTCTGAAAATGTTTTCTTAATGTTCAGTTCATATCTTGAGTTATGGCTGAACCAGTCGATACATTGTAAATATCATTATCTTAGCCTAGAGACGTCTACTGCAGCATTCCCCCAAGGTTCACACAGACATTATAAATGTAATGGACAATAAAATAAGTCCGCTTATGACTTACACCGCTTGGAATATCTCAGTGGGCCTTTTCCCGGGGATCAACCTCGAATCGAGAGATCGTAACTCGATCATATTGTAACATGATTACCGGGACCCGAGTACTCTCCGAAGGAAGCTTTTATCTACTCTGTAATGGCGTATTATATCGTGTATCGGCAAGTACGCGGCGTATCGAAGGGTTGTTTGAAGGAACAAAAATGTAATGTGAACATAATTATAGACTTTGCAAGTTTACACAAAGTAAAATGCAGGTCATAATTTGTTTAATAGAATCTTTCAAACATCTATATGTCATAGGTTAAGAATAGCAATACAAGAAGAAAATTATATAATAACATATAATAATAATAATATTCTCCCACATACACATATCACCATCTAGTCCCAAACTAAGCAGAGCTTGTACTATGGGTAAGGTGCGTTGGGGTAAGTTCGGATGGTTTTTCGTTGTGTTTGACAAGTGTTCGAAATTTTTTTTTTTCTTGAGACGTATTTTGGTTAACATATTAAGTTTTGGTCAAAATCGTTAATAAAAAACCAAATTATCAGATCAATATTTTTATATTTAACTATGCCAAACGACTGATGTGTAAGGGATGTTTAAAGTACAAACAATAATTTCAAAAACCACGTATAAGTTCGGACGTTGATGGGGAAAGATCGGAAACGTTTTAACGCGGAGGGACTCAAGTCCCTCCGCGACCACAACCGTTGCAAGCCGGTAGAAACGTAGGAGAATAACAGAGGTATTTATGCCTTGAAATAAATAAATTATCGTGACTAAGACCCGCTAAATAATATTGTATGATGGGATAGGTTATCTTAATGCTTATCTTAGAGCTTATACTATGGGTGCTAAACAGTATGAATGGGCCGGCTCGACACGGATAGTAGTACTATCCTTTTGCAGAATATCGACAAGAAGTGACAGTTTTTGTACTATCTTATTTCGTTCGGTGAGTGAGAATGCTGGAAGCCAGAATCCCCATCCTTTTACTTCTACCCTTTCCGTTTCTTCATCTCTCCCTTTCCTTAAGGCTGGCAACGCACTTGTAAATCCCTGGTGTTGCGGGTGTCCATGGCCGGCGGTAATCGTTTTTCCATCAGGCGATCCGTCTGCTGTTTGCCATCCTATACCATGAAAATAACAATTTTATCACGAAAACAACAGGTTAAAGGTAGAATTTTAAACAAAGTTTGACAATCACATGCATTTTCAGCACAGGTTAAGATCGGATAGTCTTAACTCGATCTTTGCCCATATTTTTTTACGTGGGGTAAGTGCGGATCTTAGCCTACAGCTACATTTAGCCTACTTTAAATATAACATTCAAGAGAGATTTGATTCTTTGACCACTAAATGTTTAATTTACTTTATAAAAACAGTTAGTACTCACCAAAAAACTAGTAACAAATTGCTGGGGGTAAGATCGGACAACGAGATTTTTGAGAAAATACGCTAGTTTTGTTTGAGCAGCCATAACACACAAGCCACGTGACTTAGCCACAGACGCGGACTGCAGAGAGGTGAGGAACTAAATGGCGTCTTACGTTCTGTTACCAGATTAGAAAAATCGCTACGAATTTGGTAAATATTTAAAAAAAACGGTCTGCCCCCATTCACGATCTTACCCCAACGCACCTTACTGGGCATCGGTACTAGGTACTTAATGGATAAACATACATACAACGTGTAATGGAAATAACGCACATCCTCAGACACCCCAATTAGAAAACCTTGTTACAATCATAATGCATGCATTGAAATATTTTTTTTATTTGCGTAAATAACGTTTTTTAAAGAAAGTATTAACTCAATTAAAAGTGAAAATCGTGGTCACTCTAAATCTGCGCACGCACACAAACGAAACGGTTGCTATGGTAAACAAACAACAGCGATCTGATAGGAACGAAACACGATACGATATAACAAAATGTATGAAATTCAGTCTGTAAACCACAATCTGATAGAGTGGGGTTTACAAAAATGATGTTTGAACATTTGTCGGCCACTGTTGATATTACCAAAGATATTATGAGTATTATTTTCTTTCCATCACACTTTTAGGCACGATCTATTGTTTCTTAACATCGTAAGTGACTATTGTGACTATCTTAACTTAATCATACCTAGTTAGCATTATTGATCGATAAAGTAAAAGAATATCAATGAGAGAAATAAACAAGAACGGCGTGTTTAAAGTTGTCTTGTGAATCTAAATACTTACAATAATAGAATAATAAAATAACTTACAGGCTTAAAAATCACATTTTTTTTTGTTCACGTAGCACTTCACTACTTATTTCCTCACAAATCACATCTTTTCACTGTTTCAAAAGCAGCTAGTATCTTAATTAATTAACTATTCGGCACTTTTTCTCTCATCACAATAAACTGGTAATTTAATATTACTCCACAATGAGAAAGTCCAGGGCTGTCAAGTCAACATCTAGGTGATGTTGAATATTCCACACCGGCACCGGCTTGTTGATAATTATTAAATTATACACCATTACACATTTTGTAAACAAGTGAACTTTCAAAAAGGTTTTCACAGCACTCACTGATAGAATCAGATAGATATTCCCGGTTGTGTACTTGTCATAACATGTCTAAGCGCATCGCCCGCTGCGCTTGTCATGCGCCAGCGCGAGCGAGACATTACGTCTCGCTCTTTCCCGTTGTTTATTACCTACGTTAGTGAAAGATAGATGATAGACATTTTGGTGATCAATTGTGTGCTATTGTCTTTTGCCGTCTATTGTGTTGTATTAATGTGTGCGTTTGTGTAAGTCAACGTGGAACCATTTAACAAATGCATTTAAAAATAAGCCGTTCTGCTTTGTTTTAAGGTTTATTTTCGAATATCTCAATTTTTTTTTTAAATTGTGTTGTATTAATGTGTGCGTTTGTGTAAGTCAACGTGGAACCATTTAACAAATGCATTTAAAAATAAGCCGTTCTGCTTTGTTTTAAGGTTTATTTTCGAATATCTCAATTTTTTTTTAAATTGTGTTGTATTAATGTGTGCGTTTGTGTAAGTCAACGTGGAACCATTTAACAAATGCATTTAAAAATAAGCAGTTCTGCTTTGATTTTAAAGTTTATTTTCGAATAGCTCAATTTTTTTTTAAATGAGTGACTACAATTTACGTTATTTTAATTATTTTAAGACTAAAAATAAACAATATTAAAAATGACTGAAATGGATTCAGTTGCCGATTCTGAACAAAGTACTTTCAAGATGTGCATTTAAACTTGTTACATGTTGTATATACTTTCTTTTTATTACATACATATTATACATAGAAACACCCAGACCAAGACAAACATCCATGTTCATGCACACAAATGTTTGACTTGAGGAGGAATCGAACCCGCGACCTTCAGTACGTAGCGTAGCAGTCGCACTCCCGCTGCACCAACCTGTCATATCTTTGTATTATAGGCATGAATGTCTACAAACATAACGTTGAAGATTTTTCCGCTTAGAAAGCACAGTGAGATATAGCAAAATGATTTTGCAGATGATCAATAATGTTATGTAACATCACGCTACGATATTAAAGGTGAACGCACACTTATCCGAGCCGAACGCGTCAAACGAGTCGAACGAAACGAATTTTAGAATTCTGTATATGAAATCTCATGAAACCTCGCACACTTACCCTTCGGACGATGCGACGCGGAGAAGACAGTATGCGAGGTTTCATGGGATTTTGATACACATAATTCTAAAATTCGTTTCGTTCGACGCGTTCGGCTCGGATAAGTGTGCTTTCACCTTTAGGCGGAGAGCAAAGAATAAGCAAAGTAGATAAAATAGTGCGGATTATAAAATACGATTCGATACAGTTGCAGTCAATGGACGAGAAATTATGGGTGCAGCAGTACATAATCTATCTTTATAATTGAAACCTAAGTAGTAAGGATAAAATAAGACACTCATACCGCGTATGGAAATGGGTGTACAGTTTTGACGAAATCAGTATTGCAGTAGGAAAAGTAATACTTCAGAATTACATACATACACACATAGTTTCACGCCTATATCCCCGAAGAGGTAGACAGAGGTATATTGCTACACCCATTTTTCGTCAGATTTATTTTAGTGCCACGTAATAGGGGCGAGCCTATTGCCGTACCGGGCACATTACCAGACTCCAAGCTGCTACTGAGAATTTCCTAACGAAAAAACCCAATAACCCAATAACACTCACCGGGGATCGAACCCAAGACCTCCCAATCCCACGCGCACATTTATGCCGCGAGACCAACGAGGCAGTCTTTCACCTCAGAATTATTTTTTGAAGAATATCAATAATTCTAATCAACTATTTCAGACATTATCCCAGCGCTATTCGGGTCACACTCAAGGCAAACTTTTTGAAAGTGCTGATTTGAAAAATATTGACTTTAATTAAAACATTTAAAATTGCACTGTAGCATTTATAAGCATTCCTTCATGTCTTTGAACTTTGCTGAAACCTGTAAGGTTTCATTTTATTGAAACTACAAACGATTGGATAAAAAAGAGCAAATGAATTAAGTCAACACAATTGTACAGCATCGTACTAATTAAGCACAGTCTTGTGATGATGAAATTAGTTAAATGTCACCCACATGGTGATAGTCTAGGCAGTATGAAGGCAGCGATAGCTGAGTGGAGAGACCGACTGACTGCTACGCAGAGGGTCTCGGGTTCGAATCCACGGCACGCACCAATTGTTAATTATCGCTTGCTAAACGGTGAAGGAAAACATCGTGAGAAAACCTGCATGTCTGAGAGTTCTCCATAATGATTTGGAAAGACATGTGAAGTCTGCCAACCCGCACTTCGCCAGCATGGTAGACTATGGCCTTGCCCTTCTCATAGTGAGAAGAGGCCTGTGCCCAGCAGTGGGACAGTATAAAGGGCTGACGATGATGACATGGTGATATTTTGTGAAGTGCTGAAATGGTCTGGTATCCACTTTATTTTGGCGGATCTAACAGTTCTTTCTTCATCATCACCATCAGCTGTGTAACACTGGACGCACACGGGCCTCTTCTCACTATGAGAAGGGTAACGCTATATGCCAATAATGCCAAGTGCGGGTTGGCAGACTTCACACATCTTTTGAGAACATTATGACACTCTTAGACATGCCGGTTTCTTCACTATGTTTTCTTTCACCTTTTAGACAGTTCTGTCTTATATAATATTGATATATATGCATCTGTATAATAGTGTGCGCGTTTCAGTTACACGCGCTTTGCGCGGCCGCGCCTCTTGCAGCGACAATTAAGTAATAAACTAGTGTTCTCAAGGACGAATCGTTTCATTGCGCTCCCGAATACCTACCTACACATCAAATATGCATTCGGTCGGACCGTGTAAAAAGTATAATTAGTATATACTAGCTTTTTCCCGCGGCTTGGCTCACGTTAAATTCGGGGTAACACAAAACTCCTTCATCGTTCGATAGTAGGGTAAGGTTGCTACTATTGGACCACTTAACTTCGGACGGTCATAAAATCAAAACTATAGCAGTAGGCAATATAGAAATTGGTTAAATGAATTTTACTGTTATTGAAGTATCCGCAGTATTCGTATTTTATTTTTAAAATTAAGCGTTTAGTGCCAAAAGAGCAATAAATTAATAAAATATGGTCGCCTTGTTTGGACCACTGTATCTTTTATTGGACCACTCAGTTGCTATCATTGGACTTAGACAATATTGGCCTACTGGTCCATTCAAAAGGCCTAAGAAAAATGTGTTATTTTTAGAAAACGTAAAAGACAACTTTTTTTATTCACATTTTTATTCAACAGTTGAAAGACAAGTACAGTTAAATCTAAAATGTATACTTGTCCTTTTCCTGCCCTGTTCCCATATCACTTGGGGTCAGCGCAAAATGTCTTTCTCTTCCATTCCATCCTCTGCTATCAGCCGTCATCCAATTATTCACTCCCTTTTCATTAATGTCAGCCTTCACACAATCCATCCATCTTTTCTTTGGTCTTCCTCTTGCCTTATATCCATCAACTCTCATATTCACCACTTATTTCTACACATTTCTTTTTACCCTTTTTTACACAAGCACACTCCTCGTGCACTGAACATTTACATGACAGTTGGTGTTACACCATATAAACATCGTTCCAATTCTAAAATGTATTCAACTAGTTTTCTCCAACTCTGGAGCCAGATCTCCCGTTGAACCAACAATTTGCTTGCAACCTTTGGCCTTCGTATTTTTCAGTGGCGCTTTAGGCACGCCGTAAATCCTGCTTGCCTCATTTAAGCCCACCTTACCTTTACGTAACGCTTGTAACGCTAAATCCATACTTGTCTCATTCCATGAATTATACTCTTTTCGCCATTCAAAAAGAAAAAATAAATAATGAAATCGACAATTCGAGAAGTTGCTATGATTGGACCGGTTCAATCAAAGAGCCAGGCACTGGTTCATTGATAGCAACACACTACAAACTCATTAAAAAAATTATAAAAAAATAAATTAAATAGTTGTCAACAACTTATTTTGCTAATTAGCTACACCAATAAATGCCCAACGTTATCAAATATATTACACGTTATAGTACTTAATAGAACTGTATTTACATGGAGACATATATTGCGACAATTTTGTATCAAAAGCGCGTGGAAAGAAACGACACGCGTCTCGCCTCAACCAAGCCTCCGCCGACACAGGCGGTACACGAGCTGTGCCTATGGTCATAAAGCTAGCGTTTCGATGTTACAAACGATTTTTAAACCAAATCGTTCGTGAGTTATTGAAGTGGTCCAATCAAAGCGCTGGTCCAATGATCGCAACCTTACCCTAATTTTCCTTTTAATTCTGTTCATATGGACTTGTCTACACTAATATTATAAAGAGGAAAATTTGTATTTTTGTTTGTAATGGATAAACTCAAAAACAACTGGACCAATTTAAAAAATTCTTTCACCATTAGAAAGCTACATTATCTGCGAGTAACATAGGCTATATTTTATTTGAGAAAAAATAGGGTATGCGAAGTAGTTCCCTTAGGACGCGGGTGAAACCGCAAGAAACGGCTAGTAAGAAATATAACCGCAAGAAGTATTTAAAAAAACATTTCTGTAAACAGTATTTTTACAGTTCCGTAATCAAAAATGGCTAAACACGGAACCCTTATAGACGCGCTATGTCTGTCAGTAAATCCGTATATCATAGCCACTTTATCCCGAAACTTTTCAGTTTACACATTTGGAAATTGGTAGGTAGATGTATTCTGCGAACCGCTTTACGACGTTATAGAAAGAAAAATTTTGAATATTAAGGGGGGCTCTTCATATATGGAACTGATGTGGAAAATTGATTGTTAAAAATTACTTTGAGGTTCCTAAAACCATTATTTCTCAAAGTCAATGGTTTGAAAGCTATACGCCATATAGATATATGCTAAATTCCAAAGTGGTAAAATGGGTGTGTGTGTCCCGTGTCCCTCTAACTTTTAAAGTAAGAGAGTGACATATTTAAAAAAAAAAAATGCTGTAGATCGTTATAGAAACTTCCAACAACAATTGGTTTGCACGATATATAGTCAGCAGTTTTTGAAATAAGGCACATCTTAAAAACCGCAAATATAGCTTTATCGTTTATATAAATACTATTATTTACTATGATTATGACTCGTAGAGCTTTGGCTCGCCAGGAAGAGTCTAAACTCCAACTGGCTTTAATTGAATTAAAGACCTCTAAGGAGTTGTGTATCAAACTGATAGAGGAAAGAGAAGATAACGAGAAAGAAATGTTGAACTTACTGGAAAAAAATAAGATATTAAAATGTGAAATGGCTCAGCTACATACTCAATTCTCTGATGCCATGAGTGCTCGGGATGGACTCCAGCTCATTGTGGACGGGTTTGCCGAGTGTAGCTTGCAGTATGAACAAGCACTTGACCGTATACAGTTCTTAGACAAACAGTTACACGAGGCAAACAGTAGAATAACTCATCTAGAATTCACCCAAGATCAAATCACTACAACGGCAAATCAAAGTCTGTTCGATGAGCTGGTGGTTCATGCTCCAAGCATGATTACTGATATAAATCATTCTAAAGCATCATTTCCAAATAGTCTCTCAGTGTGCAAAGAATCAAATAATTCAATAAAATTGATTAGGCGTAGTAGGAATAGAATTAAGAAATATATCAAAATAAACAAATTCATAAAAAAGACCCAAAAATTAGTTCACAGACAAAAATTTTTCATAAAAAATGTTAAGTTAAATAGGGAAAGATTACTTGCTCTTGAAAAATTAAAAATATACACACAGAAATATCACCAAAATAATTTGAAACATAAATTAGAAATAAATAATTTGCAGGTAGAATTAAATAATCTTAGTGACAAATTAGTATCAATGACAAATAAATATAAAAGCTCTGAACTACAAATGAAAGAGTACATATTGGCAATGAATGAGTTGGTGGCATCAAGTAGTAACAAATGCTCAATACCATTGAACAATGACATCCCGTTCAACCACCAACACTCGCCAGCTTGCTCATTGCCAACATGTGACCCGGTTTTGCCAAATAGTTCTTTAAACAATACAAATTCAGATATTAAACAACCTCTAAATAAATTAAAAAATAACAAACTAGAGAGTAAAACTATATTACAAAATAAAAATAAAGTGATAATATTTGGTGACGAGATTGGAAAAGGTATGGGTCAGTTGTTGGCGAATACATATAGTGATGGGTTAGTGATGAACTACTGTTTGCCTGGGTTAAGTTCCATTGCTATTTTAGATAAAATTATAAACTTCAATTTTGACCAGGATACAACTTTATTGATCCTACTTGGTAAAAGAGGATCTTTAAATAAAAGACTTTTATTCTATTATTACAGTAAATTATGTGAATTAAATTTAAATCAAATTATTATGCTCACTTTAGCTTTCAGTAAAGGATTGCCACAGAAAGAAAATAATATTAGGCATAGTCTTAATATAAATTTGTGTAGTTGGTCATACAATAATGATCAATTTCATGTTTTTGACTCTAACAATTATGTTAGTAAAGCTTTACATTTGACGCAAGATACTTGCTATCTGAATTCTTATTATAAGAGACAACTAGCTGAGGCGCTAGCATTTTGTATTGACATTTCAGCCAAGAATTTGGCTAATAAACGTGTTGCCCCTATACAGCAACAAAATGACATTTATAATGATTCAGCCAGTATTTTGGCTACACAGTCTGACATTTCTATTAATTTAAATTAAATAATTCGACAATAGAGAATACCTCTTGCAATGACACTTTCATTAATAATGGGCTGGTATGTACGAATAAGCCCAATCCAACTAATAATTCATTTAGAAATTCACAAATATTAAAACTGGTACATCAAAATATACAAGGTATGTCAAATAAAGATTTAGAAGTGGAGTTGTTCATGAACGGTGAATGCGTCGATATTTTGTGTATAACAGAACATTGGCTTAAAGATCACCAGTTCATGTGCAATTTTAATAACCATCTAGTTGGTAGTTCGTTCAGCAGACAAAATGCAATACTCGTACATGGTGGATCGTTGATTTTAGTTAACAAGCTGCTTAAATTTAAGAATCGTAGTGACATTGTTAGTTTCTCTGTTGAACGGACAGTTGAAATAGCCTGTGTGGAGTTGGACCAACTTCTTGTTTTGAGTGTGTATAGGCCACCATCATCCTGCTATGACAACTTTGAAAGTGTCATGGATGATGTGTTACGGAAGCTATGCCAACAAAATAAATCTATAATAGTAGGTGGCGATTTTAATATTAATTTACTAGAAGATTCCCTGAATTGCCACAAAATTAAGAATTTGTTCAAGTCATATAATCTTGCATGCTTATTTTTGGAACCCACCAGGATAACTTCCACGACATCTACTTGTATAGACAATATATTTACAGATATTGTACCAGTTAGAAAGCAAATAATTAACAAATTAACATCAGATCATTGTGGACAATCTATAACATTTGCTATGCAGTCTAAAAAAGTAGGTAGAAAGGAATTGAGTGTGGTGCCAAAAACTTTGCGTCATCTGGAGGGACTTAAGGATAAACTCACAAGTACATTACCATACTTATGCTATAAAAACGATCCTAATAAGTTGTACAATTCTTTCTTTGAAATGTACTGTACTATATTCAATTCTATCTTTGTCCCTAAGAGGATCTCAGTTGCTGGTACTACATCCTTCAGTGAATGGGCAACCACTGGAATTTATAAAACTAGAAATAAGCTTTACGAATTATATGAACAGAAAGTAATTAATAAAAATGATGAACAATTTTGTCAATATGTAAGAAATTATTCCAAGTTATTTAAAAAGATTTGTCGTGAAGCTAAGACACTTTATTTAAAATCAAAATTTAAAAACAGTGACAATAAAATAAAAGCAACGTGGGATATTATAAACAATGAGACTGGAAGGGTCAAGATTAAAAGTAACGATTACACTCTTCAATTAAATAAAAAGATATTAAAGTCAGATTTTGAGGTTGCCACAGAATTTGAAAATTTCTTCACAGACATTCCAGTCTCAACCACTAAATCCCTTAACTCGTCCCCTAATGACGCCGAATCTCTATTGAAACAAAATGTCAATAGGTGTAACATTGAATTTAGTTTTAGTCATGTCACTGACAGAGATATTGTAAAAACTTTTAATACCCTTAATTTGAAGAAGATTAGTGATCTTTGGGGCAATTCTGTTGTGATTACGAAATCTATAATCAACACAGTAGCACCGGAACTGGCAATGATTTTCAATAGATGCATTGACTGTGGTGTGTTTCCTGATCAAATGAAAAGTAGTAAAGTAATTCCGTTATTTAAATCAGGTAGCACATCTGACCCCACAAATTATAGGCCAATATCTGTGCTACCCACGTTTAGTAAAATTTTTGAAAAATTAATTCTAGGTCAGCTTCAAATTCATTTTAATAACAATAAGCTGTTACATAAAAAACAATTTGGTTTTACTAGGGGTCGCTCAACTACCGATGCTGGAGTTGAGCTTTTAGATAGTATTTTTGATGCCTGGGAGGAGTCGCATGATGCTCTGGGAGTCTTTTGTGACTTATCTAAGGCTTTTGATTGCGTTTTTTATGAAAAATTGATCAGGAAATTACATTACTGTGGAGTTAAGAACACTGCTTTGGATCTCCTAACATCATATTTGAGTAATAGGATACAGAGAGTTGAGGTAAATGGAAAAGTTTCTATGGGTTCAGTGGTCACAATGGGAGTGCCGCAAGGTTCAATTCTTGGTCCATTCCTTTTCCTTGTATATATTAATGATTTGCCATACATTATGCAAAATAATGAAGAGATAGTGTTATTTGCTGATGACACATCACTTATTTTTAAACTAAGACGACAACAATCAAATAATGACGATGTAAATAACGCTCTCTCTAATGTAGTTAAATGGTTTACAGCTAACAATTTACTGTTAAATGAAAGAAAAACAAAATGTATACGATTTTCAAGACCGAATGTAAAACAAGTTAAACCTAACATATGTTTGAATGGAGAAGAGTTGGATCTTATAGATAACACCGTATTCTTAGGCATAACCTTAGATTCTAAGCTACAGTGGGGCCCACATATAGGTCAGTTGTCGAATAGACTTAGCTCTGCAGCATACGCGGTTTACAAAATTCGTCAGTTAACTGATATAGATACGGCCAGATTAGTATATTTTAGTTATTTCCACAGCATAATGTCATATGGCATTTTATTATTATATTCAAACTGTGTTTGTACTGCAGAAGCGGGCTATTCGTGCAATCTACAGTCTTGGTTCAAGGCATTCACTGAGGGAAAAATTTAAAGAAATTAAGATAATGACTGTCGCATCTCAATACATTTATGAGAACTTGTTATATGTCAGGAAAAATATAAATATGTTTTCTAAATTCAGCGACATTCATAATTTAAACACACGAAATAAAAACAAACTTGTTCTACCTTCAACTAGACTACAAAAAATAAGTAACTCATACAAGTGTCAAGGCATACGTTTTTACAACAAAATTCCAGGCAATATTCAGGAACTAAGTATTAATAAATTCAAAGTATTTATTAAACAGAGCTTGTGTTCAAAAGCTTATTACACAGTTAAAGATTATTTAGCAGACAAAAATGCCTGGAATTGAGTTTAAAAATTATGAATTTTGACACTTTGAAATTAGTGACATGATATTTTTATTTACATTTGTAATACTTATATTTTTACATTTTGACATTTTTAATTTGACATTTGTAATTTTATTTATTTTGTTTTGACATTGTTTGATTTGACATTGTTATTTTATTTATTTTCTTTTGACTTTTAAAATTACTTAAGTAATATATTATTATTCATAAATTGACATTCAATAATATTTTCTGACATTTAATAATATTTTCCGACATTTTAAATATATGACATTTTATTGTTTAAATTTTTATTATTTTTACTTATTGTTTGCAACATGTATTTTACTGTGTATTAGCATGTAAAGTTGTGAGTACGATGTGGGTATTATTAAACATATAAACAAATAGTTGTAGCAACCTGTCTGATGGCTTAGGCTGACATGCTTATGCATACACCTTCTGATGGCGTGGAGGCATAGTGATACAGATCGTGCTGGCTCCCTCAATTAAGGTTGAGCCGTACGATTGCTGTTGAATGCGGGCCATCAGTGGGCTGAGTCAGTCAAAAGCGTCAGATAATTTCCTGCATTGTACTTGCATACTAAACCCTTTTTTGTCTGGACTTTAAAAGATGAAGAAAAGACTAAAGAAATTGAAGTGACAAAAAAAAACAATGACTCTGAGTTTGTTTTGGCCTTTCTTCTCAAGAAGTCATTTAGCTAGGAAAAGCCGGCTTCATCTAGAATAGGGTATTGACATGTATAAGTGTTGTAAACAACCAAAATGCAGAAATAAATATGTCTTTATGTCTTTATTAATTAGACGAAGATAATGGCTATGGTAAGTAGATACCGCCACTACGGAACCCTTCATCGCGAATAGCTTTTATAATGTTTCGTCCTAGGTGTTACTTGTCGCCGTTTGCCATTATAAAGCTTTGGTGCATTAATATTCCGCATTAACAGGATTGGAACACCAACGTTCAGTCTCAAGTTGCGTGAAGGTAGTTCTGATAATTGTAAGGCCCTTCTCTCACGAAGCTATTCAAATGCTACGGGACTGAGATGCAAACCATAATCGAATACTGGTATGCTACTCTTTACCGCACACGGTGCTACGCTAATGAGACTATATTTTATCATTTGAAGAACAACATTCGTACGACGATGTCTAGTGACTCTAGCGATGAAGACAATTTTCTTCTGTATTTATATTACAAGAATAAACGAAAATATAAAAGAATATTCTGGGTGCACCCGTATATCGAAAAAAATATCAATTGTAGGGCATTTGTCGAGGGACGAGTCGTAATTTTTATAGAATTTCAATAGAATCATATTATTATTTGAATCTTTATCTGAGAAATTATCTTGCCAACTATCTAAATAATAACCCCACTGCTTCGCTTCCTTGGCAATAAGATTATTGTGTATAAATTTAATGTATACATATGAATGACCTGTTACATTGTTTTTTTCTAAATTTCAATCCACGCCTTTTATGTAACATCTTTTATTACGTACTCTGGCAGCTTATAATTATACAAACATGGAAAATTTTCTACCTCCTGCACAAAAATAATATTAAAAGTTTGTTCCGCCGCCATTTTGTAATGCGACGCATATACTACTCGAGTAGCGTGCGACCAGCAAGACGGTAGCGTGCGACTGACATCAAACGCGTCGTCATAGCGTCTCGTCGTGTGCGAAATTAGCTGAATATGTATGGCGGCTACTCACAAGCGACGCGTAGGATGAGTACAAAACACAAATCGTTTGAGAGTCGCTTCGTGAGAGAAGGGCCTAAGGTGTTCAGAAACTCTATAGGGTACGAAGAAATTTGGTCAGTATTCATGACATTATCTGCCAAAAAGTGTTCAACAACATCGCTTTGCCAATGAATACAAATGTTACATAATAGAAGCGTATTTCTTAAGGATGTCGTGTGCCGATTAAAGTTGGCGTATTGACGGTTGTCAGTGTAGTACGTAGTTGGCGCCGTTGGCGGCGCTGGCGTCGTTCTCCGTCTTTCTTGCTCTCGTAGTTAAGTGACATAGGAGAAGCTTTCGGCTCTCTTGCACTCGTAGAGTCAGCTGTCACAGCGCAACTGCCACGCCGCCAAGCGGCAATATGGGTCACACTGGTCACAGAAAGTTTGTCTTAAAAGCGACAATAAGAAAAACATCTCTGTAAATAAATATCTATGCTCTATGGCTTTGCATACAGTCAAATGTCAAAGCCATGGTCCGATATAAAATATCTCTATACACACTTTCGCATTTTTGAGTAGAGAATATTGGTCCAGCCGGTTTAGCGTGAAATTGGTACATACTTACATATATACACATTTTCGCATTATAATCGCATTTATGTAAGCGAAAGAAGTAATGACAGTGCAACATATGACAATGTATAATGTGACAGTACTGACAGCTAGCACATACGCAGCACTCAATTATTACAGCGCATGCGATCTTACTGTCAATAGGTAGGAGGTTTATCCCTACAAACTTCGACCCTCTCTAAAATTCCTCCCAGATTATTTTTTGCATTTTATTATCATCATCCTATGTGTTTTTTCTGGTTCTGAGCTACCTCCCCACCAATTTTCAGACAAATCGGTTCAGCCGTTCTTGAGTTATAAATAGTGTAACCACAGTATATAAAGACATACAGTAGTTTGACGCCTTTGATCTCGAAGAAAAAGCCGACAACGTCTAGACAAGGGTAAGGAGGCTAGGGCTGCCACATTTAAACAATACCTACTTATTCAAACACCGTCTATTTATTTTAGAAAAATATAACAATTGCTACGCTACATGAATATTATAGTGTAAATCACTTATTTATTATATGAAAATAATTAACGATGAATAATTATTATAAAACAGTTTGCATTTAGTTTGCACTTGCGGTGACAGCTTTGCATACAAAGTGTCAGTCAGCACCTATTTCATACCGCTAGTGTCGTAGGAGGCGGTTAAGGATATGAAGCATTTTTTCAGATATACTAGGTGGTTATCGTACAAACCTAGTTAAAATAAAGCGATTGATATAGCGGTCGTTTAATGGATGGGCAACCATGGGATCAGCTTGCAGAGCCTATGTTATCGATATGAAGTATTTTGAAGATCTATTTTCGAGCAAACTACGTTAAGGTAAAGCAATAGACATCAAGGTCATTTTATGGATGGGTGACCAGGCTATAAGATTACTGAGAACATGTGTGGGGTTTGTAAAAGGGGGCCAAAAATATAGTTATTTTTTAGCTAGGACGCACCGTTACCAAGATACATATTAATATTTGATAGGTACACTTACCTAATACGAAGGTACTAGGTTAGGTACTTATTGCATGAAATTAAAATCACGCTTGAATCGAATATTACCTTACAACGCTTATTTTCTTACGTCTGCCGTGTTCTTTACGTACAGTAATTACTACTTTATTCTGTGACAAGAGGATGCCCGCGGTTACACCCGCGTTATTTAAGGCTACTGCTCCGCTCCCGTCGCTCATAGCGTGATGTTATGTAACCTATAGCCTTCCCCGATAAATGTGCTATCTAACACTGAAATAATTTTTCAAGTCGGACCAGTAGTTACTGAGATTAGCGCTTTCTAACAATCAAACAAACTATTCAGTTTTATATATTAGTATTAGATTTGGCCAGACATGAGATATTGTAAAAAGTTAGTAGATTAGTGGGTACGTGCACATTATTTTAAGTGGATACAGGTATATACATACGTTTCAAAATAATATAAATAATTAAAATTAATGAAATTTTAATTTTTTGTGTAAGTAAATTGATGAAATCGCAGATTTTTTTAAATGCTTATTTTTTAAATCTTTAAATGAAGCATGAAGAATTGCAATGTCTCACAGCACAAGTCGTATGTACCATCTTAATTAATATTCATAAGCAAATAAATAAGTAACGAACAAAAAACAAGCACGCGCCAGCCCCTAAAAATATGTACCTAGTTAGGAACTAAAGTGATATACGTAAGTAGGTACCGTTCTTCCCGCGTCTCACCTCTTGTCCCCCGCACGATTGACCCGTCTAGACGCGTTCGTCGAACGACTGTATGGATTATTTGACTGTGGTGTAACTAACACTACTTTCTTTTATATATATAGATATAAGTAGTCGACATATAGTTTTAATACTGAATTTAATTTAAAATTCATGTAGTTTATATAACTTTCTACAGTTTATAAACAAATAAATTCAAGTCGTTGAACTCAATAAAAAAAACGAAAGTCATACGGCGATATTTGCGAAGTTCTTTTTCAAGGTTCAATTGGATCTTTCAATCGGCAGACGTATTCATTTCCTCTATCGTACCATTTCTACCTACACTATGCTTACACTATACAGAAATACCGTAGAAGATCCACACATGAAATATATCGCGGGTCTCAAACCATAGGGGCGTAAATGCAAAAATGTGATTTTTCGTTTTTAATGCCATTGGATTCTACTATTACCAATACATTCACAAAATTTTTCTCATAATTTTATATTTATTACTTTTCGCATAAATTAAAAAATATTATTTGCCGTAAGCTAGTGAGTATACAATTATTTGTAGGCCATATAGCCGTATAATTGACGTAAGAGAAATATTATTGCCTATTGTGGCAGTTTCCACGTGCCATACAGACGTACGCACCTACGACTTTAAATTTTGTTGTGATCCAAGGAAATCGTGTCGGAGCATAAAGGCGTATGAACATATGACTGATCATTTTATTTTATCTTGAAAGAAATATGTCGAGGCACAAAGGCGTATGAACAAACGACTGTTTATTTTGTTTTATCTTGAAAGAAATATGTCGAGCCACAAAGGCGTATGAACATACGACTGTTTGTTTTACTTTAACCTGAAATAGTTGTGTCCAACCATATAGACGTATACGCATACAATCATCTAAACCAGCGGTCGGCAACCTTTTGGTAGCCAAGGGCCACAAGGAGACAAAATAAACTAAAGGCGGGCCGCACTCTTGGTAATAACTAGACAGCATTTTTACAAGTCTTGCAGCAATTCTGCCACTGAATCATCAGCAAAGCGAAGATCTCCTCTAGCGTTGATGAAGAGTTTCGGGGATATATGTTGTGTCACTTCGTGCTATCTCTTGAAAATATTGGATGGTTTTTTTGTTGTTCAGGGCTCGTACAGAAATTATTTGGTTCTCTTAACACCTCCACATATTTTCAATACACATGGCTGTGCTGCAACAACTACTGTGCAGCCTAGATTTCGATGGAGTCAAAACCTTTTTCAGCATCCAATAAAGCCAGATGAAATAGCATCTCTGCCTCATCACACACTCATTATATCAGCCTGTTGCAGTCCACTGCTGGACGTAAGCTTCCTGCAGGGTACGCCACAAGACCTGATCTCGCGTTTTCGCCATCCAGCCACTACCAGCTACCCTCGTCAAGTCGTTAGTCCAGCTGGTGGGAGAGCGTCCAACACTATGCTTGTCGAGAAGTAGCCACCACTCGAGAACCTGCCTACTTCACCACCCATTCGTTCTGTGACAGATGTGGCCACCTGCCACTTCAGTTTGCTATTCCTCTGAATTATGTGAATAGAGTAGACTTCTGCCGAAAAATCTCGTTCCGGACTTTGTTCCTCAAGGAGATCCCCAGCATTGACCGGTCCATAGCTCTTTGAGTGACATGTAGTCGGTGGGCTAGCTTTATCGTCATGTTCCACGTCTCAGCTCTCTCTTTACGTCATGACTGGCAGCGCACATTGGCAAGACCAAGATATTCAACCGAACACCTTGGTCTTTAGGTATTGAGGCAAAGATGACTCGAAGGTATGAAGCAGCTTTCCAAAGGCTATCCAGCCCAGCTGCACTCTTCTGATGAATTCACTCTCAAAGTTGTCTCTACCTAGCTACAACTTTTGCCCCAGGTATACTTCGAGGGCTACACCTTTGATATAAATTGATTCAGAGTCGATTTGTTCATTCAACATGAGCTCAATCTTCTCTAGATTTATCCCGAGCCCAACACGTTTTCAGGCAGTATTGAGACTAGGCAGCATTTTGTGCAAATCTTGCAGCGATTCTGCCATCAAGGCATCGGCAAAGCGGAGACGCGTAAGATACTACACATAGACATAGATTCCCATTCCATACCACAGCGGTGTTTTGAAGAGATCCTTCAGCGCGTCGGTGAAGAGTTTCGAGGATATAGATAGATAGATAGATAGATAGATGTATTCTTTATTGCACACCAAAGTAAAGTACATTTTATATAGTGACTTAAAGCTAAGTTTCATGTACAAACGGCGGCCTTATCGCCAGGGGCGATCTCTGCCAGGCAACCTTGGGATGGACAGGAATGATTAAAGCATTATTGTGGGCATGGTGTAGCTTTAAAGTGAAATAATTATCAATAAGATTATCCTAAATAAGATACACATATATACATAAATAAATATACCTTTTACTTACATACATAATTTATACAAATACAATTAAATATATATCAATATACTAAATAATATAGATACAGTTTATACAAATGATGAACTCAGACGATAATTAAGTTGAGATATTTGTCAATCCTTGAAATAGTGCTTCTTTACCAAGTCTTTGAAAATATTTATTGTGCTTGCTCTTCGAATCTCCACTGGTAAAGCATTCCACAGTCGCACAGCCTGAACAGTAAAAGATTTGTCGAAGTAATTTGTGGAATGCTTCGGCATCTCCAGCGTTAGATCCTCAGACGACCTCAAGGACTTTACATGTGTGTCATCGAGGAACTTAAAGCGTTCTTTGAGATAAGAGGGAGAATTGGGATTAAAAAGTACATTATATAACAATGTAAGAATGTGAGTATTCCTGCGAAGACGAATGGCAGCCACTTGAGTTTGTTGCGAAAATCTGAAACGTGATCATATTTGCGCAATCCAAATATAAATCGTATGCAGAAGTTTTGGAGACGCTCAAGTTTATCTAGCTGCTCTTCAGTGGGGTCAAGATAGCTGACGTCCGCGTAGTCAATTATAGGCAGAAGCAGAGCTTGAGCAAGCGCAATCTTAGTGGCAGTTGGAAGGAAGTTGCGTAATCTACGCAACGATCCTGCTGATGCAAATAGTTTGCGACTCGTTTCTAGGATTTGAGATCTCCATGACATAGTATCATCAAAGTAAATACCTAGATTCCTTACGGTTTTGCTAAACGGAAGATCCTTTCCATGCATGCTTAGATAATGTTTTTTGCAATTGTCTTTATTTAAGTAAGGCTGTTTTAACTGACTTGACATCGGATCACTGCGGGCAAAAGGTTGTAATTCCAACGAATACAACCGCTAAAGTGCAAGAAATAACAAGTAGGCCAATGACCTCTGGTATGGCGTGGTGCCGAAACCGATTAGGTTCTAGGCGACTTGGAGAAGGAAATGGACTGTATACAAAGGATAGCTGGTTTAGCCGCCTAGGAGGGAATAAGGGAAGAGGAGATGGATACGGGAGGAGGTGATTGAGTGGGTATAGGATGTTTCCAGGATGGAAGGCACTTACCTTATAGCCTTCTTCGTTTCTTTTCCTCCTGGTGTTTTCGTGATGTAGCTGCTTGTTTTCACTTCACTCACGAGCGGGTTTTCCTTGGTGGAAGCGGCAAAATCACATACAGCGGCGCGGCGCGGAGCGGTATCGAGACGGCGTTCTCAGCGAGCGAAATGTTCGAGACTGTTACTCGCGTCGACGTTCGCGGCGACTCAGGCGAAGGCAGTGCCTCTTCCAGGGAGTGGGATAGAGCGGGACGGAAATATGGTATCGCTCGCACTAGACGTGGAACGATTGATCTTGATGCGATTCGTTATAGATATGAAGGTAGATGGCGCTACCATATCCCCCCGGCCCTAGGGGTTGCCTTTAAAAAAAATAGAATTGAACTTAGCTATGTTGGGTGTACTACCGCATAACCCATCAATAGGCTAAGACAGCGATATGACAATAAAATTAATCTAAATTAACTTTAGCGAAAGCTACAAACGCAATAATAGCGAAAACTACTAACTAAATACTTAAACTAAGAGGTAGGTCCAACTTCAGGCTAGATCTCACTGAGTTGGAAGCGGACGCGAGTTGATCAGTGCCTCGACTTGTGCAAGGACAGTTAATGGCTCTTCGTAAGAGAGGATCTGTTGACCTATAACTTTGAAGATATGCGTTTTAATTACTTTGACCATGCTTGCCCAACATCCACCGAAATGTGGTGATGCTGGTGGAATAAACTTCCAGTCAATATGATTTATGGAAAGTTCTTCCTGAAGACGAGTACGATAACTCGCGACGTGATTGAAACAAGTGGCGGGCACAAGTTCAATCAATTTACTAACGCGGTTGGCGACAAAAGTCTGCCAGCGGTGAAGAAAAGAACGAATCCAAGCGAGCACTACTTTGGAGTCGGAAAATGCGTGTATTTTATTAATGGGGTAGTGGGGCAAAACTGTGTCTTGAACCTTGCAGAGCAACTGAGACAGCAGAAGGGCCGCGCACAACTCCAGTCTCGCAACTGAAACGGTTTTAACAGGCGAGACCTTAGACTTGGCACAAACTAACTGCACCGAGTAGTTAGAACCAATGCGGACTTGCAGATATACGACTCCGCCGTAAGCACGCTCGCTGGCGTCAGCGAAACCTATCAAGTTGACGGTACATCCATCTACCAACCCAAGATGACGCGGAATAGTAATTTGATTGAGCGCGGTAAGCTCAATACAAACTGGCCCCAAGCGGCGACAATATGGTCAGGGGGTGTTTCATCCCACTCACACTTTGATAGCCAAAGCTCTTTGATCAAGAGCTTGGCGTACAAAATTGTGGGAGCCACAAAACCCATTATGTCCCATAGTCGAGCCTCTGTGGACAGCATAGTGCGTTTGGTGCACTTATCATCTGGTGGTGAGACGTCAAACCGAAAACTATCACAGGATTTGTCCCAGCGTAAACCGAGAACCTTATGCGGTACAGACTTCTCAAACTCAATGTCTGGAGAAGCTTTATGAGAATCTGGTATGCGTGCGAGAACCTCCTTAGAGTTGCTTGTCCATTTGACAAGATCAAACTGGCCTCGCTTGAAAAGCTGAATAAGCTCTTCACAAAGCGAAATTGCTAGCGGAGCGGGTATGACATTACAGACAATGTCATCTATATACAAAGCGGATGAGTAGTATAGTATAGCGTAGCATAACGTAGCATAGCGTAGCATAGCGTAGCATAGCGTAGCATAGCGTAGCATAGCGTAGCATAGCGTAGCATAGCGTAGCATAGCGTAGCATAGCGTAGCATAGCGTAGCATAGCATGGCGTAGCATAGCATAGCATAGCATAGCTAATTAGTGCTTTATCTTACACACAGTTTTAGCACCCACCTTGATCTCTTGAAGAGCAGAACAACAACAAGACGTAATACAATGAGAAGTATGTAACGTAGGTACGGTACCCATAATCACATACCCAAGTACCGTCTCAATAGCGGGCGGTAAATCATATCGCTCACTACGTACTATTTTAGTTAGTAGCAAGTGCGGAAATATTGAAGCTCCGATCAAAAGATCAATGCCTGCCGGATTCGCAAACTCCGCGTCGGCTAGCGGCAATGATTCGAGATGAGTGAGTGATGCTACGTCTACATTAGCGTTCGGCAATGCGTCCGTGATACGCTCCACGATAAGCGAAGAAATGTTAAAATTAATATTCCTATCAAAACGCGAATGTATTTTAATATCTACGGAACCCCTGCAATGCTTTACTGATCCGCCTATCCCTTTGACGGTTGAGTTAGTATTTTTAAAGTTATTCCATAATCCGAGGCGTTTGAACAATTCTAACGTTATTAAATTGGTCTGAGATGCGCTATCTAGCAGACAACGTACCATGTGCGGCGACCCATTGAAATCATATATGATAACTTGCGCTGTCGCTAACAGAACCGTGTTAGACGCCGTACACTGCGTTTTGGCCCTGCGCGGATCATTATAGATGCGCGAGTGCCGTCCTCGCGTGCGCGTCGCCCGCGCAATGGATGTCATACACAACGATACTTCGCCCTCAGACGCGGAAGGCGCAGCTACCGTGGTCTGCTGCACCTGCGGCGCGAGTGTGTCAAGGTTAGCGGCTTGGCTTGACAACCGGTTATTTTTATCCAAATGTAACAGTGTATGATGTTTTTGTTTACACGTGCGACATCTCGTTCTACTGGAACAATTACTCGTTTTATGTTTTATGCTTAAGCAATTAATGCAAGCTTTGTTATCTTTTGCGCATTTAAAACGAGCAATTGGATTTAAATCATTAAAGGTGGGACACTTATAGTAATGGTCGTGCACTATATTACTGCACAGACACTTCTGTGAATTATTACTATTAGATTCCGAACATGTTACGTAAGATTGTGGATTAGGGACTGAGTTATTATTACCATTTCGCGATTTATTCAACCTTTGTTTGTTGTTGTTAGTGTTAGACGGGCCAGGTGAACCAGACTGCGTATTATGAAATATTCGACACTGATCTTTGATGAACGAAATAAAACTATCTAGTGTAGGTATTTTATTATTGCGTTCCGTCATCTCGAATGCGCGAATTGTATCAGTGTCAAACTTTTTTAAAGCGAGTTGAAGCAACATAAAGTCGGAAAGATCTTCTAATTTTAAGTTTTTAAGAGAATTAACTGCGGTAACAAAGTTGTCTATAAACAGCTGGAAATTCGAGACAGACGCGTTGCCGGACAGTTTGAGATTTAAAGCTTGGTCAAAGTACGTAGACGCTAGGACGCGCGTGTCTTGATATCTGTCAAGTAGTGACTGAAATATGACCTGATAATTCTCAGCACTGGGTGTGACACCTGCAAATACGGACTGGGCCTTCGGTGACAGTTTACCTATTAAATAGTACAACCTGTCAGCATCTGTCAGAGAACCATTATCGTGCACTGTAGACTTAAAACTCGCATAGAATAACGGCCAATTTCGTATATCTCCGTCAAACGACATAATCTCGATTGGCGGTAATCTCGGTTTGCGGGCAACGGGCTCTGCTGAACATTTACCCTCCAATTGCGATTGTATACGTTTAATAATACAATAAAGATCTTCGAATGAGGTATACGCCTGATAGTTCGGTTTTTCATCAGGATTGATAGAAAGTAATCTTGCGTTATAATCGACTAACAACTTATGAAAATCTGTTCGAATACTATCTACTGTTATACAATAACTGAGAAATGCTTCGCTATTACTATCAGACATCGATGCGGTTTTTGATCTTTCATAGATGTTTTGAATGCGCTCAAATAAAATATTGCGTTTCGCTTCTAAGATTGTCATCTCTTTGTCTTCCGACACGCGTGACTTCTTTTGTTGTGACATGCTTACGTAAGTATAAGCTAATGAGAACGAAACAAAATAAGAATATCTAATGTATCTATTATTTTACCTAAGTAGGCAAATTAGGCAACACTTTAGAGCTGAGGAAATAAAAGTTGATTGAAATATGAGATTTATAAGACAACTATGATAGTTGCAGAAATAATAATTTAATAAGTAGGTAGCTACATAAAAGTTTACCTACTAATGCGGGCGGAAATAACCATGTGACGGTTATATGAATATATTAGGAGTATAGCTAGGTGCTATAACTGCCTAGGTATAGCGGTATAACGTATAAAACGTAAATGAATCCGACTCGTATGGATCAAAACAATGGTATGGCGTGGTGCCGAAACCGATTAGGTTCTAGGCGACTTGGAGAAGGAAATGGACTGTATACAAAGGATAGCTGGTTTAGCCGCCTAGGAGGGAATAAGGGAAGAGGAGATGGATACGGGAGGAGGTGATTGAGTGGGTATAGGATGTTTCCAGGATGGAAGGCACTTACCTTATAGCCTTCTTCGTTTCTTTTCCTCCTGGTGTTTTCGTGATGTAGCTGCTTGTTTTCACTTCACTCACGAGCGGGTTTTCCTTGGTGGAAGCGGCAAAATCACATACAGCGGCGCGGCGCGGAGCGGTATCGAGACGGCGTTCTCAGCGAGCGGAATGTTCGAGACTGTTACTCGCGTCGACGTTCGCGGCGACTCAGGCGAAGGCAGTGCCTCTTCCAGGGAGTGGGATAGAGCGGGATGGAAATATGGTATCGCTCGCACTAGACGTGGAACGATTGATCTTGATGCGATTCGTTATAGATATGAAGGTAGATGGCGCTACCAACCTCTGCTCGCCTCAAACACTTTAGTAATGATGTTGCTGCCAAGATCGCCAGTATTGACTTAACCGTTGATGATCCTGATGAATTATATAAATGCTTATTTAAAATTGTTAATGATGAGTACAATAAAATTATTAAACTGAAGACGTTTGCAAGGAACATTAAAGTAAATTTTTGTGACTGGGCAACAGTAGGTATATACAAAAGTAGAGCTAGGTTGTATGATCTATATCAGGGTTGGCGAACCTATGGCACGCGTGCCATTGATGGTACGCGACATAATATTTTGGGCACGTCGCCGATCATAAAATATGTGTAAAAAATGTGTTAAGTAGGTAGGTATTTTATGACGATTGACGATCGAACGCGAGTGATCCTACGGTACGGAGTGTTCGGTGCGCGGGGTGGGGGCGGCGCGGCGGTAGGCAGAAAGCGCTGCGCGGCGCTCGTTTGTTTTGTTTACCGTCGTGGGTTTCAATGTCGAATGACGTATTGTTTACTTACGCATAAAGTAATAGTGAGTTTTGTTGACATAATTGTATTTTAAAGTTTAATCAAGTGATTTTTATGATTTTAAACTGACAGGTAGCTATTTAATATGGCCAGTTCAGCAAAAAAAACAAAAAGTGCTAGATAGTAAATGTATCAGAGAATTTCAAACTTGGTGGACTGAGAAATATGCCATGATTAGCAAAGGTGACAAAGCGGTGTGTGTTTTATGTTCTGGAACAGTGGTATGTAGAACATCGTCTGTTAAACGGCATTTTGAAACAAATCACAAATCTGTAAGTCAAAAAAGCGAAGCAGAGCAAAAAGAATTAATAGCAAGTGCATTGAATGACAGAAATAAACAGTCAACATCTATGATTAAATTTGTTGGCAAAAATTGTCACACGAGCGCGGCAAGTTACGCGGCTGCAAAAAAAATCTGTAACAACTGATGGTGCTCCTAGTATGGTGGAAAAAAATGGTTTCATTAGTTTATTTCAAACAGACGTAGGACAATCGATTCTTGAATTCTACTGCATCATTCACCAACAAGCCTTGTGTGCTAAGAGTGGTTTAATATCCCTTGATGATATAATGGCGGTAGTTACAAAAATAGTCAACCTCATCTCGTCACAGGCTTTAATTAAGCGAAAGTTCGATGCTTTGTTAGATGAAGTCAACTCGGTGTATAATGGCTTACTGATATATAATAATGTTTGCTGGTTGAGTCGCGGGAATGTACTTGAAAGATTTGTTGATTGCTTAGAAGAAATCAGACTTTTTTTGCAAAATGAGGGAAAAATTGAACAATACCCACAGTTGTTGGACGTTATGTGGCTTTCAAAATTGATGTTTTTTACAGACATATGCCAACATTTAAATACATTAAACGTAAAGCTTCAAGGGACAAACAAAACAATTATTGTCATGATAGATCTCATTCGCGCTTTTGAGGCTAAACTGCAAGTTTTCAGAAACGATATTATCACGAGAAACTACAAGTATTTTCCAAACTTGAAAAAATATATCAATGATTTTGATATTCACTAGGCAGCAGACAAAGAAAAACTTACTGAAGAATTTATTTCTGTGATCGATTCTTTAATCAAGGAACTTTCAGGGAGATTTTCTCAGTTCAAAGAATTGTCAGATAACTCAAGTTTATTATGTATCCTGATGTGACGTCATTTCATAAACTGAATTTCTCTCAATTCGATTGGTTGGAAATTGAAGAATTTGAAATGCAGCTGATTGAGTTCCAATCTAGTTCAATATGGACTCAAAAATTTATTGAAACAAGGAAAGAGTTGGAATTAATTGAAACTGAAAGATTGACAAGTAATTTAATTAAAAATGCTGATAACAAAATTCTGGAAACATGGAATGCATTACCAGACACATTTAACTATTTGAAGAAGCTGGCACATGCTATTTTAACAATGTTTTCATCTACCTATGCCTGCGAGTCATTATTTTCAGAGATGAATAACATAAAAAACTTCGTTAGAAACCGTTTGTCAGATGAATCCAGTTCAGCATGCATTTTGCTAAAAGTAACATCTTACAACCCCAACATAAATTATTTGTCATCTAACCTGCAGCAACAGAAGTCACACTAATTTTACAGTAATTAAACTTATGCATGTAATAAAAACATTCCAAAATGTACCTATTTTGTTTACTTTATTTAATAAAGAGTTTTGATTGTATTTATTTTTATTATTTTCCAAATAATCAGGAAGTCAAAATTATTTGATGACACGTCAATGACCCCATCAAACATTTTTTAGAAAAAAATGGCACGTTGATGCATAATTGTTCGCCTACCCTGATCTATATGGTATGAAGAAATACAATTTTAATCCTGAATTTATTCAATATGTTAAAAATTATTCAAAGGTTTTTATGAGGACATGTGCTTTAGCCAAATCCTTATATTTAAGCAATAAAATCAAAGAATCCAAGAACAAAATCAAAACTACTTGGAGCACTATTAACAATGAAACTGGGCGAGCTAAATTGGTAGATAACAATTATGAATTAAAATTTAATGGTGAAATTATTACTAGGAAAACTGATGTTGCTCAGACATTTAACAATTTCTTCATAAACATACCAGTGAACACAACCAGCTGTCTAGATTCATGTCCAAGCAAAGCAGAAATGTTGGTTAGGGGCAATGTGAATGAGTGTGATGTGCTTTTTAATTTTAAATATATTGACACCAATTACATACTGAAGGTATTCAAGACGCTCAATAATAAAAAATCTGTTGACTTATGGGGCGTTTCTGTTAAACTTGTGCGACAAATTATTTCTAGCTTAGCTCCATATTTAGCTGCAATATTCAACAGATGCGTAGATACAGGAGTATTTCCTGATCTAATGAAACACAGTAAAGTAATACCATTATTCAAAAAGGGATCAAAGAGCGACCCTAGTAATTTTCGGCCAATTTCTATCTTGCCTGCTATTAGTAAAATTTTTGAAAAGATTATTTTGCATCAACTAGAGAGCCACTTTCACACAAATAATTTATTTCACAGTGAACAGTATGGCTTTACTAAGGGTCGCTCCACCGTTGATGCCGGTGTAACTTTGTTAAAGCATATTTTATTGCTTGGGAAAACTCGAAGGATGCCATTGGTGTTTTTTGTGACCTATCAAAGGCCTTTGACTGTGTGGAACATAATACACTTTTACTTAAACTGAAACTTTATGGTATTAGAGATACCTCACTCAATCTTGTTGCCAGCTACCTTAGTGATAGAATTCAGTATGTAGATGTTAATGGGAGTAGGTCTCTAGGTTTGCCAGTAGGAATGGGCGTTCCACAGGGCTCTATTCTCGGTCCATTTCTTTTTTAATATTTATTAATGATTTTTAGGGTGCATAGGGTTCCCAGGGTGCATAGGGTTCCCACCAAGAACTTAGGGTCCCAAGCCAACCTCACCTGCAAGTGGTGCACCTGCCGATCAACGGACGAGGCTCTGGCAAACAAAATATCCCGATAAGCGGCAATAGGCTCGCCACCTATTACGTGGGATCAAAAGACTGGCGAAAAGTGGGCGTTTAATATGCCTCTGCCTACCCCTTCGGGAAAACAGGCGTGAGTCTATGTATGTATGTATGTATTAATGATTTGCCGTTCTTTGTACAAAATTTATGTGATATTGTTTTGTTTGCCGACGATACGTCACTAATTTTTAAAGTTGATCGTAATTTAAGTAACTTTGATACCGTTAATAACACTCTTGCACAAGTATTAGATTGGTTTTCGACAAATAATTTGGTACTCAACTCAAGCAAAACCAAATGTGTTAAATTCTCTTTGCCTAATGTCAAAAGTGTTCCTACTAATATAATTATAAATAAGGAAACAATTCAACTAGTCGAATCAAGCGTATTCTTAGGTGTAACTTTAGATTGTAAGCTTCAGTGGGGCGCCCAAATATCCTGTCTCGCAATAAAACTTAGTTCTGCAGCGTTTGCAGTTAGAAAAGTTAGGGAATTCACAGATATAGATACTGCTAGACTAGTTTACTTTAGTTATTTTCACAGCGTAATGTCTTACGGAATAATGTTATGGGGTACAGCTGCTGATATACAGACTATTTTTATCATTCAAAAGAGGGCCATACGTGCAATTTATAAGTTAGGTGCTAGAGATTCTTTACGTGATAAATTTAAAGAAGTAGATATATTGACAGTTGCATCGCAATATATATATGCTAACTTAATGTACATTAAGAAAAACTTAATTCAATACCGCAAAAATAGTGATTTGCACAAAGTGAACACAAGGAATAAGCATAAACTGGTGGGAACTAACTACCGTCTACATAAAGTTCAGAACTCATTTGCGGGGATTGGTATACGATTTTTCAACAAATTGCCTCTTGAAATAATGAATTTACCCATGCACAAATACAAACGGACAATTAGGAACTTTCTTTTACAAAGGGGTTATTACACTATTAAGGAATTTTTAAATGATAAGACACCGTGGGGATAGGCTTAGGCTTGTTTAACTCACGATTATTATATTTACATGTTAAGTGGAGGTGCCTCGTGAACACATGATTTTTGCAGGATTTGGTTATTTTTATGATTTGTTAAATGTAGTTTAACATTATTTATCCCTGATCATATCATTGTTCACTTGTCACCTTCACAAAATTCTTTCTACATTTGCATTCCTTCACGCGTTCCACTAACTTATGTTAATAATAACGATCTGGAAAATGGAGGTAATTGGCGGTCATGGTCAGTATACCAATAGATTGTTTCTTACTGCTGGTTCGTATACCGTTGTTGTCATGCTCACTAAAATGTCATTTCTTGTGGTGGCGTCGTGTGTCGGGTCATCCATGTCCCTCTAATATGGCGAGAGGGATGATGGCTGGCACATGCGTCATACTCGTGAACGGGTGCTACTTGCGATGACTGGTCGATGACGGTCTTGCGGGCTGGTATTAGGTTTTAATATTTAACTGCATCATTTCCATCATGGTTCTGATCACTTTCGCGGATTGCCTGCATTATTAGGTATATATAATGTAAGTGGATGCTCCTGTTTCACCATGTCTATTCTGAGGAGGCTAACCAAAACTATTATGCTTGAGTATTATTATGTACAGTAAATATATACAAGTGATATAGAAGGTGTAACAGTTGCAGCACCTTACAAAATGTAAATTGTGTATTATGCAAAACCTGGCGATGAAAAAGAGTGACCGTGAGTTTTATTGCCCGTTCTTTCTCATGGTTCTACCTATTGCTTTGCGAACGTGGCAGTAAATGTAAATGTAGAAGCATACAGTAATATTGTTTTAAATTTGAGTATAAGTAATTATTTTATAAATTTATTATTTTGTCGTTCATAAGCGTCACATTGTGACCCAAATGAATAAAGGATTTTGAATTTGAATTTGAATTTGAATTTGTGCCTAAGAATATATCACCCTCACCCTAACATCACCCTGTCTTACACCACGAAGCATCTGGATGAGTCTTGTTTCGTAATTTTGGACTTGAATGGACATTGTTGCCATTTAGTAGAAGCTCCTCAGCACCTCCACTTATCGTCGATCAAATTAGTAGCGCTGCAAAGACTCCAGAACATCTCAGGTTTTGATGAAGTTTAAGGCTTTTTCGTAGTCCTCAAAGGGCAGACACAGTGGCCGTTTGTACTCTTCAGATTTCTAGGTAAACTGCCGACAGAATGGATGTGGTCCACGGTACCTATCGTAGCTTTACCTTTACGAAACCCATTCTACTTCGACGGCTGGGAGTCGATAAATGTTAATGCCAGACGATTCGTGACGAATGTTGAAACACATTACAGCTTATTGACGTAGCTCAACGGTATGATCTGCCGATACGATTTTGCTCAATCGCTTTCTGTACGAGGCGAGTGTTCTAGCTACCAAGGTGACGATTTACTAAGATTCGGAAAGCCTCCGGTGCTTCGCGTCAAATCACATCAGTTTCATAGTCTCGCTTGAAAGTTTAGAAAATGCCACATTCCCAGTTCCTGTACTGCCCCGAACAGAATTGCTGCACTAGAGACCCCTAGCAGGGATCTCTGGTGCAGCAAATCTGTTTTTCAGTTTCAGTTAAAACGTATCATGTCCCGCTATCGGGATAGTCGGACTAAGACAGACCTCATCATGCTTGAAATAGATATTTAGAGTGCCTCTTATAAGTCGGTGGTCGCTGCCGGTATTGAACCTATTGATCACTGAGACATCTCTATATATATGCTTCTAATACGTCACGATGAAGTTAATCTTGATCTTTGTGTAGCGATGGTAACAATCCCTGGTACTGAGGAATTTGACCAACATTGGTCCCCTAGTTTTCTGCTCCCATGAGCATGTGGACCCAAACACGATTCGCCGCGCTCGTACCTTTGCGTTGAGGTCCACCATAAATACAGAGAAATGTGTATTTATGGAGCAATGTATGGCTTTCGTCACATCGTTGTATACGGCCTCCACCTCTGCATCTGAGCTTCTTGATGTCAGTGCAAATAGCTGTACCATCTTAAGAGAGTATCTCTCGGTCAGTTTCAGTACAAGGTATGCTATACGGATCGAGACGCTACAGATCTGTTCACGAAGGGCTTTGTTAAAGAGAAACCCTACGCCACCTTAGAATCGTTGGGCTCCCTCCCTGAAGTAGAATAGAGGCCTGATGCAAAGGTTATCGTATCCTCCCCTTCTCTTCGGACTTCTGATAGACTCAGTACATGTTCTAGCTCTATCTTGGGTTCGTATCTTGTCTAATTCTATTTAAATTCAATTTCATTTAATCATATAGGTTACAAAAGCAACACTTATGAACTTCATTTCTTTTTTTTTTACAGCCAGGTTCGGGATGGTAGGGCTATGAGAAAAGCCTGGAAGAAACTCATGCCACTCTTTTTTAAATCAGAATTTTAAACTTACAATTTGTGGTACCATGATTGCTGACACAGCCAAAACAGTTCGCGACACTGATTATGGGGAGTTTTGATCCATAGTCCCTGGGAAGACGCTGGGAAGGGGTGTTGATAACCGCAGTATGCTGAGCGGTACTTACACAGGAAAAGGCTACTACTCTGCCTGGAAAAACTTAGCTTTAAAGTTCAGCTCTAAGCTCGCCGGTGTCTGGTTGAGGCGTCAGGGCATGCGAGACATACATAATACCACTATTCGAGGTAGTCAGCTTTGTCGGAAAGCTCTTGCCCAGTAACTTCGACTCTTTATTTTCCCTAATCGCCCTTATACGAAAAGAGTGTTCCAGCTTCGGAGGCTACGCCTCTAGTTCCAGATCTTTTTGTAGCATGTATGAAGACTGAAGTTGTAGGGTCTTAGAAGGCTGTCTGATGTTTTTCATTCAAATCGATTCAGTTGTGCTATTTTCAGCCCATAGGGCGCTTTAGTTCGATTTATAAATTTTTTTTTACAAAACATTCGCGGGCCGCAAATAGGACCCTCGCGGGCCACGTGTTGCCGACCGCTGATCTAAACTAACATGAACCTCGCGACATTTAGTCACCCTGCAGAAGTATTCATATTTTAGTATTGCTGTGTCAAGATTTCGTCGATACGCAAATGTATAGCTATTTCAACAATACCCGAAACAATAATTCTACAGTGAGCCGCCATATATCCCATCCGAATATGCCAAAGAAGAAAAGAAGACTGATAAACTAAAGGCAATGGTTGATTCTACTATTCATGTATGTACCTTTGATTTCGAAGCATCGGTCGGACATTTCTTCTTCTATGGATACAAATGTGTATTCAGAACCATTTCCACTAAAACATGTCAAACATAAAGATCTCATGGCTATGTGTAGGGATGGAACTATTCCACAGAATTACCATAGCTATTTAACATTTTTACAAGTTTACAGAAAATAATTATACTACTGATAAATCAGCCCTGAGTTTCTGGTGTAAAGCCTTTTTTATGTTTCAAATAATTAATTCTAATGAGGTACGTGGTATATATCCCGTAGAAACAGTAAAAAGTAATTATACTGACCACGATAGTTTAAATTCCTATATAAATTCTAATGAGAATTCTAAACATGTTGTCATTTTTAAGTTTTGTTTTTCAAGATAAAGCTAGATTTTGTTTCAGCTCAATTTAAAATTATTATGTTCAGATTTATGAATAAATTTTATTTTTATAGTGCCTATTTTTCTTTCCACACACAAATATATTGTTTAATTTTCTATTAATCATTACTTTTTTAAATTGTAGAATAAAACCGGTTTATACTTCTTCTTACAGTTAAAAGCGTGACAATAATAATGACAAGCCAGACAGGCGTAAGATTTCTTGAAATTAAATAAATAACGTTAAATTTGATGGGTTCTCATTCCTAAATTGCAAAAATTTAAGTTATTAATAAAGTAATAATAAATATTGGTATTAATATTAACAATTTAAGGAAAAATGTTTTACTTCCATAAATTTCATATATTTTTCAGGAGTATTTTGACGGAGCTTTATCATATAATTGCTATGCTATATAGCCATATCAACCAAAAACTAGTGTTATATAGTAAATACTCTAAAATTAAGAATCCTTTACTAATTGCAATATAAATATATAGCTACATGCAAAAATACAACAAGCTAGCTCAATCACAGGAAAAGTTATTAAGTTTTTTATCTCTCCTGAAAACTAGGGGTTTTTTTTGGATACGCCCCTATAGTTTGAGACCCGCGATATGCACATTACGAAAAAATAAAAAATAAACAAAGAAACCAATGATTTTCAAAATAATAAGATAGCACGTCGGGATAACCCGACCAAACCCGACTTAATTAAAAATGGCCTCCTGACAAGAGAAATTGTTACTTTGGGTGTAATACTTTAGTAGACAGGATCACAAATACATTGGCATTTTAGAATCATTGCCTTTTTAAGTTCTTTGTCATGTAAAATAGTTTATTAATTATTAAATAAAAAAAACATTCATTATTATAATTATGAATAATAAAGAAAAAAAAAATATGCTGTACCATTTATAAATTTAAGGGACAGGTGTATTTTTACAAAACTAATTGAGTCTTTCGCTAGGAATATTTAACTTAAATCTACTTTTTTTGCAAAGGCGATATTAAAAGAGCCATTTTATGGTTTGTTTACATTTTATATTTTCATATCTTGTACAGACTATAGAGAAGTGGTGGTGGTCCGTGTGGTGACGGATTATGAATACGGCATGTCACCACCTCATATCTTCCCATGGGTGTCGTAAGAGCCGACAGAGGGACCATATTATGCAGAGAACAGCACTGTAAGAGAAGGAAAACTTGATACAAACCCTATTCCAACCCGTTTGGCCAGCGTGGTATAGTAGGCCAATTCCTCCTTTCAAAGGAGAGGCCTAGTCCAGCAGTGGACTGTTAAAGGACGATGATGATGATGATAGAGATGTGATAGTCTGGAGTCTAGACTCTTTGACTGACTTGCGCTCTGCATGTCAGTCTACAAGACTCTCAGTTTCGAATCTTTTGCTAATTCGCAGATTAAATTGAAAGTCAGAGTTGCTCTTTCAATGTAATTTACACATTACATGTCGACGTATTATTCAATGTCCTTTGCTTCGTGTTTAGATCGCGGCTGTTATAATAAACTTTGACAGTCGATGCAGGGAGTCAGAACCCGCAATTATTCTCCTACTGGTCTAAAGTAGGAAGTATAGGTGTTACTTATTAGGGTTCCTTACCTCACAAGGTAAAAAAAGGAATCTTAAAAGATCACTTTCTTGTCCGTCTGTCTGTCTGCCTGTCTGTCTGTCTGCCTGTCTTTCCGTGTGTCACCACCGATTTTCTCAGGAACGGGTGGACCTAGCAAATTGAAATTTATACCAGATAGGTACTGAGGTCTATGGTTACTATAAGTTGTATAAAAATCATTCTGGGTCCTGGGTCAACCCGATAAAAATAAATGGTCAAAATTAGATTTTTGCGAAAACTTGTAAGTACCAAAATTAACCTTAATTTTCAACTTTTTTTAATTTTCGAAATCTTTCCTTTACTGGTGCTGTAAGACCTTGGTTTTAACCAAAATTGACAATTCTAGGTCAACCGTAAGTACACTATAGGTTTTGGGTCGAAAATCTATATGGTAGTTCCCGTTGAACAAGAATCACGAAATTTGGCCAAAAGGGTCTTACAGCACAATTGATAAAGAAAAAATTACAAAAAATAAAAAAAGTGGAAAATTTAAGGGTGTCCCCATACATACATACATAGTAGACTCCATTTAAGATAGTCCTCTAAGTTTTATGGGCGCTCATACAGATTTAAAGGACTAGCGTAATTAGCACCAACCTCAAATAAAGGTAAAATACGTAAGGAACCCTTCGGTGCGCGGTTCAGACTCGCACTTGCCCGAATTTTTTTTATGAGTAAAAGTGGTTTTACTTTTGTAAAACCTATATTTCTGTGGACTATAGGTAATTAGGTAGGTCAGCGTCGTTCCTAAAACACAATAAAATCTAGAAGAAAGTATTTCGGTATTCAAGTGGTAGGTACATTCAAGAATGTAGTTTTGTTCTCTACATCTTCAGCCTTTTAGCATTAAAATCCTTAGATATGTTTATGAAAGGACCAATAATTAAAAATTAGTTTTCGAACCGATTGAAGTTACGGTTGGTAGCTGCCGAGCGCCGGAAACTGTGAATATTCGGCGCGACGGTTGCCTCCCTGCGCCAGACGCTACATCCGGTTTCAACTTCCCGCTCTTTCCAAATCACGGTTTTTAGTTCGAAATTCAAACGCTACGTTGCTTTATTTATGTTTTCCACTCCAACGGGAAAAGTTTAAGTTAAAAGTGTGTCTGTTTTAAAATAATAGTTCTTTACTGTTTTATGATTGTGCCTTTTAGTTTAACATTTCCGGGTAAGTAAAATTGATGTTGTGAGAAGACTAAACGACTTTTAATGCCAGACGAAAGAAAGGTTACTGTGGATCTACATGTCTGTACATAGCTTCGTAGCTTCGTAGCTGTCGTAGCCTTTCAGACTGCTACGCAGAGGGAGTAAAGTTCAAGTCCATGGCGCTCACCACTGCCGTTTCCGAAATTACTAAACAGTGAAGGAAAGCATCGTGAGGAAACCTAATGGACATATACATGGCTGCATAACACTAATGGACACAATGAAAACCCAGACTCGAAAGAACAATTCACGGAGCACACAAAATGGCCTCTCGGTAGGGAATCAAACCCACAACACACGGCGCAGTGTCTAGAGGCGAGGCAGCCGCTTAAACCACTACGCTAACCGTGCAGTGAAGTGTTAGGCTTGCAAACACGCACTTGGCCAGCATGGTGGACTATGTAGATCCTTCTCATAATGAGAAGAGACCTGTGCCCAGCTGTGGAACTTATTTTAAACAAGGTTGATGACGATGATGATACTTTTTATCGACCTACTACTCGAGTAAAGCCGCGAACAAAAACTAGTTACCAAATCTAAACCGAATAAAGTTCACGTAAATAGCTCACGTTTAAAATGTAATATCGTTTTCTGATATTGGCAGCAGTGTTAGCGTGTGTCCAGCACAGGTGACACGTCGCAACGTCACCGAGATAAATAAAATGATATTGCATAATATAGACTTGCAACTGCGAGGCAGCGATAGCCTAGTGGACATAAGAACAAACTGCCATGTAGAGAGTATTGGGTATACGCGCACCATTGATTTTTCCAAGTTATGTGCGTATCGTGACTGCCTCCGTGGTCCAGTGGATAGCGTATGCGACTGCTGATCGGAGGTCCCGGGTTCGATTCCCAGGTCGGGCAAAAGTGTTACTGGGTTTTTACGAATTCTCAGTAGCAGCACGAAGTCTGGTAATGTGCCCGGTAACGGCAATAGGCTCACCCCCTATTACGTGGGACCGAAAATCTCATGGTGAAATGTGGGTGTAACATAACACCTCTGCCTACCCCTTCTGGGATACAGGCGTGAGTCTATAAATAATTAAAAAAACAATGTGCGTATCGTACCTATTAGATTGTTAATTATCACTTGCCCCGTGCCGCGGAGACCAAGTTTTAGTCCCTGTTGTCATGAAGATTGTCAGTCATTGTGAATGAGGAGTCAGTACCTAGCCTTGATATAATCACAATCTGACACTGATCTGAGCTATGGATCCGTTGTGTCCGATGGTTGTATGTTTGTAAAGTCACCCGCGACACAGGATTTATTCCTAGCGCGGGAGTTATCTTTGTATAAGAAACACCCTAAGCCTTTGAGATTTTTGTCTTTATATAATATGAATACTATCATATCATAACTTTACTAATGAACAGCAGTTATTTACTACCTTCGTAGTAATAAATAACTGCCTTCCATTAGTAAAGGCCTATAACCGTTAAGACCTTTAGTAATGCCACCATTTTTTCGTACTTTAATATAAACATAATTATGTAGTTACACCACAATAATAAAAATTCTAGTTGTCGGTTATAGAGTGCAAGCTCAGGTGTCGCTTTCAACTTTTAACGTGACAGCGAGCTAGCTCAAAATAAAACGATTCCGTCGACTCTCGCTGAAAATGTTCAGCTTATTATTACTACTTGAATTGAGTATTTTTATTAAAACTATCTTTTGGTATAGAAATTTACTTACTTTTGCAGACTATAGAATAGTGTTTAGATTTATTGAGATCATGGGTACCTGTGTGCACGCAGAATGTTCCTCTTGGCAATTTGCTTTGTAATGGTAGCGTCAGGACACCCAGCAATTGAATTATCATTTACATTTGACCCGGATATGAACTGATATGGAATTGACAAGGAGTGTGCCTTCCTTGTCAATTGTGACCAGTTTTGCTAAGTCCTCAACATTATTGTCGAATAGTTGGCATTTCTCATGAGTCTCTTCTCATATACATTTGTAATATAGCTCTCCATTAAACTCCATTTGTGTTTTATTCCAACGCATTAAATTAGTAATATTTTCTCAAAAATCTTCACACTGTAGTGCTCATAGCCTGACTTTATAATTTCAAGTAGTCAATAAACTCTGACAACAGAGATGTCCACATGCACGAATTTTTTTTTTATTTATAGTCTCACGCCTGTATCCCCGAAGGGGTAGGCAGAGGTGAAAATAATACACCCACATTTCGCTATGAATTTTTAGGTCCCAAGTAATAGGGGGCGAGCCGTTACCGGGCACATCACCAGACTCCGGACTGCTACTGAGTATTCGGAAAAACTAAACACTTTTGCCCGACCCGGGAATCAAACCCGGGACCTCCGATCAGCAGTCGCAGACGCTATCCAATGGACCACGGAGGCACGCACGAAAAAAATGTGGAAAATGCCCTCACTATGATAACTGGTCCTAGTCAAAACACATCATCATCTAAACAGTTTCCATCCAAGTTTACCAACTCCAATCTGCTATCGGCTTCAAACCTTTGAACAGTCATCTCCATGAATTGATTTTCCACACGCAAGTACCTGAGAATTAGCCCATCAAGTATCAACTAATAGCTAACAAGCAACCCTCGTCAATTGGCCCTGAGTATGACAGGTTAAGTCAAACTGGAAACTTCGGGGTGTAAAGAAGTGTTTAGCTCAAGTTATTCGCCGATTAAATTCCAAATTAAGCGGTGGGTTCGGCTTAGAGGAACGATGGCTGAATGTAATTATTGACCTTTCAGATTGTTTAGTCACGCTGTATAGGTATATATCTGTATAATTCTTGTAAGGCAGACTAATTGCAGGAACAGGATAAATAAATAATATAGTAGGAAATCTCTCACATTAGCATAGAAAGATAGATAATAAACGAGGTGATGCGCGTAGCTTTGCCTGTCGCCAATAATTTTTTCGTTCAAGCGATTTTAAGGAATAAAACTAGTTGTTGCGGATCTAACCAAGGTCTGTGAATAAAATCTAGTGGACTGTATGAAACTGGCATAATCTTGAAGTACTTTAGAAGTAATTAACAATATTATAATTGGTAGTTATAGTACTACGAGGGTCAAACTGAAAGTTCTTAGAAAATCAAAAACTGATTACATTAGCCAGTTATTAGTTTTATTATATCTTTTCAAAATATTGTCCATTGACGTCAATACACCGCTGCATGCGATGGAACCACTGGGAAAAGCACTTTGCCCACTCGTCCTTAGGGGTCTCTTCAATGGCATCGCGATACGCAGCCACCGCTTCTTCAGCATTCATAAACCGCTTTCCTTTAAGTTTTTCTTTAATTTTTGGAAATAAATAAAAATCACAAGGCGCGAGGTCGGGGCTATACGGCGGGTGACCCAGTAATTCAACGTTTGATGTCGCCAAATAGTCGATCGTTCGCTTGGCGGTGTGCGACGAGGCGTTGTCGTGGTGAAGGAGGATCCTACTGCGAGGTCGTTTCTCTCGAACTTTTTCCAAGACAAGTGGCAATCAATTGGTAGTGTACCATTCTGCAGAAACTGTTTTTTGATCCTCTAACACAATTGTTGTGAAATGACCTATCCTTCCAAAGAACGAGGCCACCATTTTTTTTCCCGCACTTCGATCTCTCTTCACTTTAGTTGGCAACTCCTCGAAAGGAAACACCCACTGAGCAGATTGTCTTTTGGTTTCAGGATCATAACAGTAAATCCAGCTTTCGTCACCTGTTAGTATGTCGAACACAGCATTTGAGTCACCTCCGTTAAATCTTTCAATCATTTTACGGCACCAATCCACACGATGGAGTTTTTGAGCCTTAGTCAAATTATGAGGTATCCACCGGGCGCAAAGCTTCCTGACCGCTAAATGTTCGTGGAGGATTTTGTGCACTTGACTCATACCGATGCCTAAGCTTGTCCAAATCTGCTGATAGGTCACTCTTTTGTCAGTCTCTATCATACGCCGCACAACACAGATGTTATTTTCAGTCGTCGCCGTAGAAGGCCGTCCCTCACGTACATCATCAGTGAGATTAGTGCGACCACGTTTAAACTCATTAAACCAGTTGTAAACAGTCGCACGAGATGGGGCTTCATCGTGAAAGGCCAATCGTAGTCTATCATAACTTTCTTGTTGACTTAAATGACATCGAAAGTCATAAAAAATCATTGCACGAAAATTTTCTCGTGTTAAATTCATGTTGACGTGACACAGACAATTTTCAATTTGCCGCCAAATCGTAAAACAAATGACAAATGAATGAAATATATACTCAGTAATATTGGCAAAGAGTTCTATTTTCAAATTTTAGAATATTTTTTTTATTATATTGTTTATAAGTGGCCAGTTCTAAGAACTTTCAGTTTGACCCTCGTATGTGAACAATTAGTGCGCGCGCGTCGTGCAAGGAGTTCAATTGTCAAGTGGGGAGCGCGGATGCGGCCGGTGAGTTGTCGGGCCCGCACCTCCACGCGCCCCGCAGGTGCGGGCAGCCGAAGAGGGCCGAAACGGCCCGAACATCCTGCCCGAGGTTGAAGCCTTCAAGTAATGGGAAGCGGGCAGACATTATTGAACGCCCGCAGTATTGTCCCCTTGTTCGTCTTCAACTTGACCACGCGTGTCTCTCCATCGCTGCCAGGTATAGTTTCTATAACTCGCCCCAGTGGCCACACCAGTGGCGGTTGTCCTCGCTCCTTGATTAGAACGAGTGTCCCCACGGATAACCGGCATGTGGAAGCGGTCCATTTGGTTTTGGTCTGCAGTAAAGAAATGTACTCTAAATGAAAGCGGTTCCAAAAATGCTGTCTAATATGCTCCATTTGGTGGTAGCGCTCTAGTCTCCCGATGGCGACATAAGAAACCTGTGGATGCGGAACAGATGTGAGTGGCCTGCCAATTAAAAAATGGGAAGGAGTGAGAACGGTTAAATCTAGTGGATCAGATGATAAAGGGGTGAGAGGACGAGAATTTAAAATTGCCTCAATCTGAGTTAGACATGTGGACATTTCCTCATAAGTGAAGTGAGTTAAACCTAGTAACCGTCTTAAGTGATGCTTGGTGGACTTAACTGCACTTTCAGCGATGCCGTTGAAATGGGGGGTGTAAGTTGGAACAAAGGAAAAGTCTATGCCTTGCTGTCTGACTTCGAAGTCAATCTCAGCATCCTGTAAAATCGCCCCAATTAATTACAGGCACCAACAAAGTTAGTACCATTGTCTGATAAGATACTCTTAGGCTTGCCACGACGAGCCACAAAAAGATTGAGAGCAGACATATAGCCCTCCCTAGTCAGATCTGTAACGAGCTCAATATGCACGGCTTTCACAGCCAAGCAGACAAATATGCACAGGTATGACTTTATAAGCTTACACCCACGCCCTTTGCGGTCGGCTATCAGTACTGGCCTGGCATAGTCGACGCTACAGTTATAAAATGGATATTGCAGCAATGTTCTCGAAGACGGTAATTGACCCTTCTTGGTCGATTCTTGGTTGCACAGTTTGACATTTTAATCTGAAACATTTAATGCATTGTTTGACTGTGACCTTCGATCAATTTCTGCCACCGAGTGGCCAGTACGTTTGTCGAATAGTCGCCAACAATAATTGAGGGCCTGCGTGTAACAACTTAAAATGATAATGATGAAAAATAATTTTTGTAATATGATATTTACTACATAACAATATAGGGTGTTTGACGTTATAGTCATAAGGAGAGTTATCGAGTCTCCCACCCACACGTATGAGCCCATCAGAATCTATGAATGGACTCAATGAAAGAAGTCTGTTCTTACGAGGTAACAACTTGCCTGATTTTAACAGTTCATACTCTTTAGGAAACATCTCAACTTGAGCATGACGTAAAATAAAATTCAAGGAATCATTTAGTTCTTGAACAGAGAGTGAACCTACAGTCTTGTTATGCTTGTTCTTTAAATTATTTATATATCTACTCCAATAGGCAAGTAGTCTTTGTAATTTATTAAAATCAGCTAATTTTGTAAATAATGAATTGATGAATGATTGATTATGTCAAACTAAACTACTTAATGTTAAATGAGAGGATACAATTTCAGGTAGATCTTGTTTCATGCTTTCATTTGGAAACTCCGGCCAGTCAATTTCATCTTTAGACAAAAATTCAGGACCGGTCCACCACAAAGAACTTTCGCTGATTAAGTCAGCCTTCAGCCCACGAGAAAAGAGATCTGCCGGATTGTCCTTCGACGGCACGTAACTCCACTTACAGTGCTTTCTTGTATTTCGTTGACGCGATTTCGTACAAAAGGCTTCAATGAAGTCGGCGTCATCGACAACCAACCCAACACTATGGTTGAATCACACCAAAACTGGCATCTGCTAATAGGCAAGGTAAGAGATTTCAACACACTAGTACACAGTCTTGTTCCAATAATGGCTGCACAAAATTCAAGTTTTGGAATGGTACATGGCTTTATAGGTGCTACTCGATTTTTTGAAGTTAAAAGATGCACAGTCACCAATCCGTCCCTATTTGTGGATCGCACGTACACACATGCACCGTATGCCCTTTCCGACGCATCACTGAAAATGTGTAGTTCACATGCATTTGAATTGTCACATACGGCCCATCGTGAAATTTTTAACAAATTTAGACATGGCAAAGTACTAACGAAAGACTCCCAGAGTCTTTGGATTTCATTTGGAATGCATTCATCCCAGCCACACTTCATCATCCACAGATGCTGCATAATAAGTTTAGCCTCAACAATACAAGGACCAACTAAACGATCAACGTTGTGGGCTGCAATATTGTCATATTTAATTGTATGTTAATAATTTTTATATTTTAAGTTTCAAATTGTGGCTGTTTGTTGTTCCTTTCTAATAAAATAAAATAATATAAACCTAACGGATCAAATATCTGACTGATCACAGATAAAATGTGACGTTTAGTGACTTGTTTGCTGCTATCAATGTTTATAGCAAACACTAGAGAGTCCGATGCGCATAGCTAATTAAGACCTAATGTTTTTGAAGGTACATTCCCGCCTTCAGCGAAATTTAATCTACCCGTATAACCTACTCGACCGATCATCTGAGATAATATTTCTGGGCTATTAGACTGCCATTTGCGCAAAAAAAAAAATGAGCTGTGGCTAAAACAGAAGCGACCCCTTTAGCCATTGCTACCACCTCGGGATTGTGTCTCCACCACTAAGATAGTCATCCACGTAAACGTCATGCGCTATCGATTCTCGCACCCTTTTATTTGAAGATGTGGACGCAAGACTTACCAAGCATTTTGTGGCTAAATAAAGAGCGCTCGCTGTGCCGTAACTCAAGGTGTTGAGACTGTATGTTTTTAAAGGCAATTTTGAATCCTCCCTAAAAATAATTTGTTGTAAGGGTCGCTGTACTGGTGTCAAAAAAACCGCCCTATACATTTTCTCCACGTCTCCAGAAATGAAGTACTTGTGTTGTACGAAAGCGTACCAAAATGCTAAAAAGGTCATCCTGGATAGTGGGACCTACCATTTGGATGTCGTTGAGCGATGATCCAGATGTGGTTGCAGCTGAGGCATCAAAGACTACCCGAAGTTTTGTGGTAGCGCTGGACTCCTTAATTACTCCATGATGTGGAAGAAATATTCAATAGTACCACCTGAATGAGGTTTATTTGTTTTATTGTTTTCGGTCATATGTCCCAGGCGCTCGTACTCCTGCATGAAAGTGACCTATCTTTCTTTAAAGACGGGATCACGCTGGAATCGACGCTCTAATGACAAAAACCGACGCTTCGCCATATTGAAGGACTCGCCTAACACATTGCAGGGGTCCTGCTTCAGAGGCATGGTAACTATAAATCGACCAGTATGATCACGGATTGTATTTAATTTAAAATTGGCTTCACAAAGTCTTTCTTCATGAGACAATGAGTATTTTGTTGGGACAGAGTCAATCTCCCAAAATTTGTGTAAAGTATTATTGAGTTGGCCTAATGAAAGGTTACAAATTTGTGACTGTGATGAAGATGGATGAGATGGAATAGTAATAGCACCTGATACTATCCACCCGAATTTGGTGTCACGAAGAGTAGGCTGATTATTTCCTAAGGTTATAAAAGCAGGACCAAGGCATCTCCAAAATAACTTTGCTCCCACCAATATATCAACCACTGAGGGACTGTAGAATAGCGGATCGGCCAACTGTACATTTGATGGCAAAGGAATTTTATCGACATCAATTAAAATAGACGGCAATTCTTTTGTTATTACAGGTAATACGAAACAGTCTATACTAGTTCTATAACTACTGCAGCGTGATTCTATAAATAAATTACAAGACTGTGTAGTAGTAGAAATTTGAGTATTGATACCTGTTACCGTGGAGCTCGTGCTTCGTCGAGGCAATTTCAGCTTATCGGCTAGTCTCGGAGTAATAAAATTGGCCATGCTACGGTGCTACTATTATCGAGCAAGATCCTGGTGTCCATTTTATTGCCCCAATTGTCCACGACTTTCACCAACGCTGTGGAAAGTAAAACATACGACGCAGTAGTATGGTGCATGGATGTGTCGTTAGATAACACGACATTTTGTGGAGTGCAAGTAGATAAAGGCGCCCCTCCAGAAATGTCAGTAGATAAGGTCACACTACTGCAACTAGGCATAGGATCTTGGAATTTGGTAGATTTTGGTTTTTTCGACATGTAAAAGGACATTATGTTTTTCATTACAATATTTACACCGCGCTAATCTACATTGCTTAGTTAAATGACCAAAGCGTACACAGTTCACACAAACCTTTAACTCTTTTGCTTTCGAGACCCGACTGTCAACAGACAGCTTACGAAACTCTTCACATGTGTACAAAAGGTGGTGTGTGTGAAACATACATACATACATACATACATAGACTCACGCCTGTTTCCCCGAAGGGGTAGGCAGAGGCATATTAAACGCCCACTTTTCGCCAGTGTTTTGATCCCACGTAATAGGTGGCGAGCCTATTGCCGCTTATTAGGACATTTTGTTTGCCAGAGCCTCGTCCGTTGATCGGCAGGTGCACCACTTGCAGGTGAGGTTGGCTTGGGACCCTAAGTTCTTGGTGGGAACCCTATGCACCCTTTGTGAAACATTGCACATTTAATAGGTACTTTCTTATCTAGTGTGGTAGCAACAAATGATTTAGGCTTAGATTCTATTGAACTACTATTACTTTGTTTAGTTGATGTTTGTTATGTTCTAATGTTTCCAATAAGTCAGCCTTTTTGCTAATGAATGAACAAAACTGAGTCAAGGTGGGTGATTTTTCTATCGTGTTACGATGTTCCTCCCAATCTCTACTGGTCACAGAATCTAACTTAATGGACATCATGTACACATCTAACGTATCCCAGTACTCAGTAGGCTCGTTCAATGTTTTCAATGCTCTCAGTTTTTATTAATGACGTCAACTAAATGCCGTAAAGAAATACAACTCTTTAGAATTAGACTATTATTATATCGATCACACAACAAATTCCACGCCATTTGATAGTGTTCGCTTTTAAAATCAATATTTTTAATTAACTCCAATGCATCGCCGTTCAGCGACGCACGAAGATAGTGAAATTTGCTTATGTCGTCAATGCTACTACTGTTATGGATTAGTGACATATATGTATCTCTATACTCAATCCAGCACTGATAATCACCATCAAAACTAGGCAAACTAATTTTTGGTAAGCGAATAAAGCTGCGTTGAAACGATTCACCTGAATGTTTGCATGCTGAGCCCGCTACAGAACCAACATCGCCCGCGTCGCTGGTGACCAGCAGACTCCGAGCTTGTGAGGCTAGTGCGTGAAATCGCTCCTCGAACTTGGCTTGCTCCACATATGCATCGTCTGGTTTGTCCATGAGCACCTCGATTTTCATCTGTCACGTGTCAAATTCATCGTATATGGCATCAAACTTACTCAAGCGCCCTTCTAATTCAATACGTTGCAAAGAAGAAATAGACTCACAGCTGAGCAGTATATTAATAAAATTGCCAAAGTTAGTAAGCTTTGCTTTCATAGCATTGCGCTTTCTAATTGAAATATCCAACTCACTGGACATATTGAAGTTAGATAACAGTCAACTATAAAGGCAAAAATAATTACTAATTAACCAATCAAGAACAAGAACAATGGATGGGTACAGAAATCTGCACTACACACAAAGGCAATAGATAATAACCTACTAATGAATAGGCGCGTGACCTTGAACTAGAACGGCAGCGCCAGTTGTTACCTACAATGGCGTAGAAATATGCGCACAGCTGATTTACCGTTATACCTATTATTTATTAGAATAACGGCTAGCGACAAGCGATGCAGCGATGCGTAAGCTGAAGAGAATGTAGGTACTATAAATCTAACTCAGGAAAGACAAGAAATGGAAAATAATGTAATTTAAACGTTAACCGTTTGGAAAAAGAAGAGATTGTTTGGAAAAAGGATTTATAAGGGAAAGAATTGGAACAAACTCACAAAACACCCGTATCCTTATCCACAGGTCGAACTGAATAATTCCCTCGTAGCGATGACTCGGCGTAATTCGATGCGCTTTCTACTCGAAGGCTCCAGGGATTGACGTTCGCTTCTACTTCGTTCTTCCAAAACGGCGACTTTATAGGCTCGACGTGACCAATGTTGCGGACCTAACCAAGGTCTGTAAATAAAATCCAGTGGACTGTATGAAACTGGCATAATCTTGAAGTACTTTAGAAGTAATTAACAATATTATAATTGGTAGTTATAGTACTATGTGAACAATTAGTGCGCCCGCGTCGTGCAAGGAGTTCAATTGTCAAGTGGGGAGCGCGGATGCGGCCGGTGAGTTGTCGGCCTCGCACCTCCACGCGCCCCGCAGGTGCGGCCAGCCGAAGAGGGCCGAAACGGCCCGAACAATAGTATTACTAATTTTATGGACATATTACTGTTGATGGGATGGGATAAACGTCTAAGCCAAGTCACAATTCTTATCTTTTCAGTTCTTACTTTTCTTCCACTAACGGCCTGAGCTTCTCTGCATTACTTACCTTCAGACCGGTGCGCAGTAACTAGTCGACTGCACATTATACTATCACACACATTTTTGTACTGCCTCCGTGGTCCAGTGGATAGCGTAAGCGTCTGCTGATCGGAGGTCCCGGGTTTGATTCCCGGGTCGAGCAGTGTTACTGATTTTGCCGAATTCTCAGTAGCAGCTCGGAGTCTGGCAATGTGGCCGGTAACGGCAATAGGCTCGCCTACGTGGGACCTAAAAAATCATGGCAAAATGTGGGTGTATCTTACACCTCTGCCTACCCATACTGGGATACAGGCGTGAGTCTATAAATAAAATAAAAAAAAAACATTTTTGTTATCCTTGCATTCAGCCTTACATACTTACATGCATCCCTATAAAAAGACGATGTGATGTCACTGAAACAAAAAATAAACACGAGCTCTTGATATATCACAAAGCATCACAACCACCCAGAAAAAAAACAGAACAATAATCTATTTAGCCTAAACATTTCAGTGAAACGTCTCCAACGTAGCACCAAAACACCCTATACACTTAAACCCCTACTTTCCACAACAAAGCGATAAGGGCAACCGCCGTAGCATCACCGTACAAGCTGTTTACTATCCCTAATCCATCGGACAATACAATTTATGCCTCGTATTGCATTGCTAAGCTTCAATACAGAAACCCTTTTGTGTTTCAACCAAAAAAGGAGGAAAAATAAAGGAGCTATACGTAACCACGTTCGCAGTTACGGTCCTGTCATTCAATATCCACTGATATCTCATTTTGCCGCGCGAATAGAGCCGAACTGAATGGATAGCGATTCGGCGACCCTAAGAACTGGTTTAAGTTATGAAATTTGGTGACATTTGATGCTGTTGCAGAGGCTGTAAAAAACATGCTTTTGACCTGTGTGTGTGTGCTGGTAAAATTCTTCATAAGACACTTATTAAAACTTTTACTAGTAGTAGTAGTAACTGCATAATTGTTTAAGTATTATGTATGTTCCTATTTACTATTTACAAGTAATTAATTACAATGTGAAACAGTTGCAGCTCCTTACAAAAACAAAATATGTACCATATCACTGGCGATTAAAAAGAGTGGCCACGAGCAGAGGCGGCTCGTGAAAGATTATATTGGGTGTTCACTAAAAAAGAAGATGAAACTGCTTACAATTTATTTTGTGAATGCTTTTACAATTAACAGTAAGATGTTCTAAATCATCGATACCTACCTGAACCGTCCACGCAGTATCAACTCCAGCGCCACTAAACAAAATACCTACACGGAAAAGAAAACGGCTTCTTACTTCCTTCGCATTTTCGCAACCACATAACCAAAGCGTTTTATCATATTGGTCTTTTTTTAAGTATTTTCACAGTTTTTTATAAAGTTCTAACTATCTATCTATATCGTCATGCCTGTCTCCCATTGGGGTAGGCAGAGACTATGGAACGCCACATGCTTCGGTTCAAACATACCTCTTTCGCTTCCTCGACATTCATTAACCTCATCATGCATGCGCGTCGGTTATGGGTACTTTTAATTTGGCCCATTTTTAGTACGTCACCTATTTGATCGGCGTACGTCTGCCTAGGGCGTCCCCTACCGACATTTCCATTCATTCTCGCACAATACACTCCTTTCGTATTTCTTCTTTCATCCATAAAGTTTACGCTGTTATATTCCATATTAGTTGCACAATTTAACTGTCTTTCTTAAACATATACACACAATCACATACAATTAACAATATTTTAAACACCAATTCTTTTCTAATTACCAACGCACTTGCAGAGAAATGTTTTGCTTTTGTTTACATTCAAATGATACCGGCAAAACACTATTAAAAAAAAACGGCGCATACGTTTTAATTTTTCTTCGTGACAAATGGTCATATCATTTAGTCGGGTAATATATTCGCGCATGCGCACCTTGTCAAGCTAGCCAGGAGCGCCGCTCCGTATTTGCCTTATTTCTCATACAAATCTTTTGTCTCACGCGCCCAGCGCATAGAACGCTCTCTCTTTCGCACTCATAACATTTCAGTATTAAGCGTTGTACTAAGCTTTCGTCAACGAAGAGCGCTGTTATGAGCGCTCCACTCAACAAAAATACCTATGTATGTTTCAAGAGTGTTGACAAAATTATGATAAACAGTTTTGTAGTCAAATACTTATTTGTAGATATGCATTATAGAAAAGAGACTAGGTGTGTATTAAAATATTGACCATGTTTATAGAAAAAGTTTATATAGGTACATATATTTTATAATTTTGGGAGTTCACTGCTCCAGCGCTCCTTTGAACGAGCCGCCACTGGCCACGAGTTTTATTGGCCGTTCTTTCTCGTGGCTGCCTATTGCTTTGCGAACGAGGCAGTAAATGTAAATGTAGAAGCATTAAGTAATTTACTTTAAAAATTTGACGTTCATAAGCGTCACCTAGATGAATAAATGATTTTTGACTTTTTTTTTTCTAATATATCATTCTTTTTCAGATACACAATCAGTACAGTATTTGGAGTATCAAAATCGATAGTAGGGGCAAGGCTGTTCATTTGACAAGAACCTTAAACGGTTGTTCCGGCAATTTGGTGCACTCATCGGAATTTAAGAAATAATTTTAGACTGCACGCTTGACGGAGAGGTTTAAGCGGCCGCCTCTCCGCTTGACACTGCGCCGAGTGTTGTGAGTTCGATTCCCACACGAGACAACACTTTGTGTGATCAATTGGTTTTTATAGTCTAGGTGTTAATTTGTTACCATTTGTTGTATGTTTGTAAATTCCCCCGCGATACAGGATTAATTCCTCGTGTGGGCGTAGTGCTTATAAAAAAAAGGAAAGAATTATTGTTTCAAAAGTAGTCTTGTGTAAAAGAACACCATAATACCACAGTATAAAGACATACAGTAGTTTGACGCCTTTGATCTCGTAGAAAAAGCCGACAACGTCTAGACAAGGGTAAGGAGGCTAGGGCTGCCACATGTAAAAAATACCTACTTCTTAAAACACCGTCTATTTATTTTAGAAAAATATAACAATTGCTACGGTACATGAATATTACAGTGTAAATCACTTATCTATATATATAAATACATCTATACACATAATTTTAATATTATAGACACTCCAGTCTGTTTGTAATATTAAAATAACCGCTTTTTACTAAATGCATATGGATGTATACTCGGTACATATACCGAAATGATATTTTTTACCATTTTGACTGTTTGTTTTCACTAATCTCTGGAACGGCTGGACCGATTTTGACGAGACGTTGACTGGCGGATAGCTGATGTACCAAGGAGTAACTTAGGCTACAAATTAACCGGGTACGCGAAGTAGTTCCCTCAGGACGTGGGTGAAACCGTGGGAAGGAGCTAGTTTATTATATTTCAATAATTAACGATAAATAATGATTATTAAACAGTTTGCATTTTTCGTGCGGTGACAGATCTGCATACAAAGTGTCAGTCAGCACCTATTTCATCCCGCAGGTGTCGTGGGAGGCGGTTAAGAATATAAAGCATTTTTCAGATATCGTTATCGTGCAAACCATGTTAAAATAAAGCGATGGACATAGCGGTGGTTTAATGGTCGGGTAACCATGGGATCAGCTTGCAGAGCCTATGTTATAGATATAAAGTATTTTGCAGATTTTTTTCATGCAAACTACGTAAAGGTATTTTATGGATGGGTGACCGGCCTATGAGATTACGGAGAACATGTGTGGGGTTTATAAAAGGGACCAAAAATATGGTTATTTTCGAGCTAGGATGCGCCGTTACCAAGATACATAATACTATGTGATAGGTACTTAACTAATACAAAGGTACTAGGTACCTACTTATTGCATGAAATTAAAATCACACTTGAATCGAATATTACCTTACAACGCATATTTTCTTACGTCTGCCATGTTGTTTACGTACAATGATTTAATACTTTATTCTCTGATTTGGCAAGACATGAGATATTGTACGCGCACATTATTTTTAAATTGATGAAATCTAAGATTTTTTTAATCCTTATTTATTTATATCTTTAAACAGCATAAAGAATTTCAGTATCTCACAGCACAATTCGCATGCACCATCTTAATTTATATTCATAAGCAAATAAATAAGTAACGAACAAAAAACAAGCACGCGCCAGCCCCCAAAAATATGTACCTAGTTAGGAACTAAGGCGATATACGTAACTAGGTACCGCTCTTCCCGCGTCTCACCTCTTGCCCCCCGCACGATTGACCCGTCTAGACGCGTTCGTCGAACGACTGTATGGATTATTTGACTGTGATAATACTGTGTCCAAAACCTCCACAATGGATTCCAAAGCACATAATATTCGACGAGATCCCGTATCCATGCGCCAAGCCCGTTTGATCTCGCCAGAAGCTGTGGCGCCGTCGTACATTGAATCTTGTGTAGCGACACATTTTTGTGAAAATATTACTTCGTACACGTATCGACGAAGCATTGTGTTAGTAATGCCATTGATGGAATATCGTGTGATCATTGATTTTTTGGCGGCGGCAGAATTGTTTTACTTATGGCATGGTGATGTGATATACATTCGTTCTATGTTGAGGAACGAAGATTGTTTACATTTGAAGAGAAGTATCTACTTTGAAACTTGAAGCAATGCGATCAAGGAGGAATGAAGTCGATTATTGATGTGTTCTGTTGTGATTCTTAGGATTGCTGAACTCTTACGCTTTAGCGACGTTTGCTTTAGCGACGTTTGATGTTTGTAACGGGTCTATATCACGTCATCATCATCATCATCATCAGCCTTTAACCGTCCAATGCTGGACTAGGCCCCTCCTTTGAAAGAATGAATTGGCCTACTATACCACGCTGGCCAAACGGGTTGGTATAGGGTTTGTATCAAGTTTTCTTCTCTTACAGTGCTGTTTTCTGCATAATGAGCCGACAGGGGGCATCCCCTGTCTTCTCTTACGACACCCATGGGATGGTGACATTCCGTATTCTTAATCCGTCACCACACGGATTATTTCACGTATTTTTTTGAAAATAAAAGGTTAATTACCTTATATTTTACCATGTGTGAAAGTCGCGCAAATTTAAACGTACAGATTTTTATCGCAATATATATTTTACTGTGAAAACATTTAAATGAAATGTTCTAGAAACTACATCATCTGTATATATAAAATCTTTGCGTTACTTAGGCTCAGTTCACACCGAAATGGCAGCGGCCGGAAAGGAAGCGGAGAGCAGTTTCAGTGTCATATAATTTTAGTCTTTATCACCATGACTATAATATATAGAATCACTTGAAAACTTGAAAACGCCTGCGAATGCCCGCGGCTCCGCATTCCAGCGGCGTCCGCGCCGCGTCGGCGCACGACCGCTCTGGCGGGCGCGAGCGGCCGCGAACATGCGCGGAAAGGCGCGGGCGGGCGCGAGCAGCCGCGAGCAAGCGCGGGAAGGCGTGGGCGGCCGCTGGGAGTATCCTATCACCCCCGCCCGCTCACGCCGCGCTATAACGATTAAATCCAAAATACTCATTTTCACAGCTTATTACACACGTGTTTCCTCGTTATATGTAGAATATAAACTGCGCATAGGAATAGCGTGAGCCTGAGCCGTGACGTGAGTTGCGCGCGGCCGCGAGCAGTCGCGGGCGGGCGCGAGCAGTCGCGTGCGGGCGCGAGCAGTCGCGGGCGGGCGCGAGCAGTCGCGGGCGGGCGCGAGCAGTCGCGGGCAGCCGCAAGCCTTCTCTTCGATGCCGGCCGCTGCGCGTCGCTTCCAGCCGCTGCCATTTCGGTGTGAACTGAGCCTTACTGACAGACAGACAAGCTACAGGTAACACTATTGGGCGCAGGAAGCTGAAATTTGGCATGTATGTTCCTTGGGGACCGTAGGCCTCCACTATGGAGGGATTTCCCGAAATTCCCACGGGATTGGGCAGAAACAGTTAAATTAAAAAAAATAGCAAGCGTAGCTGCGAGTGTCCTCTAGTATATTATACTAGAAAACGCATGCAGCTACGCCCGCACATTTTTTTTTATTTAACCGTTTTACCCGATCCTGTGGGGATTTCGAGAAAAATATTAAATATTCAAAATATGTCTAGAATTACCGTAGCCAGGCAGGAAGGTGTATCAGAAGTGCGCAGCGGAAGGTGTAATACATCTTCCTGCCTGGCTACGGTAATTCTAGACATATTTTTGGTGCAGAGCTGTAGTTGAAATTTAGCCGCTGTTGCATTACTGAGTATAAACTCAGATTGGTATGAGCTTGTATCTTATCACCTTGTAGACAGTATTGTAGTGTTTGTCAGGTCAGTTATTGTCTAAAATACATAATATTTAATTGTATAAGTTGACCTAGATAATTTGAAACACATTGTCACATAACCTCAATCAGTAATTGTTGATTTGTATTGTTGAAAATCTAACTTAAATTTGTTGTTGCATTAATAAGTCAATTTGTTTGGATACATAACAGCTGTATGTATCAATAAATTTAGTTAATTTAGTTTATTGCATATATTCATAAACATTATAACAATTAACAACCAACTTGACCTTGCCACTTGGGCGGGTCACATTAATAAACTTTGTTATGTTATAATATAGATAATATTGCTAGGTAACACATATTCTGTGCTTACTTACTATTGTATATCTCAAATAACACAGCCAGTCTGTCTGTTGCAAATAAAGTTGTTTTGAAGGAAATTACGTACTCTGTCCGAAAATGCGAGCCCTGCTTAATTAATGCTTGAGCATTTGCAGTCATAGGTACATCTGTTTTGCGATTATCTCATATCAGAATGACCATTCTTTGGTCAATGATTTGATATAAAAGATTGTAGGTACCCACATTTCAGCTATGTTTCATCGGATTCCTTTCAATAGAACTCGGCGACAGACAATGTAATGGAATGCTCAATAACTTGTAACTCAGAGAGAAATCGTTGCTTCGGTGGCAAAATCTAGTTATAAATATAATTGGTTTAGAGGCCTTGCCATATTTTTGTTCGTGAGCCCACAATTGCGATGTCACCATAGCAACATTTAATACGTACTCCGAAAAATGTGGTATTGTGCGTTCGATCAAAGCTAATATCTGGTTGAACTAGCAAGCGGACCCAAGAAAAATGCTTTCAGTGAAGAGGCCACATATTACACTAAACCTATCTTTTATTTCTTGTCTTTGTATCGACCGTGTTTCCGGTAAACAATAACGAAGGTAGCACCCACGAGTCTTTCTAGAGCGACGTCTAAGTTCAAATCGAAACCAACACCGAAACTTATCCAATCCAAACACTCCGTATTCACATTGAAAATTAATCACACGTAATTTCCAATTTAATTTAACTGGTTCCGTATAACACGAAATAGACGCGGTCGGACCGAGGTGAACACACGTCAACCGCACACTTATGTAACCCTAATTCAGATTGCATTTTGCGGTTCTCCTCCTGCAACTAAACGGAATTTTGTATGAAGTACTGCAATTTACGTTAGAAACGGTGCATTTTATGTTTATAGGTTTAAATGAGTCTTCATGTGATGACGGATTAAGTGTTCAAAGTGTCACTTTCTCATTTCGTGGGCGAATAGTGACAATACATGAAACAAATTGTAGGTATTTTTTTTACTTCTGATAGGGCTAACGTTTGACCGCGATCTCGCCTGATGTTAAGCGATGATACGGTCCAAGATGGAGCGATGTATATTTGGGCAAAGAAGGCAGACTCGATATCAAGCACTATAGCAATCTCGACTGTCCATCGTGATATCGTAAGCCAAACCCTACTATTGACACATAATGTTATTGTGACGTATATTAGAAGTGGCTTATGACCAGCAGAGAACTACGGAAGGATTTACGATGATGATGTTTACTGTACCTACCTATAAATCAAAATAAATAGTAATTAGAAATTTTACCGCTGCTTCTTTTCAGTTGTTCAACTCTTTAATATAGCAACACAAAGCTACAGGGTATTGCAAAACCCTTCGAACGCCAAACGAGCTCAAAAGCGCAACCCGTCGAAAAGAGCACAAAAATTCACACTACGCCGGTTTTTCATTTCAGCAAGAGATAACAAATTTCGCGTCCGAAAATCTCGTTTCACGTTCACTGTCGTTTATTTGAGTTAGCAAACAAATTGTGCCTTTTTTGTCGGCAATGAATGAGGCGGCGAGGATGCGTGGCCGTCGAGTTTATACATTGGAAACTTTTTCGGTGTGAACAGCCTTCATTGTCAATTGTTTCCCGTATCAGAAGAGCAGACACGCTTTTAATTTTTTTACAAATTTAACAAATAATATAATAAAAACACCCTAATTTCAATAGGGAAGATGGTTGGAATGTTCCTCCAGCTTGGGACCCTGTCATAAGGCTAATGAAACCCAAGAAGGACAAAGTCACCAGAAGACCTAAGGACACTGTGAGCTCATTCTGCGTAAATAGTAACACCAGTAGTTGAAAAATGTTCGGGTACTTTGAGATAACTTATACATTCAAGAAAAAGACAAATATCACCTCAGTCTGCCGTGAACATGAATTCTGTAAAGAATTCGAAACGTCGCGTCGGCTAGTAATAAATTAAAAATATAGTTTCTAGATCTTTAGTTTCAAATGTAATAACTTAGTGAAACCAATACAACGCGATAAAATCCGTAAACTGTAGTTTAATTTCAATGTGTAACATTCGCGTAAACCCAAGAAGATATTACTTTTAATTTTTACTTTACGACAAAAGTTTCAAATCCAAAGTTGTAGAGCATTTAATTTGGAACAAGCTCTTTCACATATTCTTTGTACATCCAATAGTTTACCAGATAATCAAGAAAAACCATCTGCATGTGCACTCTTTCCAGGATAGCAGATTCCAGGAGAGGGACAAGAGGTACTACCCCACAAATTTGGATCCAGCTTTACACAAGCCCTCCCTTCACATCTGTAAAATAAAATTGCGTTCTCTGATAAATACAACCCAAATGTAACTTTTCAATGGACTACTAGACTAAGTGGTTATACCTATTTCTATACAGATAACACAACAACGCTAGTGCTCAAACAATTGTACTTCAGTTGGAAATGGAACCCACTGGCTAACTTTGGAATATAATAGATTCTTAGAATGCTAACTCGAAACTAGCATGTGATACATCTATTCATAACTATACCAATCTTCTATGTTTGTCTGTTTTCAAACTTTCGCGATTTGAACACATGCAACAATATTCATGTAACGGATCAAAATAAGTACATACATACATAGTCTCACGCCTATATCCCCGAAGAGGTAGGCAGAGGTATATTGCTACACCCACTTTTCGCCAGATTTATTTTAGTCCTACGTAATAGGGGCGAGCCTATTGCCGTATCGGGCACATTATCAGACTCCATGCTGCTACAGAGAATTTCCTAACGGAAAAACCAATAACACTTTGCCCGACCCGGGGATCGAACCCGAGACCTCCCAATCCCACGCGCTCATTTATGCTGCAAGACCAACGAGGCAGTCTCAAAAGTCTCGAATAAGTCATCATCCTCCTAGCGTTATCCCAGTTTCAATCTGGGGTCCGCTTACTAGTCTAACCGGATTTGGCTGAATATTAGCTTTTGCACGGAGCGACTGCTTGTCTGACCTCCGCAACCCGAAGGTATAGCGATATTCCATAGTTTAGACTAGTGTTAGTTAATTTAGAAGGGACTGACGCCCTATAACGACTGTCAAAGATCTTCATGACAACCGGGACCGACGGCTTAACGTGCTCTCCAAGGCACGAGGTTAGCGATAATTAACAATTCAATATGCACATAACTCCGAAAAGTCAGTGGTGCGCGCCGTGGACTCGAACCCGATACCCTCTGCATGGCAGTCTGTTGGTATCTCCACTAGGCTATCGCTGCCTTAAAAGTCTCGAATAAGTAATTATAAGAAAATGATACGGAAATACCTTCTACTTGCGTCGAAGTTTCATTACCGCCAGCTGTGGCCACGGGATGACACTTCATCTCGAAATGATAATCATATCATCATCAGCCCTGTTACACGTGCTGTCCGACTGCTGAACATGGGCATCTTCTCACAATGATAAATGATAATAATGAAAACTTTGTATTTCTCCAACAATGTTAAATATTCAGCTGCAAAACAAGAGCAGCCAAGTTCAAAACGCAACGGTTCTTTCCGCTAAACTACAGAATCTCAAAAATATAACATTATCCACCTAGTTTCATGATCCCTTTAATTTACATTCTAACACGAAAAATATTTGATACAAGTCCCTGCATAATGTCCCTATGTGAACCTCATAGAAAATCCTTTCGTCGATTTGAATTGCAAATTACTAGCGGCCAGGGGCAGGCTAATCGTTGTCTTTCTAAACTTGGCACCCCACTTAAAGTTACGTGATAAAAACATGGTTTCTCCTTTAAGTCCCTGAAAATTCAGATTAGTCGGCCAATTTGGGGAGTTGTGGCCGGCTTGTTAGACAACCCCGTCAAGTGGCTACCAAGTACTGACCGAAACTTGGCCGAAATTTCACTAGCTTCACTACTTTGGCGGGTTGGGTCGAAAACTTGTGTGTGTATAAAATTGGTTATCTACATTGCTTTGATATTTGTTAGGGAGTTTATTATTGAATAAAAAATATATTTTATTGGTTGCTTATGATTGCTTTCTGTTATGTCGCTTCGATATATTTTGTTGTATTTGTAAAAAAGGACAAAGTATTTGTTGTCAATGACACTATTAAACGATTCATCTTGTAATCTTTTGTATTTTTTATTTCTAATTCATATAAACCTTCCAAGAAATTAATCTCAATAATTATTTTTATTTTGGCGTTATTATCATTGCTCGTAGGTACTAAGGTACATTATACAAGTCTTACATTAAGATTGTTGACTATTAACAAATTAGGGACAGTCACTTCTCTCTCGACACTAAACTAATTAGAATTCCAACTCTACAACAAGGTATGTACCTACTGATAAAGCAGCAATGGTATGAATCTGAATAACTTTACAAAACAATACTTCACAAACTAACAAGCTACCCTACCTCTAGACCTAGAACAACATCACAGAATCTCAAACCACTCAATGTAGTTTCAAATGTCTCCACAAAAATAGCTTGAAGCCTAACCTGTCTTTGTTTGCGTCAGACAAAAAAGCCGAAAGTCGTCCACCGCAGCCTCTTGTCCTATATACTGCTCTGATTGCGAGACTTGACAAAGTTGGCACAGATTCAAATACAAGCCAAAGCCTGGAAATTTATTCAGCAAATAGAGTTTGTCTCTTAACCGAAAATCGCTTGCGGAAAATCGTACGCCGTTGTATAATCGGTGTTATGGGATGTGTTATTGGTTTTAAACTTTCTGCTTTTGCTAATGCTAAGTAGACTGTGGACAGCGTAGTCGTTTAAGTGCTTAGGTTGTTATTGCCAGATCAGAATTTGAGTTTAGGCTGTCCTGCTTGAGGTACAAATTGTGTGATTGAAATATGTTATTTTTCTGGCATAAAGTTTTACAGCACAGAACGTTATGTGAAATATGACTAATAAAATGAAGAAGTTATACTGTAATACAAACTGAATGATGAGGTAAATCGAATAATTCTGTTTCGCCAGGCTATCTATGTATTGCCAACTTAACTCACTAGTTATTTATACAAACAGTTGAAATTTTCAGCTACAGCAAAAGTAGTCAGCCTTATTTCATATTAGCAGCATTTCACGCAGCCTATGGTGTAGGAAAAGGCGGCTGACCGATTTGGCTTATTAAGTATAAAATATTGCAATAATAACGAAAATGTTTTGATTAAAAAATCTTTTGCAATTGATACCAGCTATTAATGCATCATTGAAACCAGATATCTATCCAACCAACTAAATCCAAATCTCAGTGAGCCAAGAACTTTTAAGACCATAATGAATCGAAGATAAACACAAAATGGAAAGGATAGTATCTGGAAAATGTTTTTAATCTTCAGGATATGTGTGTGGCACAGAATGTGTGTCGTGTATTTGTCAGTAAATATGTCTCGGCGATCAAACAACGTATCCGCTAGAATATTTGCTCGAACCTTCAAGATTCTTGTATCGCACAAGTGATACTGAGTGATAAAGTTAGACAAGAAAGCGATTTTTAGAAAAAATAGAATATTAAAGGAGAATCTGCTGTTCATTGTAATCATACTAATCATCTGACGGCTGGTCCTAATGTCTAATCTATCGAAGGCTCAGGCCACTAGAGATAGATATTTGTCGTAACCTCCATTCAAAATATGTCAGGTATATATCTCAAGATGCCAAATATATGGGTCAAAGGAGAATGACCAAAACGGGGCTATTTTATGGCCCGTTTGCTTCTAAACCATTTATGTCTGGAAAATCTTCTTTTATTTTATAATTTTATATATATTAATTTTAATTTAAAGCGAAACGGGGATTTTTAGTTCAAATTTAAAAGTATCTGCGTTGTTCCGGTCGCCATTTCATATTCAAACCTCATTTTGCATATTTCGGCAAATGTTTACAGTTTCTTGCAAACTCCTTTTTATAGGGAAAAATTACATTCATAGTCAAAAGAAGGTGACATAATAATAGTTCTAATTAGCAAATTAACACCAAAATCTTATTGTCTAGAATTACCGTAGCCAGGCAGGAGGGTGTATCAGAAGTGCGCAGTGGAAGGTGTAATACATCCACCTGACCACGATAGACAATGTATCTAAACACCTTCACTGTGGTAGCACAGCGATGAATTATAATCATAACTACACTTAATATTAATAAAATGTCTTACCAACTCTTAGTGATGTTCTTGAGTGGAGTCCTGGAGGCAAGCTAGATACACACAAGACTAAAATTGGCCAATATTAGCAAGTGAATTATCTTTACTTTACCAGACTCTAACGCAGCGTCTTCAATGCACGATGCAAGTTCACAGGATTCGCAATTTCTCCTTGCAAATGTCAATGAATAGTTCACAATGTCTTTTATCACAATTTACCGTTGCCAGCACTAGATCAGGCGGCATTCAAGGCGGTTTACTCTATTTAGTTCAATTAATCAATTCACACGAAATGCAAAAAGGTGTGCTCACAATAACTTTTCACAAAATGTTCAATATGTCACAAACCGTGCCGGGAGTCAAAAAAGCGGCAATTTAATAGATTTCACAACTATTCGCGTAGCTACAATGATGTGCTCTTCAAAAGGCGATCAATTATTTTTCATACGAGTCGACAACGTGGTAATTTTTCAACGCAAGGAGGACGGAAGTGACAGTTCAGTGTGACCATTGTCAGAAATTTTCAATAGACTAAACAAAATGTTACTCAATCGATCTAATCGATTTGACTTATAATAAAAACTAATTCTATTTCAAACATCCACCCGCCCCGGACCGGCCTACCGGTCCGCTAATCGGTTGGTAGACGTGACAATGTTGCAACCGCTCTCCTCAGAATCGAACCGTCCACCAAGACCTCAGCAAATCGGGGAACTCCATCAGCCCCAGTTACCAAATGAAGGATGCGCCCCCTGCGCCATCTGAGTGGCGGAAGGTTAGCCTCCTTGATCAAAACGAGGTCACCAATCTTGGGTGGATCGGTCTTGTCGGTCCACTTAACGCGTTGCTGGAGTATGTGCAAATATTCCAAGTTCCAGCGTTTCCAAAAGCTCTGAGTAATCTGGCGTACCAATTCAAAACGCGAGAGACGACCAGGTCTCGTATCAATATAGGGGTACTCAGGCAAGGCGACAAGTGGGCGACCAATCAAAAAATGGCCCGGCGTAAGGGCCTCCAAATCATTCGGATCTGAGGAGATCGGGCACAATGGCCGAGAGTTCAAAACGGCCTCAATCTTACAAAACACAGTTGCGAGTTCCTCAAATGTAAGGACAGATTCACCGATTGTCCTGCGCAAGTGTGTTTTGGCCGATTTTACGGCGGCCTCAAATATACCACCCCAGTGTGGACAATTTGGTGGGGAAAACAACCAATTTATCCCACGTCGGGCAAGCCTATCACCTATATCAGCTTTGTTGGTTTCAAGGAAATTAACAACATCATTCAAATAATTATAGGTGCCCTTGAAGTTAGTGCCGCAGTCAGAACGGATCAAGGAAGGCATCCCTCTGCGGGATACAAATCTGTCAAATGTGGCTACAAACGCCTCGGTCGTAAGCGAGGAGACCAGTTCTAAGTGTACGGCCTTTGTGGAGAGACAAACAAAAACACACAAGTAGGCCTTAACAGTCTTGCTGTTTCGAAGTGTCGACGTTTTCACCAAAAAGGGACCTGCGAAGTCCGTGCCAACACCGTCAAACGTCCTGCTCTCAGTTACGCGATCTGCCGGTAAGTCCCCCATCAAGGGCTGCATGGTAGAAGCCTTGAGCTTATAGCAAGGGATGCAGCGAAACACTACACTCCGAATAATTCTTCGGGCAGACAAGATCCAAAACTCGCGTTGCAAAATGGCCAAGAGCGCATTACAACCAGCATGCGAATTTTTAAGGTGACGGTCAGTTACCAACAAGCGTACCAAATGACCGTCCTTAGGTAACAAAAGGGGGTGACGTGCTCCGTAAGGGAGGTTGGCGTTCTTGAGACGCCCTCCAACGCGCAAGAGACCCGTATCGTCCAAAAAGGGGTTCAATTTAGAGACAGCTCCCGACAATTTCGATTTCCCCGACTTGAGGATAGCAATCTCCCTTTCAAAATGCGCCAATTGCACAGAACGAACCCAAAAGGTGAGGGACTCCTGTCGTTCCTGTGGTGAGAGAAACGGTGTCAGTCGTTTCTGTTGTGGGTGCCTAAAGTTAAAAAAACCGGTCAAAAGCGAGTCGGACTCGCGCACCGAGGGTTCCGTACAACCCTGTAGGTATATAAGTAAAAGTTCACCAGTCATAGTTATGGTATTTTTATTGCCAAATGAAATCCATAACATAACAGTATGGAAAGCTGGAGGAGCATAAATTAAAGAAAAAGGGGTCTTTGTCGTTTGTAATCAGTCATCCTTTATTTTATATTAACTGGTTCGGCGTTGCACGGAAAGTATGTACTAGGCGATTTGGTGATATGGAAAAATATTAATATTGTGGACTGTATAAAGAATGGCTGGTAAATCGCCTAGAAGATGGGTGAACGGGCGATCTTATGACTATTGGAATTCATAGGAGGCACGCCTTACCTTGCAAGTCATTCTTCTCTGCTTGACAAAATGGCGGCCGCCGGCGTCTTCGTGAGTCGGGCTACAAACTGATCACTCCATTTGGATCTAGCCTGAAGCTGCACAGATCACTCCACTACACCCGTGGGCGGTTTAGTCCCAATTTATAGTATGAGATAGCGGTAAAATATTGCGGTGTTGCATGTGTTCATCGCGGCGCGGAGCTGCGCCAGGACACAGCCGGTCAGCGGGACGGTTGATTTTCGAACTGATCGCAGCGTCATCGAATTCCGCGACCAATTAGAGCGAGGCGTGCTTTTGGGAAGGAAAGGGATAAAAGATCGCTCGTTTTGACACTGCGGTATGCAAAGGAATTTATTAGCTAGGTGTTGACATAATTAACTATCAATAGAAAAGATAGATGGCGCTACCATTAACATATATCGCTTATTTTATAATATAAATTAAATACCTATACCAGCCTTGCTGCAGCCTTGCAAAAGTCTGCTGATGAATGATGGTAAGATTTTTTATCAAAGTTATTGATTTACAAAGTTTTTAGTGACTATTAGAAATCTGTTACAAAAATACTTATAAAATACAGATTAATAAGAAAAAAGGTTTGAAGACTATGTAATTATTTGAAATCTTAATCTCAATCAGCCTATCGCAGTCCACTGCTGGACATAGGCCTCTCCCAACACACCACAGCACACGGTCCTCAGCCTTCCGCATCCTTTATCTGGGCTATAAAACGTTGCTTCGTACCAAATTTCAAGATATTGAGTTCACGATAGGTTTTGATTCCCTTGCGAGTAGTCGCGAGTTTGAAAATATGATTATAATGCTGTTTCTTTTGATTGCGTAGACATAGAAGTTTGATTTTGTTACAGCCTAACGGTGTTATATACTTGAGTATTTGATATGAATTTCAATTTAATACCTCTACGCGTTTAAGAGAAAGGGGTAGTAACTTAAAATTTATTAAAAATATTTTTTTATATGCTGTAACTAAAAAATTACGGTTTTCGCAATTTTCCCTTTATGAGTGTTATAAGACGTTGCTTCGTACCAAATTTCAAGATTTTGAGTTCACGGGAAGTACCCTGTAGGTTTTGATTCCCTTGCGAGTAGTCGCAAGTTTGAAAATATGCTTATATTGCTATTTCTTTTGATTGCGTTGACAAAGAAGTTTGATTTTGTTGCAGCCTAACGGTGTTATATACTTAAGTACTTGATATGAATTTCAATTTAATACCTCCACGCGTTCAAGAGAAAGGGCTAGTAACTTTAAATTCATTAAAAATACTTTTTTATATGCTGTAACAAAAAATTTAGGGTTTTCGCAATTTTTCCTTCATATGTGATATAAGACGTTACTTCGTACCAAATTTCAAGATTCTGAGTTCACGGAAAGTAACCTGTAGGTTTTGATTCACTTGCGAGTAGGCGCGAGTTTGAAAATATGATTATATTTCTCTGTGTTTTGATTGCGTTGACATAGAAGCTTGATATTGTTGCAGCCTAACGGTGTTATATACTTGAGTATTTGATACGAATTTCAATTTAATAACTTAACGCGTTCATGAGAAAAAGGGTTGTAACTTTTAAATTAATTAAACATTTTGTTTTTATGATGTAACTAAAATTTACTGTTTTCGCAAGTTTTCCTTTGTTTGTGCTATAAGACATTGCTTCGTACCAAATTTCAAGATTCTGAGTTCACGGGAAGTACTCTGTAGGTTTTGAGTCCCTTGCGAGTAGTTGCGTGTTTGAAAATATAGTAAAATTGCTGTATCTTTTGATTGCTTTGAGATAGAAGTTTAATTTTGTTGCAGCCTAACGGTGTTATATACCTGAGTATTTGATATGAATTTCAATTTAATACCTCCACGCGTTCAAGAGAAAGGGATAGTAACTTAAAATTTATTAAACATATTTTTTTATATGCTGTAACAAAAAATTTAGGGTTTTCGCAATTTCGCCTTCATATGTGATATAAGACGTTACTTCGTACCAAATTTCAAGATTCTGAGTTCACGGGAAGTAACCTGTAGGTTTTGATTCACTTGCGAGTAGGCGCGAGTTTGAAAATATGCTTATATTGCTCCTTCTTTTGATTGCGTTGACATAGAACCTTGATTTTGTTGCAGCCTTACGGTGTTATATACTTGATTATTTGATATGAATTTCAATTTAATACCTTCACGCATTCAAGAGAAAGGGGTAGTAACTTAAAATTTATTAAAAATATTTTTTTATATGCTGTAACAAAAAATTTAGGGTTTTCGCAATTTTTCCTTCATATGTGATATAAGACGTTACTTCGTACCAAATTTCAAGATTCTGAGTTCACGGGAAGTAACCTGTAGGTTTTGATTCACTTGCGAATAGGCGCGAGTTTGAAAATATGCTTATATTGCTCTTTCTTTTGATTGCGTTGACATAGAAGCTTGATTTTGTTGCAGCCTAACGGTGATGTATACCTGAGTATTTGATATGAATTTCAATTTAATACCTTCACGCATTCAAGAGAAAGGGGTAGTAACTTAAAATTTACTAAAAATATTTTTTTATATGCTGTAACAAAAAATTTACGGTTTTTGCAATTTTTCCTACATATGTGATATAAGACGTTACTTCGTACCAAATTTCAAGATTCTGAGTTCACGGGAAGTAGCCTGTAGGTTTTGATTCACTTGCGAATAGGCGCGAGTTTGAAAATATGCTTATATTGGTCTTTCTTTTGATTGCGTTGACATAGAATCTTGATTTTGTTGCAGCCTTACGGTGTTATATACTTGATTATTTGATATGAATTTCAATCAAATACCTCCACGCGTTCAAGAGAAAGGGGTAGTAACTTTAAATTTATTAAAAGTATTTTTATACTTATATGCTGTAACAAAAAATTTACGGTTTTCGCAATTTTTCCTTTATGAGTGATATAAGACGTTGCTTTGTACGAAATTTAAAAATTTGAGTTCACGGGAAGTACCCTGTAGGTTCTGATTCCAATGCGAGTTTAAAAATATGCTGCAATTTGCAGAATATACGGCTGTATCTTTTGATTGCGTTGTATTAGAAGTTTGATTTTTTTACAGCTCTATGGAACCGCAGATTTGAGTATTTAGTATAAATTTCAGTTTGATACCTCCACGCATTCCGGAGAAAAAGGGTCTTGACAGACGGACGGACAACAAAGTGATCCTATAAGGGTTCCGTTTTTTCCTTTCGAGGTACGGAACCCTAAAAACAAAACGCTTTATCCAAGCAGTAACACCTAACAACTTGTCGAGGGAGCTGTAACGATTCAACAGGAAATCGGGGTCGAAGGCGCATTCTACCTTCTCAAGAGCGAGTGTTCGTAGACCCGGCAAATCAGAAGTATTCAAAACTGGCGTTCGAGGCCAATCAATGTCTGGTCGACTCAACCATTCCGGACCCCACCACAGCGAATGACCTATCAAACTAGGCGTCAAGCATCCGCGCGAGGCACAATCAGCGGGGTTGAGCTAACCTGGCACGTGTCTCCAAACAAGTTTGACTTCGGATTTCTGGATTTGGGAAACGCGATTAGCGACAAATACCTCCAAAGTGTGGACAGAAGCCTTCAACCAACAAAGAACAATTTGGCTGTCTGTCCAGGCGTAGGTCCCATTAATGCAAATGCTTTTACCCAAAGTACTGGACACGTGGTTCAATAAGCGTACAAGTAGAGCTGCTTCCGAGAGCTCCAATTTTGGAATGGTCAGAGATGTCCGAAGGGGTGCAACCTTGCTCTTCGCCATGATCAGGGAAACTTTCACCTGACCTGAGGCACTGACTGTGCGCAAGTACACCACGGCCGCGTGACCACGTTCCGAGGCGTCACAAAACCCGTGAAGGGTGGCCTTGTACTTCCCGGGAGGAAGGATGGGACGAGGCAAGGAGATCTCGTTGACGGCAGAAAGTGAGGATACAAAGGAGGTCCATTCCTCAACAAGAGTGCCGTGCAGGGGTTCGTCCCAGGTCAATCCTGCTGTCCAAAGCTTCTGCAAGAAGCATTTTGCCCAAAATATAATTGGACAGATCCAACCATTCGGATCAAAGGTTCTGGCGACAGTAGACAATACGAGACGTTTAGTCCAAGAACACGGCAATTTCAAGTCTACGTTATATGTAAAGATGTCTTGGACTGGTCTGTACTGAACGCCGAGAACAGCCATCATGGCGGGGTTGTCAACAATCTCAAATAGATGTGGATCTTGCTGATGATCCTCTGGCAAGCCTTCCAAAAGCGCTGTTGAGTTGGAAATCCATTAGCGCAACTCATAACCAGCGGAGGCCAAAATACCTATCAATTCGTCCTGCAGGAGGATCGCCTCGTCCACTGTGGAGGCGCCCGAGCAAATGTCATCGACGTAAATATCGTCTTTCAAGATGGCGGAGGCTCGTGGGAAGCGTAAGCCTTCGCGGTCTGCGAGCTCCCAAAGAGAACGTATTGCCAAGTAGGGGCTTGACCTTAACCCGTACGTATTAGTATTGAGCTCGTAGACGACCATGGGATCGCGAGGAGACTCTCTCCAAAGGATCAGCTGGAAGCGACGGTCATCAGGGTGGATAATAGTCTGCCTGAACATCATTTTTATGTCGGCCACAAAGACAACCTGATGTCGTCGGAAGCTGGTGATGACGTCACAAAGGTCCTTGACCAACTTGGGACCAGAATGCAAGCACTGGTTCAAGGATACGCCTGTTGAAGTCTGCGCAGAACCATCAAACACTGTGCGCAGCTTGCCAGTCGATGGCTTCAATACCGCATGATGCGGGAGAAAGTAATGCTCCACCGAACGCCAATCCAAATTTGACACTGACATGTGTCCCAATTGTTCATATTCTCTCATGAACTCAATATACTTCTGTCTGAGCTCCGGATCACGACCCATGCGACGCTCCATAGCCAACAATCTCTTTTCGGCTAAAGGTCGTGACTCACCAAGCGGCGGCCGAACAGACAGGAAGGGTAACCTCGTAATAATCCGACCAGAACGGAGTCGACCAGTGTTGTTCTGGAAGAACAGCTCGCACTCCTCATGTTCTGGATTCAAACGGGCAGCTTGAGGCGGCTCCTCTACCTCCCAAAACCTCTGAACCGCATCAGAGAGAGCGGAGCCTACAGCCAACAAATTATCAAGTTCGGGTGGAGGGGGGTCCCTAGGTACAGGTCCCATCAAAGCAAATCCAAATATGGTCGGGATGGCAGTCAAACCATTTGGCACCAAGACCCGTTTTCCACCAATCAAAATTCCACCGAGGACATCAGAGCCAATCAACAAATCGATTTGTCCCGGTGTGTCAAATTTGGGGTCCGCCAGATCCAATCCCGATGTCAAATTCACCACAGCAGCGGGTAGCTGTTTCTGTGGGTGCATACCCAAAATATTCTTCAACACAATAGCCGAGGTTTTAATCCTCGGGTGTGAAGATTCAACAGGGCCAAACAAAACTTTAACTTGCCCTTCAACATTAGAGGCTACGTCACCTATGCCCCGAATACAATTCGGAAAAGAGCCCATATTTAATTTAACCTGCCCTACCAAATAAGTGGAAACAATGCAACCTTGTGAACCTGTGTCCAATATAGCACGGACAACAACAGAGGTCCCCGTGGGTCCCCAGACCCTAACAGCAACCGTTGGTAGGATAACGGTCTCAATGGGGGAGGTTGGCGTTATAGGGCAGGGGTCAATGACCTATTGTTGCCTGGGCGGCGACCGTTGGCCAGGACCAGGCAAATCAAAATGGGGGTGCGGCTTGAAGTCCTCAAGGGCGCGATGACTCGATCCGCGCGCCATCTGTGGGGGGTCATAGTGACGCACCCGCCCAAAACGAGGTGGGCGCGAGTCAAGGCGGGGACGCTCCGCCAAAGGAGGGGAATACCTGGGGCAGCAGTCATGGTGCTGGTGACGCTGAACAGCACATTCAGGTGCGCGAGAGAGAGGAGGCGTGCGCACGCTACGGTTCTCCAAGCGGGTGAGCGGCGATCAATTAAGCGAGGCGACTCTCGGCTACGCGCCGGTGAGCCTCGGCTGCCACCTTCAAAACACCCGCCACCCGCATGGTTGGACAAGCGGCCTACCTCTCTGGCATTCATACAGAGAATGTCCAAATGCTGTCCTCCACAGTGAAGACAGGGGCGAGAATTTGGGCAGTCTCGCTGGTAGTGGGACCCCAAACAAGAGAAGCAAAGGCGGCGGGCATTCGCGATGCGCCTACGAGAGGCGACATGCAGGTCCAAGAATGCCCTACAACTGGCCGTTCTGTGCCCCGTGACCTTGCAGTAGGAGCACTCCACTGGGCTCTGCGTGACTGCAAAGCGAGGAGGGCGCCGGTCAACACTGGCTCGGGTGTGAACGCGAGCCTGCTCCTTGACCTTGGGCGGCTGCGACTTAGCCGGCGTGTCACCACCGGAGTTGTCCAAGACCCGGCACTCATCCTCCAGGAACTTCTCCAGGTCAGCAAAGGGGGGCAGATGGGTCGCGCTATCCCCACCAAAGCGCTGTTCAAAACGCGACCTCAGGTCGGCAGGCAGCTTCTTCAGCACAATGTGCACCAATAGATAGGACCATTGGTCCACGGGCAGGTCAAGGCACTTAAGTGCGTTGATGGCCACCAAAAGCGGGTTCAACAGTTGGGTGCGCAACCCAGAGACCCGGGTGAGCGTCGGCAAGCCCAAAATCTGCTCAATGTGCGTGTCGGCGAGGCCACGCTTATTATGGTACCTACGGGTGATTAGGTCCCGAGCCGTCTGGTACGCCTCGTCAGACACGGGCAGATGCTGGATGAGGCCCTTAGCCTCCCCATCCAGAACCGACATTAGATAGGCCAACTTTTGTGCCGGCCGAAGGTCAGCCCTATCATTGACTAGGCTGTCGAACAAATTAATGAAGCCCAGGTAGCTTCCTAGGCAGCCATCAAAATGGGGGAGGTCCAAAGTAGGGAGCCTACTCACCAGCCCCGGTGCTGACCTAGGAAGCTCCTGCTTCAGGCCGGGTTGCCCTTCCCTATCGGCAACTAGTTGTCTCGCAGTATTGGAGACAGCATCATACAGGTCTAAGACCTGGGCATAGTCTTCGCTGACCTTATTTCGCTGGTCAGCGGTGAAATCATTGATTGACACTTCAAGACAGCAAGTGCTGAAAGTGCGGAATTGCTGTTCCACACTTGCCAGGCGATCATCAATCCGCTCGTACCTCTGAAGTAAGGCCTGCTGGCGATCAGGCCGGTTCACTAAAGCATTGGCCGAGGCAAACCAGCGCAAATCTGATGCAATGGCACCAGCAGCCGCACGCAAGTCCTTGATAGCTGACATAATCAAAATTTCAAAAGAGCCCGGACAAGCGTTAAACAATATTAACAATCAAAACTTAATTTTTCTCAATTCTTTGAAACCAACAAAGTATTAGCCTGTTTACTGCAAGTGCAGGCAAGTGACAGGTATTTACTGCCCAACAAAATTAAAGGTTTCAGTATATTGAAACAAACACAAAAGTTATCAAAGTTATAACTTATAACAAATTAATAAAGTTGAAACTTCAACTTAATTAATTAATTATTTGCAATAGACAGACTAACTGTGTTATTTATGATATACAATAAGAAGTAAGCACAGAATATGTGTTACCTAACAATATTATCTTTATATTATAACAAAACAAAGTTTATTAATGTGACCCGCCCAAGTGGCAAGGTCAAGTTGGTTGTTATGTTTATGAATATATGCAATAAACTAAATTTACTAAATTTATTGATACATACAGCTGTTATGTATCCAAACAAACTGACTTATTAATGCAACAACAAATTTAAGTTAGATTTTCCAACAATACAAATCAACAATTACTGATTGAGGTTATGTGACAATGTGTTTCAAATTATCTAGGTCAACTTATACAATTAAATATTATGTATTTTAGACAATAACTGACCTGACAAACACTACAATACTGTCTACAAGGTGATAAGATACAAGCTCATACCAATCTGAGTTTATACTAAGTAATGCAACAGCGGCTAAATTTCAACTACGCTCTGCTACCAAAAATATGTCTAGAATTACCGTAGCCAGGCAGGAGGGTGTATCAGAAGTACGCAGTGGAAGGTGTAATACATCCACCTGACCACGATAGACAATGTATCTAAACACCTTCACTGTGGTAGCACAGCGATGAATTATAATCATAACTACACTTAATATTAATAAAATGTCTTACCAACTCTTAGTGATGTTCTTGAGTGGAGTCCTGGAGGCAAGCTAGATACACACAAGACTAAAATTGGCCAATATTAGCAAGTGAATTATCTTTACTTTACCAGACTCTAACGCAGCGTCTTCAATGCACGATGCAAGTTCACAGGATTCGCAATTTCTCCTTGCAAATGTCAATGAATAGTTCACAATGTCTTTTATCACAATTTACCGTTGCCAGCACTAGATCAGGCGGCATTCAAGGCGGTTTACTCTATTTAGTTCAATTAATCAATTCACACGAAATGCAAAAAGGTGTGCTCACAATAACTTTTCACAAAATGTTCAATATGTCACAAACCGTGCCGGGAGTCAAAAAAGCGGCAATTTAATAGATTTCACAACTATTCGCGTAGCTACAATGATGTGCTCTTCAAAAGGCGATCAATTATTTTTCATACGAGTCGACAACGTGGTAATTTTTCAACGCAAGGAGGACGGAAGTGACAGTTCAGTGTGACCATTGTCAGAAATTTTCAATAGACTAAACAAAATGTTACTCAATCGATCTAATCGATTTGACTTATAATAAAAACTAATTCTATTTCAAACACTTATGATATTTCAAAAAATGTAGTGGTGAATTATTTTCTATAAATAATATGTTTATCTTTTTGTAACATATTACCTACGAAATAATGTTTTCTACTTATTGAAAATATGGGAACATATTTTAATTATACTGGCATCTATAATGTCTTACGTCAGTTATTTTGACATGAAAACAGTCAAATTCATAGACTAATATGTCAAATTGCTTTTTCACCTATGCTAATATCGCTAGTCTAACCAGATATGACAGAATATTAGCTTTTCCATAGTCTGACCGCCATAGCCCAAAGGGAAAGCGATATTGTATGGTTTAGACCAGTAAGTATCGGTTTATTGGAGGGTACTGACTCCCCGTAACGACGTGGTGAAAGATCTTCATGACAATTGGGACCGACGGCTTAACGTAAGTACTCTTTGAAGCACCGGCGATAATTAACTAATTTACTACTATTAATATGATTAAATCATGTAACGATCACAATACTTAACCTCAAAATATTTAATGTCCGATAGCTAAGAACTGCCACCGAATATCGTATTCATTTTTTCCTAATTTAATTAGGAGTATATTTACTATGTTTTACTGGTCAAATCATCGAGAAGCAAACTTAGCCCATCTTCCATACAAATTTAGTCATTCTCCTTTTGGGACCGGCCGTATAAGCTATCTTGGGAAATCGGAGTTTGTTTCCCATTCTGACCATACTTTGGAAGAGCTTTTCCGTTTATGTTGGAACGATGTAGGTAATTCTTTTCAATTTTTTGGGCGAATTGGAGGAGATATAGCCGGAGCGCGGAACCGGGGCTCCAAGGGTAGGTTTTGGATCGCAATTGGGACAGCGCTAGGATGATGATGATGATGATGATGATAATGATGGAGGTTGATCTTTTCGTTGCAAAGGACCCGAGAAATTTATAGTTAAACCAGAAGCAGAATCTTAAAAAGAGCTTAGATAAGCTAGTGCAACATATCCAAGCAACAGGCTACTGAAAGGAGGAAGAAAAGTGTCTGGTCAGGGAAACTCATTCGGTCTGTTTCATGCTAACGATTTAAAATACACGCCAAGGCAAAGGGCAAGCGACTATTAACAATTATATAACGAAGCGATAATAATTTTTTGTCCTCAAAAGTTTGGCATTTGATTATACAGACCTCAAAAATAAAATCGGATCCAGATTATTTTTCTTAGGAAAAAAATAAGCTTGAGCATAATTTTGTACGAAAAATTTAAAAGTCTTCATAAACATTAAGTTAATTTCCTGCTGTGGCTTAAGACGGTGGTCGAAAATTTAAACAATTTTTGTCCTTGTAATGCAACATAACAATAGGATATATCAAAAGTTATTTCAAATTTAGTTCTATGAGTATGAATTGAGGTGATTGTGTTTAATTTGAGGTTTAAAAAAAAAGTAAAATGATCTTAGAAAAATCTAAGCAATGTCTTTATTTCCTCATTTACCTACAAAGGCTTGCTTTTTAATCAAGTAATGAAGTGTAAACGGATTCTACGTTGCATTTTTATTAAAAGATAACGTTCACTTATCTTTAATTAGAGTATGAATTGCCAAGATATTTAAAAGAAAGTAAAAATATTTTCCATATTCTGAAACTAACTTAGGCGTAGATTTTAATGATAAATGCGAATTTAGCGATAGCCTATTTTAGATACTAGTAATACAGAGAGACTCCAGTTTAAAGGCACAGCATAAACCAAGGACTTTTCGAAATTACGTGCTAAAGTATAAAGTTAAAAGCTGTAGAGTACGTTTTTTTACACATATAACAAAATATACTATATCGAAGCAAATTTACATAAGGCATATATAGTTTAGTTGTATAATTAGTTTTATTTCATTGTACATAATTATGTTACTCCTACTTGTCTGAATAAAATAGCAGGCATACTCCACAAAAGATTTATATACTTATAACTTCTAACTGACGATTTCCACACTTTTATGATTTGTACACTTACAATTTTAATGCAACGGATTTCAGCAAAGTAATTATTTATTATATTGCACGTTTCGCCACCTGCGGTCATAGGATGACACTTTACCTGAACTAATAGTAATGAAATCGATTTATCTCACCAACAATGTTTAATATTCACCTGCAAAACAAGGGCAGCCAAGATCAAAACACAACGGCTCTTTCTGCTGAGCTACAGAATCCCAAAAACATAGCATTATCCACCTAGTTTCATGTTCCCTTTAATTTACATTCTAACACGAAAAATATTTGATACAAGTCCCTGCATAATTTGTCCCTATGTGAACCTCATAGAAAATCCTTTCGTCGATTTGAATTGCAAATTACTAGCGGCCAGGGGCAGGCTAATCGTTGTCTTTCTAAACTTGGCACCCCACTTAAAGTTACGTGATAAAAACATGGTTTCTCCTCTAAGTCCCTGAAAATTCAGATTAGCAGGCCAATTTGGGGAGTTGTGGCCGGATTGTTAGACAACCCCGTCAAGTGGCTACCAAGTACTGACCGAAACTTGGCCGAATTTCACTAGCTTCACTACTTTGGCGGGTTGGGTCGAAAACTTGTGTGTGTATAAAATTGGTTATCTACATTGCTCTGATATTTGTTAGGGAGTTTATTATTGGATAAAAATATATATTTTATTGGTTGCTTATGATTGCCTTCTGTAAATTTGCTTCGATATAGTATATCTTGTTGTATTTGTAAAAAAAGGTCAATGTGATTGTAGTCAATGTAACTAATGATCGACTCATCTAGTAGTCTTGTATTTTTAAAGGATCTCATCGATATATACTTTCCAAGAAATGAATCTCAATAATATTTCATTTCGGCATTTCTATCATTGTACGTATATATTTTTGAAAAATGCAGGTCATTAATTTCACATAGGGTTATCAACTTGGCATATTTATATTTGTCATAACTGAATTAGATAACTTACAACAAGTACTGGAGAAAATAACTTGGTGGCGCTATGCAGACCTGTTTTCACACATGCCCTTTTAGCTAGTGTGCTTAGTGGCTCAGATGGACGTGGACGGAATAAGATCAGATTATTCCGTCCACAAGAGAACTTAAGCCACTGCCGGAAATTAACCGAAATCAATATTATTCGATGAAGCTAATTGCTTAAAACTGGTACCAATCAGGTTCAATCATTTAATTTGAATTCGATGGACCGATCGATAGCAATCTTTGGCATCATGTGCAAGCAAAAGTAACTAAATAATAAAATTATATCAAAACTAAACTTCAGCATCTCACAAACTAACAAGCGACCCTACCTCTAGACCTAGAACAACATCACACAATCTCAAACCACTCAATGTAGTCTCAAATGTCTCCACAAAAATAGCTTGAAGCCTAACCTGTCTTTGTTTGCGTCAGACAAAAAAGCCGAAAGTCGTCCACCGCAGCCTCTTGGCCTACATACGGCTCTGATTGCGAGACTTGGCAAAGTTGGCACAGATTCAAATACAAGCCAAAGCCTGGAAATTTATTCAGCAAATAGAGTTTGTCTCTTAACCAAAAATCGCCGACGGAAAATCGTACGCCGTTGTATAATCGGTGTTATGTGATGTGTTATTGGTTTTAAACTTTCTGCTTTTGCTAATGGTATGTGAACTGTGGAGAACGCATTTGTTTAAGTGCTTATGTCGTTATTGCCAGCTCATGATTTGAATTTAGGCTGTCCTGCTTGAGGTACAAATTGTGTCAATGTCAAAATCATTTATTCATCTAGGTCACAAGGTGACGCTTATGAACGTCATTTTTTTATCGAATTACTTAATGCTTCTACATTTACATTTACTGCCTCGTTCGCAAAGCAGTAGGTAGAACCACGAGAAAGAACGGGCAGTAAAACTCGTGGCCACTCTTTTGAATCGCCAATAATATTAATACCTTATTAAGGTACATATGTATTTTATTTTTGTAAGGAGCTGCAACTGTTTCACATTGTACTTAATTACTTGTAAATAGTAATTAGTTACAGACATGTGAATGAAATAATATGTTATTTTTTCTGTCATGAAGTTTTACAGCACAGAACGTTATGTGAAATATGACTAATAAAATGAAGAAGTTATATTATAATACAAATTGAATGATGAGGTAAATCGAATAATTCTGTTTCGCCAGGCTATCTATGTATTGCCAACATAACGCACTAGTTATTTTTACAAACAGTTGAAGTTTTCAGGAACAGTTTAGTGTAGTCAGCCTTATTTCATTTTAGCAGCATTTCACGCAGCCTATATGGTCATTTGATGTAGGAAAAGGCGGCTGATCGTAAGATTTGGCAAATTAAGTAAAGAATATTGCAACAATAACGAAAATCTTTTGATTCAAAAACCTTGTGCAATTGATACCAGCTTTTAATACATATCTAATTGAAACCAGATATCTATCCAACCAACTAATCCAAATCTCAGTTAGCCGAGAACTTTTAAGATCATAATGAATCGAAGATAAACACATAAAATGGAAAGGATAGTATCTAGAAAATGTTTTTAATCTTCAGGATATGTGTGTGGCACAAAAATGTGTCGTGTATTTGTCAGTAAATATGTCTCGGCGATCAAACAAAGTATCCGCTAGAATATTTGCTCGAACCTTCAAGATTCTTGTATCGCACAAGTGATACTGAGTGGCTAAAGTTAGAAGGGAAAACGATTTATAGAAAAAATAGAATGTTAAAGCAGAATCTGCTGTTCATTGTAATCATACTAATCATCTGACGGCTGGTCCTAATGTCCAATCTATCGAAGGCTCAGGCCACTGGAGATAGATATTTGTCGTAAACTCCATTCAAAATATGTCAGGAATATTTCTCAAGATGCCAAATCTATGGATCAAATTTTGGGACCGGCCCTAAGCTATCTTGGGCAATCGGAGTTTGTTTCCCATTCTGACCATACTTTGGAAGAATTAGCTTTTCCGTTTATGTCAGAACGATGTAGGTTGTTCTTTTCAAATTTTTTGTGCGAAGTGGAGGAGATACAGCCGGAACGCGGACCCCGGGCTCCAAGGCGTAGGTTTTCGATCGCAACTGGGACAGCGCTAGGATGATGATGATGATGATGATGATAATGATGTAGGTTGATCTTTTCGTTCCAAAGGGTCAGATAAATTAAGTTAAACCAGAAGCAGAATTTTAAAAAGAGCATAGTTAAGCCAGTGCAACATATCCAAGCAACAGGCTACTGAAAGGAGGAAGAAAAGTGTCTGGTCAGGGAAACTCATAATCGATTTTAAACTTTCGCGATTTGTATACATCATTCAATTTTATTTTAACCGGGTCTTATTCGCGATATTTAATTAAAATTTAAGGTATAAATACCTATGTTTTACCGACGTTTCGGCCGTCTTACAACAGCCTTGGTCGCGGCAGGACTGATGTCATCTCAGCGTCGTCCTTGTGAAGCGCGGGTTTCGCCAGCTACCCTAACTTGTATTTTATTTTTATTTTTATCCGAACTGTCGGTACATCGACACACAACACTTATGACGTCTACACACTGATGAGCTGTGTTACTCATTCGGTCTGTTTCATGCTGCCGATTTAAAATTCACGCCAAGGCAAAGGGCAAGCGACTATTAACAATTATATAACGAAGCGATAATAATGTATTGTCCTCAAAAGTTTGGCATTTGATTATACAGATCTCAAAAATAAAATCGGATCTAGATTATTTTTGTTAGGAAAAAAATAAGCCTGAGCATAATTTTGTACGAAATAATTTAAAAGTCTTCAAACACATTAAGTTAATTTCCTGCTGTGGCTTAAGACGCTGGTCGAAAATTTAAACAATTTTTGTCCTTGTAATACAACATAACATCAGGATATATCAAAAGTTATTTCAAATTTAGTTCTTTGAGTATGAATTGAGGTGATTTTGTTTAATTTGAGGTTTTAAAAAAAGGAAAATGATCTTAGAAAAATCTTAGCAATGTCTTTATTTCCTCATTTATCTACTAAGGCGGGCTTTTTAATCAAGTAATGAAGTGTAAACGGATTCTACGTTGCATTCTTCATTAAAAGATAACGTTCACTTATCTTTAATCAGAGTATGAATTGCCAAGATATTTAAAAGAAAGTAAAAATATTTTCCATATTCTGAAACTAACTTAGGCGTAAATTTTAGAGAATACAGAGAGACTTCAGTTTAAACGCACAGCATAAACCAAGGACTTTTCGAAATTACGTGCTAAAGTATAAAGTTACGAGCTGTAGAGTACGTTTTTTTATACATATAACAAAATATACTATATCGAAGCAAATTTACATAAGGCATATATAGTTTAGTTGTATGATTAGTTTTATTTTATTGTACATAATTATGTTACTCCTACTTATCTGAATAAAATAGCTAGCATACTCCACAAAAGATTTATATACTTATAACTTCTAACTGACGATTTCCACACTTTTACGATTTGTACACTTACAATTTTAATGCAACGGATTTCAGCAAAGTAATTATTTATTATATTGCACGTTTCGCCACCTGTGGTCATAGGATGACACTTTACTTGAACAAATAGGAATGAAATCGATTTATTTCACCAACAAGGTTAAATCTTCACTTGCAAAACAAGGGCAACCAAGATCAAAACACAACGGTTCTTTCCGCCAAGCTAGAGAATCCCAAAAACATAACATTATCCACCTAGTTTCATGTTCCCTTTAATTTACATTCTTACGCGAAAAATATTTGATACAAGTCCCTGCATAATTTGTCCCTATGTGAACCTCATAGAAAATCCTTCCGGCGATTTGAATTGCAAATTACTAGCGGCCAGGGGCAAGCTAATCGTTGTCTTTCTAAACGTTAAGCCCCACTTAAAGTTACATGATAAAAACATGGTTTCTCCTTTATGTCCCTGAAAATTCAGATTAGCAGGCCAATTTGGGCAGTAGTTGCCGGCTTGTTATACAACCCTGTCAAGTGCCTTCCAAGTACTGACCGAAACTTAGCCGAATTTCACTAGCTTCTCTACTTTGGCGGGTTGGGTCAAAAACTTGTGTGTGTATAAAATTGCTTATCTACATTGCTCTGATATTTGTTAGGGAGTTTATTATTGAATAAAAAATATATTTTATTGGTTGCTTATGGTTGCTTTCTGTTATTTGGGTTCGATATATTTTATTGTATTTGTCGAAAAGGTCAAAGTATTTGTTGTCAATGACACTATTGAACGGATCATCCTGTAATCTTTTGTATTTTTTATGTCTAATTCATATAAACCTTCCAAAGTCAAAGTCAAAATCATTAATTCATCAAGGTCACAAGGTGACGCTTATGAACGTCAAGTTTAAAATTAAATTACTTAATGCTTCTACATTTACATTTACTGCCTCGTTCGCAAAGCAATAGGTAGAACCACGAGAAAGAACGGGCAATAAAACTCGTGGCCACTCTTTTAAATCGCCAATATTATGGTACATATTTTTATTTTTGTAAGGAGCTGCAACTGTTACACATCGTACTAAATTACTTATAAATAGTAATTAGTTACAGACATAATACTTAAGCAATTAATGCAGTTACTAAATTAAGTGCTTTAGTTAGCCTTCCAATGTAAATATTGTTTAACAGGAGAAAGAAGAGAAATTAATCTCACTAATATTTGATTTTGGCGTTATATCATTGCTCGTAGGTACTAAGTTACTTTATACAAGTCTTACATTAAGATTGTTTACTATTTACGAATTAGAGACAATAATTTCTCTCTCGACGCCGATAGAAACCTAATTTCAACTCTACAACAACTTACCTACTGATAAAGCAGCAACGGTATGAAACTGGATAACTTTACAAAACAATACTTCAGTATCTCACTAACTAACAAGCTACCCTACCTCTAGACCTAGAACAACATCACAGAATCTCAAACCACTCAATGTAGTTTCAAATGTCCCCACAAAAATAGCTTGAAGCCTAACCTGTCTTTGTTTGCGTCAGACAAAAAAGCCGAAAGTCGTCCACCGCAGCCTCTTGGCCTACATACGGCTCTGATTGCGAGACTTGGCAAAGTTGGCACAGATTCAAATACAAGCCAAAGCCTGGAAATTTATTCAGCAAATAGAGTTTGTCTCTTAACCGAAAATCGCCGACGGAAAATCGTACGCCGTTGTATAATCGGTGTTATGTGATGTGTTATTGGTTTTAAACTTTCTGCTTTTGTTAATGGTATGTGAACTGTAGAGAACGCATGTGTTTAAGTGTTTTTATGTCGTTATACCTGTTCAGGATTCGAATTGAAGCTTTCCCGCTTATATTAAAAACTAGATGAGCCGCGGTTATACCCGCGTTATTTAACGCTACTGTTCCCCTCTCGTGGCTTATAGCGTGATGTTTTATAGCCTATAGCCTTCCTCGATAAATGGGCTATCCAATACTGAAAGAACTTTTCAAATCGGACCAGTAGTGACTGATATTAGCGCGCTCAAACAAACAAACAAACAAACTCTTCAGCTTTATATATTAGTATTAGATTAGATTGCGTAATTGAAATGAAATAGGTAATTTTTCCAGCATATCAATAGCTAAGGGCAATCAGTATTGTTTCATTTTAGCGGCATATTCCGCAACTAATGTGTCATCCTGTGCAGGTAAAATACGGCCTACCGCAGGCTTTTCCAAATTAGGTTTAAAGTATTTCAATGCTTCCGGAAATCATTAAATTCAAAATCATTTCATAATTAATACAAGCTATTAGTCCACAATTGAAACCAGATCTATTCAACCAACAAGATAAGCACATAAAAATGGAAAGGACAGTATCTGAAATTGTTTTTAATGTTCAGGATATGTGTGAGGCACAGAATGTGTGTCGTGTATTTGTCAGTAAATATGTCTCGGCGATCAAACAACGTATCCGTTAGAATATTTGCTCGAACCTTCAAGATTCTTGTATCGCACAAGTGATACGGAGTGTCTCAAGCTACAAGGTAAAGCGATTCAAAGTAAAATCAAAATTAAGCAGTTTCGGCTGTTCATCATAATCATACTAAATCATCTGATGGGTGGTTCCAATATCTAATCAATGGATGGAGTAGGCTACTAGAGATACATAGATATATATAATAAGACGACTACCTATTTCTTCCTTTCACAAAGGTAAACTTAACAGTTTCCCTGTCCCGTGTATCATATATGATTCATAACAATTGATTTTCTATTGTGTCTCGCGCCGGACAGCGAATGGGTTAATTTTAGATAGCACAATACAGATAGTTACAACAATAAATTGTTACTTCTTTGTGAGAGACTGGTGTCTATAGTAGGTAAAACCTGTGCTACAGATCACGAGGCTCCCACCTCTTAGACACATGATCGTTGTAATTTAAACATTTGCTTACTACTTAATCTAAAATGTACATACATACATACATAGACTCACGCCTGTTTCCCCGAACGGGTAGGCAGAGGCATATTAAACGCCCACTTTTCGCCAGTGTTTTGATCCCACGTAATAGGTGGCGAGCCTATTGCCGCTTATCGCGATATTTTGTTTGCCAGAGCCTCGTGCGTTGATCGGCAGGTGCACCACTTGCAGGTGAGGTTGGCTTGGGACCCTAAGTTCTTGGTGGGAACCCTATGCTCTATCTAAAATGTGATTTTCAGAAATAAAGTACCTACGTAACAAAAATTTTAAATTTGTTATTAAGTATAACTAACATGCATGTGTGTGTAAGTGAGTGTATCTATGTGAGTGTATGAATGTAAGTGTGTAGTTGTGTGCATGAATCTATGTGTGTGTGCGGTTGTGTTGTAAATGTTTATGTATACCCACAACATATTGAACGTGCTAAATTTATTTGAATAATCGGAATGAGTAGATTTTCATTCTCCTCGTATGATAACTTTTGCAACCATGATGTCAAATTTAGTTTTAATTTGTATTCATTTAAGCTACATATAGTAAGGAAGAAATTAATTTTATTGTATAAATATGGCGTAACCTCCGTTCAAAATATGTCAGGTATGTTTCTCTAGTAGCCAAATCTGTGGATAGATCAAATATTGTGACCGGCCGTAAGCTAACTTGGGCAATCGGAGTTTGTTTCCCATTCTGACCAGATTTATTGGAACAATTAGCTTTTCCGTCTAGGACGGAACGATGTAGGTTGACCTGTTCGTTCCAAAGGGTCAGATAAGTTTATCATCATCAGCCCTTTATACTGTCCCACTGCTGGGACGGGCCTCTTCTCACTATGAGAAGGGTAAGGCCATAGTCCACCACGCTGGCCAAGTGCGGGTTGGCAGACTTCACATGTCTTTCGAGACTATTATGTAGAACTGTCAGACATGCAGGTTTCCTCACGATGTTTTCCTTCACCGTTTAGCAAGCGATTAACAATTTAATACGCACTTAATTCTGAAAAGTCATTGGTGCGTGCCGTGGATTCGAATCCGAGACCCTCTGCGTACCAGTCTGTCGGTCTCAGTATACAGCCTTTGTGGATGTGTTAAGTAGTAGCAGAGTTTCATAAATAAATTAGATAAGCTAGTGCAGCATATCCAAGCAACAGGCTAGTGAAAGGCGGAAGAAAAGTGTCTGGTCAGGGAAACTCATAGGTCTGTTTCACGCTGTCGATAAAAATACACGCCAAGACAAAGGGCAAGCGACTATTAGCAATTATATAACGAAGCGATAATAATTAATTTGTCATCAAAATTTTGGCATTTGATAATACAGATCTCAAAAAAAAAATCACGGATCCATATTATTTTCCTTAGGAAAAAATGAGCTTGAGAATAATTATATACGAAATAATTTAAAAGTCTTCATAAACATTAAGTTATTTTCCTTCTGTGGCTTAAGACGCTGGTCGAAAATAAAAACAATTTTTGTCCTTGTAATCAACGACGTAACAACCAACGGAACGGATATATCAAAAGTTATTTCAAATTTAGTTCTTTGAGTATGAATTGAGGAGATTGTGTTTAATTTGGGGTTTTAAAAAAAAGCAAAATTATCTTAGAAAAAATCTTAGCAATGTCTTTATTTCCTCATTTACCTGCAAATGCGGGCTTTTTAATCAATTAATGAAGTTTAAACGGATTCTACCTTGCATTTTTCATTAAAAGATAATGTGTACTTATATTTAAACAGAATCTGAACTGCGTATATATTTAAAAGAAAAAAATCTTTTCATAATCTGAAACCAAATGAGTGTAGGCATCGATTTTGATGATAAATGCGAATTCAGTCTACTTTAAACACTAATAATCTAGAGTTCAAACGCACGAAGTGCACCAAAGCATTTCCAAAGTTACGTGCTAAACGATGAAGGATATATTATACTCCACATGACGACCGGTTGGCGCCGCGGGAGTGTAAGCGACTGCTACGCCGATGGTCGCGGGTTCGATTCCCGCTCAAGTCAAACATTTGTGTGCATGAACATGGATGTTTGTCTTGGTCTGGGTGTTTCTATGTATAATATGTATGTATTTACAAAAAAAAATATATATATATATGTATGTTTATCCATTATCTAGTACCCATAGTACAAGCTCTTAGTTTGGGAATAGATGGTGATGTGTGTATGTGGTAGAATATAATATGTATATGTAGATTTCGTTAACGGCGTCTCAAAATATTTTCTTTTTATATTTCAAGCATCAAAACATCGTGAGGCAACCTCTCAAAAGACATCTGCCTGGTGGACTACGGCCTTGCCCTTCACATAGTGAGAAGACGTCCAGGCGTTAGACAGTTTATAAAAAAAAGGCTGATGATGGTTTGATTAACGTTAATGCATATTCCATTCATACTTCTAGTGAGTGGTTGCATAGAGCAAGAAAATCCAATGTTACGAATGCGGGTACCTTCTAAGTGGATAATTTCAATAGGATGGTGAAAAGCGTATAACTTGGAGAGCTTATTGGCTAGGGAGCAGGAATAGTCACTAGTTTTACTTTTCTGCGTCGGCGGACGATACGGCATGAATATACGACAACTTTCTAAGTGGAAGTCACTCCACAGACTTATAATAACAACATCTTGGGACAGATAGAGCCTCACTATGACTGTTAGAAAATTGATAGACATTCTCATGCATATTTAAAGATACGAAGAGAAAGAGTATCTTACTAATCAGACTAATACTGCAAGATTGGCGTAGTGACGGCCACCTCGACACTTGACCCTGTGCACAGTGTTGTGGGTTTAGTTTTTCACGAGACAATACTTTTTGTGATCCATAAATTTCTATTCCTGGGAGCCTGGGATTACATTTTTAGTAGAATTTTGTAAAGTTCTCTGTGATATAAGATTAAGTCCTGATGTGGGAGCTATCTTTTTAAGACCCAACCAAATATTTGTCCTAAATGGGAATCAAACTCGTGTCCTCCGCAGTGGTCCTAAGGATCAGGTAGACCAATGTATAAAACAAAGGTAAAAATGATAGGCTGTATGGTTTAACAATAAAGCATAGGTTTGCTGCCTAAGTTTGCTGTTAGAAGTATATTCGATTACTAATTTAATAGATTTATTTTAGCGAATTGACTGCTAGCTACACTATTTACACCATATTATTATAACGAAGATATTATCAGAGCTGCAAATATTATGAGATAATATTTGCTGCATTAGTACTATCGGTGCAGCAAATATTTTCTTTAGTTAATTTAGTGTCTGCCTCGTTGGTCTCGCGGCATAACTGTGCGCGTGGGATTGGGAGGTCTCGGGTTCGATTCCCGGGTCGGGCAAAAGTGTTACTGGGTTTTTCCGAATACTCAGTAGCAGCCCGGAGTCTGGTGATGTGCCCGGTAACGGCAATAGGCTCGCCCCCTATTACGTGGGACTAAAATAAATCTGGCGAAATGTGGGTGTAATATTTACACCTCTGCCTACCCCTTCGGGAATACAGGCGTGAGACTATAAATAAAAATAAAATAATTTAGTGTAGTTACTTAATTAATCAAGTTTTATGTACTTTATACATTTTATCACTAAACTATACGTTTAGTGATGAAATATAACCGACGTAACATAAATATTGTCTAAGTAATCTGTCAGCATAAAGTGCATTACATACTACTACTACTCTTATTCTTATGATTAAGTAATTGTAAGAAGTATAGACAACAGTTGTTTATACTTCGCTGTTTACTTAGCTAAGCGGCGATAGCCTAGTGGTGTCCGTAACGGTCTGCCGAGACGATGGTCTCGAGTTCGATCCACAGGTACCCCGGGCACACACCTCTGACTTTACGAACTTATGTGTGTATTAAAAATGTGATGAGACACTATTTTATAAGTAAATAACTATACCTATAGATGGATAATCTTATATTGGACAAGTTCAAGTGATAGGTGTACGTTCGTAACACACAGGCCGATTGTTGCACTTTCCAATTATTTCACAAAACGTATCGCGCTCTCGCACATGCACGAGGTGGCCAATAAGACCCCTCTTTACTCTTTGTACCGCATTTCAAAATTTTACCTGTATGTATCGATATCCTAAAATATCGATGTTTTCTACCGGAGTGTAACAACACAAGTTTGTTACTATTTTTCTAGTGCGATTATTTTAAAAGTGCCGAAAAAATGGCAATTACGGGCGAAGAGGCGATGTCAACCATGCAGGTGCTTTTTAGAAATGTTTGATGTATAATTTAATAAATATAGATAATAATTCAATTAAAGAGGAAATTTTTGGAATTGATTTTTATAATTGCACGGGAAAATTTTCGTATCGCCGTATTAAGATAATTAATATACTTTAAAAGTGTTGGGAAAATGACATTTACAGTTTATGTCATACAATGGCCAAAAACAGATACCTCCCGTATCTGTTTTTGGACCATACATAATTGGTTATGGGTACCATTCGTTGAGGAAGTTCCTAATTTGATGAATTTTAATAAGTGTTTCATTTACGTGGGTTATATTTTGCGTCATTCTTAATTTCAATGGGGAAGTTGGTTAAAATGTTCTTCTCGCTTAGTCTCCTGTCACCAGGCTAATGAAACCAAAGGAGGACAAAGACACCAGAAGACATCAGGACACCGTGAGCACATTTTGCGTAAATAGTTGAAAATGCTCGGGTACTTTGAGATAACTTTTAAATTCAAGACAAAGACAACTGTCACATAAGTCTACTGTGACTACGTTCCTGTAAAGAAAACGAAACATCGGCTAGTACTAAAAAAGTTTTTTATAGATCATTTGGTTTATATCTCTTAACCCAATATTATCGCGATGGAATCCGTAAACCGTAGTTTGTATTAAAAAATTCTCTTCGTTTATTAACACGATTCAGACCCGTTACATAATTTTTAATATGTGTACAAATCGTGGTAGTTTAAAAGTAGTTTTAACCGTAGTTTGATCCCAATCAATAATGAATGTAGATTGATTACGAATTCCATGTTATTCTTCGGTGTGATACAGAGTCGTCCAATGGTGAAAGTGCAACGATACGTCCGTTCCAGCAATTATTTCAGTTTTGCTCACTCAAATAGAAAACTTCTTGAAAGCAACTTTTTGTTAGATAAAGCCAGAATGAACAACGAGCCTGATTTTATATACACAGGATTTAAACTACAAAGATTTTTGGCAAAAACGAAACAGTAAACTGTTTTAAGTGTCTATTGCAAAGCTCTGCGAAATGTTTTTGTAATTTGAATATGTGCTTAACAATTATGTTGTTGGTTGATTTTGTTTTTTATAGTTAACACACGTACACAAAAAATATGTATTTGGTTTGAAAACTATTTATTTTCGGCGATAATTTTCATTCCTCTTCGCTTTTTAAATTTAAATTAATAATTATGTTCTGTTGTGCCAGCAACACATTGATAGCAATTTAGCGCCAACTGGTTGTAATTACAGCCACATTGGAAAAATAAATGACTAGATTAATAATACGCACTTTACTTCGAAATGGTGACTCCGTGGATTTGAGCTCGTCTTGAGTTCGTTGAGCGCAGATCAGTCTGTGAGTCTCTCCCCTAAGTTATAGTCTAATTTTATTTATATATATCATATTATAATAGAACTAATACCAACCCGTCTGGCCAGCGTGATATAGTAGGCCAATTCCTCCTTTCAAAGGAGAGGCCTTATCCAGCAGTGGACTATTAAGGCTGATGTGAAGAATAGAACTAATGACATTTTTTATAATGCGTAATAAGATATACGTATTTTTTATTTTAATTATTTGTAGATACGTATTTTTTTCATTTTAATTAGATGTACCCACCTAATGATTAAATGTGTAGAAATTCCATTTTCCGTAAAAAATGCAGGCACACAGGCGTAAACTAATACAGGTACTTTTCAGAAATGTGTGGTGTATAATTTAATAAATGTACGTACCTAGTTGACCTGTTAAATTCCTGGCGCAGGCTTCAATTAATGAGGAAATTTCTATAATTACAAGGGAAATGTTCGTATAGCCGGATTAATTCATGGTGTGCTTTTTACGCTGTGGTTTGGTTGGTAAAATTTAATTATATGAGAGACAATATGATTCGAATGATTTTGAAATATATATGTGCATTTTTTTATTAATTCGTATCTGTATTAAGTTTGGGTATATTATAAAGTTACAAAGCAGTACCTACAAAAGATGCGATTAGGTCTGAAAATGGGGCGAATTTCTGTGTAATGTAGCTACCTAAATAAATATTTAATGGGTATCTAAGTAATTTCAAGCAGCGAAGCAACTACTATACAACGATGCCAGCCGCTAACCTAACCTAAAAAAACCGGCTGTGTAAAGGAGCTTGAACAGCGGGATAGCAGCCTAGGGCTACTGACCCTGCTGTACAGAAATGCCTAAATGCTAAGGACTAATCTAACTTGTTAACCTACACTATCCTAGAGTCGTAGCCTATCACCTATACCTAATATCCTATCCTAGTTATCCTAATCCTTATACCTATATGTATCCTAAACCTATCCTAACTTGTACCTAGTGTATAATGCGTATAGGCTTGGTGCTCTGTGGTATTCTGTGATACAGACCAGCACTTATACGCACCTATTACTAAGCGCCTAACCTATGGCACGTACTATCGTGGTACTACTGTGGTATGCTGTGATACAGACCTACGATTCGTTACATCATACATACATACCAGTACATCATAACGTTATATGCACATCATAGATCATTAAACAACTTTTTGACTAATGGCTATAGTTTCATAACATTTTTGTCTCGTGTCCCAAAAAGTTCACAAAAACACTTTCGGTTTCGTCTTTCAAGAGTGCCAAGGCTATTTTTTTATAGCATTAGTTTCGCACATACGAAAGAAACTATGCCACGTATTAAATACGGAACAACCCACATTAAATGGTCGTAAAACTTTAAAAAGTTTATCTGAACCTGCGACACTTTATGTTGAACTAACATGCTATGCTTGCATGACAGTCAACCATTCTGTTCAATGCCTAATTTTGTGGTACAATGGAAAAGAGGTTGTATTGCCCTTTTTGGTTTGTTGCTGGCAACTTTGTGTTGGAATGAATTGAATTTGGAATAAATATTTGAATGGCTGGCGTTGCATTCGATTTGGGTATTGTAAAATGTTTTGGAAACATGTAAATATGAATTGAGAACTGGGTTATGTATTTTGTTTTTTTGATCCATTTATCTGTCTTGTAAAAGAGTATGAGGTACCAAAGGCAATCCGCAAAATACACGCCAGAGAGTGAAGTTGCGGAAACACCCAGTGCTACCAATACCAATACCAAGGCAAACATGTTTATTTTTGAGATTTTTTTATTCCTTTATCTTCCTTTATAGTTATTAATTCGAATTGCCCACGAGCATAATAAAAATTAGTTCTGCTTACAGTCTATCAAAGTCAACTAGTGTATAAATTTATAACTAACCCGACATAAACCTTAAAAAAATTACTTGATCGTCGATGTCATTTACATGAGTGAAGCTTTTGGATGCTTCAGAAAAGTAACTATTACTCAAAACATAGATGATAATAAATTTTAAGAATACTTATAGTTGAAATAGTAACGACACGCACGAAAGGCGCGTCTTTTTTAGTAAATTGTGTACTTGGTAATTATAGGCTGTTTTGATATTCCTTATCTTCATCATGCGCTCTTTTGCAGTCCACTATTGGACATTGGCCGCTCCTTATCTCTGTGCAAGATAATGTAAGGTAGTGGTCGACACATTGTGTGGTGGATTTGGACAGACAGGTTTATACTGGGTTTGACGTCAAGTTATCCGTGTCTATCAGTTTGTCGTGTCTTCCGTGGAATGTGGATGGAATCGCTAACGCTTATAATTTGCCCCCGCTACTTATAAATTCTAAGGACCGTAGGTTTCTAGGTTTACGACTTTATAACGACGCGCTAAGCGATGAAATATGTGTTGTTACTACATGATTATGGAAATACTAGTACAGTGGCAGTACCTTACGTGTTAATTATTTAAAAATATAAAACTATCTGAATGCCAATAAGTGTTTTATAGGAACGGTTTGTTTTTTATTATTTTAAGATTAAATTAGTAGCCCACTTGCCTCAAAGTATTTCGGCTTTTAGATTTAGATTTTCGCTTTAGTAATGATTTTATTTAAAGGATCCATGTAAAATAACAGTATTTAACCTGCTGCAGTTCTTTAATATTTAGGGTTCCGTACATAAAAGGTAAAAACGGGGCCCTATTACTGCTATTACTAAGCCTCCGCTGTCTGTCAGCAGGCTATATCTCATATTCCGCGATAGCTAGAAAACTGAAATTTACATAAATTATGTATTTCTGTTTCCGCTATAACAACAAATACATAAAAATGAAATTCTCATACAATAAACGTGTTTCTTTTTTTTCCTATGTTTTGCTCAATAGTACTAGGTAACGGTAACAGGTAGATGCTTAAAATTTTCAATTGCAATATTAAGAGGGGGTTCCCATAGAATAAACGTGATTTATTTTCGTATTTTGTTGCTTAATATTACTAACGGTTACAGGTAGGCGCTTAAATTTTCACAGAATATTTAGTTTTATATTACCTTAAATAGGGCTCCTATACAACAAACGAATTTTTTATGCAATTTTTAACTCGATCTTTATAAACAGGTACACACATAAATATTTTCAAAAAAGTAAGTGTTTGGAAATATGTTAAATATAGAAATAAATACCCAATACATACAAGAAAACTTGCTTAGACAAATGATTGGTATCGCTTCGTAGAGTAGAGCGAGACCAATCATTAGTCTATGAAAACTTGATTTTCTTTTATAGATGATGGTTCATTCCCCTGTGGACAATCGTATAAGTTACACGTATTTAACGAATTCTCAATACTTTTCATATATCGTCAACCTTTGGCTAGCGACCGACCAATAGTAATCGCAGTAATAATGAAGTGCGTAGTGTGTAACAATAGTTTCGCTGATGGTGCGGGTGTTCAGTGTTCATCCTGTGGTAAGCACCTTGATTACAACTGTGCTAACATTACTGAGACTGGATGGAAAAAGCTGGGCGCCGACCGCAGGTCTTCCTGGAAATGCGCCCCATGCAAAGCAGTGTCTCCAGCTCCTACACCTATTAAAGAGCAAGTAACATTGGCAGCTGTTATGGACGAGATACGGCAGATTAAACTTCAACTCACCGGTCTATCTACAGTAATCGAAGAAGTTAAGAGCATGAGAAGTGAACTCGCTGAATTGAAATCGTCATGTCAATTTGCTAGTGATAAAATTGAAGAATTTTCTACCAGGCTAACTACCACAGAAAAAAGAGTCGATGACCTTGACCACAATTACACTACATTGGAGTCGAATATGAGGGATATTAAGTTGCAATTGTCTAACAATGAACAGAGAACGCGACTCAATAATGTGGAGATCAAAGGTATACCTTATAAGAAGGATGAAAATCTCTTCAGCATAATGGAAAAAGTTTGTGTTAAAGTAGGATATCAAGTACCAAAACTGCAAATAAATTATATATCGAGAATCCCATCGTATAACACCAAAGAGAAGTCCATTCTAGTCAGCTTTATAAATCGCTATGTTAAGGAAGACTTCATAGCGTCAGCACGAGCTCTGAAAACACTGCAGGCAGGCGATTTGGGATTTAAAGATTCACTTCAACGAGTATACGTAAATGATCATTTGAATGCAGAATCAAAAATACTGTTAAATAAAACTAGAGCATGTGCCAAAACAAATAACTTTAAATATGTTTGGGTCAAATTTGGCAAAATTCATGTCCGTAAAAACGATACATCTCGCACAATTGTTATTAGTAAGTTGGATGATTTAAACAAGATTGCTTAATAATTCTCAATAATGTCATAATTTTCAATAATATTTCAGATTTCCTTGAATTGTTTAAACTTTTATGTCGATCTTTACATCAAATCAAAATTTACAACTTTGTCGAAAAAAGGTTGAGTATCCCTATTGTACTGATTCTATTACTGTCTCACTCATGTGTTCATAACCGTCACTCTGTTCCATCTATATTAAAAAATGTAAAACATATGGCTGTCTCGCTCGCACTACAGCAATTAGCATCTATTGCATCCTTCCACTTCTCGCTCATGTTCGTACATGACTATAAATTTTATTCAAAATTGCGCGACTGTTTCTCTCATCCACCTACAATAATATTATATATTTACCCTCATTATTTTATTCTTACATTCGCTATCCACTGTCAATACTGTCATTGCATTATTTTAGTTATTAAGTTAATTTGTCAATGTAAAATGTTTTTTAGTAAATTGACGAAAATATGTCTGTAGCTGGATCAATTGTACACGGTAGTGTTGATTTAAATATTTTCTATCAAAACGTTCGCGGCCTGCGGTCCAAAACAACTATTTTTTACCGTAACCTGTGTCTGAGTTCCTACGATATAATAGTTCTGACGGAGACTTGGTTAACGGCTGGTGTAAATAACTCGGAATTATTTGATAATCGATACATTGTGTGGCGACGGGATAGGGACTACGAGCTTACAAACCAATCACGAGGTGGCGGAGTCCTTATCGCGGTACGAAAAGAAATAACGGCTAATCTTCAAACGAACTTCATGTCTACTGCGGAAGATCTGTGGCTAGTGTTACCTATCAAGCAGTCTAATAGTCGTGAACGGTGTAATTTGTATTTGTGCGTTCTTTACCTATGTAAACAAAACATGGGTCTAACGTTTTCTACTCAACTTACAAATTATTTAAACAAGTTAGTTGATATAATAATCAGTCACCCAGATGATAAATATTTAATAATTGGGGATTTTAACTTGAGCAAAATATCATGGCAACGTAGTAATTGCGATCGTGAATTATTACCTATCAATGCTAATAATTCAATTGACGAGTATTCCTTATTAGACTCGCTGAATACCCACAACTTAAAACAATATAATCATGTGAGTAATATGTATGGTAGGATTTTAGATCTTGTGTTGTCAAATGATTTTCCGTTCGTATCTGAGTGCAAGGATCCCTTAGTGCCAATTGACCCACACCATAAAGCGCTTACTATTGTAGTGAGATGTCTGGAAATGCCATCCTTACAAGCTGCGCCCCGAATAAGATACAAGTTTGAATCGGCTGACTTTGCTGCTATCAGCGACGAAATACAGAAAATTGACTGGCCTACCGAGTTTATGAACAAATGTATTGAAGATGCGGTAGATTCTTTTTATAAATTAATTAAGCAGTTCGTTCATAAATATGTACCGTCCTTCACCTTGACCTATAATAACACGTATCCGATATGGTACTCTGCAGCGCTTAAAAAATCTATAAAGGAAAAATATAAGTTCTTTCATAAACACAAAACATACGGTAATAGGTCAGATTTCGAAACGTACAAATTGTTACGAGAACGAGTAAGAAGGTTAGAGAGTGACTGCTACTCTAATTATATAACTTCTGTGGAAGATTCGATTAAAGAGAATCCCAAATACTTTTGGACCTTTATTAAATCTAGGCGTAAAACATCTAGTATTCCTAGCTCTGTGCAATATGGTGACGTAATAGCAAGCGATGGTAAAGATATATGTAATGTTTTCTCAAAATATTTCTACTCAACTTTTTTGCAGCCCGCACAAACACCAACAATAACTAGTCGCAGCGTGCATAATCATATCTCAACTTCAGACATTGGTAACATAACTGTTTATGACTCAGACATAGTTAAAATCCTAAAAAACCTTGACGTCAACAAGTCGGCAGGGCCTGATGATATACCCCCCATATTACTAGCTAGATGTGCCGATAGTATCTCAGTGCCTATAGCTTTACTCTTCGAGAAATCTTTCTCAGAGTGTGCCGTTCCATCAATATGGAAGTCTGCATATATTACCCCCATTCACAAAAAAGGTAGTAAAACGGATGTTACTAATTATAGACCGATCTCTAAATTATGTATATTGGCAAAGGTAATGGAAAAGATCGTATATAATCAACTATATGCCGCGTTGCGGAATTGTTTTAGTGGTTTTCAACATGGTTTTCTCAAGGGACGTTCAACAACTTCAAATCTTGTATTGATGAATGACTATATATCTGACGCCATGAGTAGAGGGAGGCAGGTCGATGTCATTTACACCGACTATTCTAAGTGTTTTGATAGAATTGACCACAATAGGTTAATTTGTAAATTAGAGCATATCGGGATAAGAGGAGACTTGCTAAGATGGTTCTCATCTTACATATCTAACCGCTCTCAAGCAGTTGTGGTCAATAACTACATTTCCAGCTGGGTTTTGGTGCCGAGTGGTGTTCCTCAGGGTTCATTGCTTGGACCTTTTTTGTTCCTCATATTTGTAAATGACATTGATCAATGCTTCCACTACTCTCAGCTATTGTGCTTCGCGGATGATATGAAGATTTTTTCAGCTATCACAGACATTACTGATGTTTACGCTCTCCAAAGTGACTTAACTCGTTTATCTGAGTACTGTGCAATTAATAAACTCGACCTAAACCCATCTAAATGCTCAGTTGTTACTTTTAGCAGAAAAACTAACGTCATTCCATCTCAATACTTTTTAAAGGGATTACAACTCGAAAAATGTCACACAATACGAGACCTGGGTATTACGCATGATTCGAAATTACTATTCCAAGACCACGTAGAAAATATTACGAAAAAGGCTTTTCAGGCATTAGGGTTTGTCATGCGTACGTCGTCCAGTTTCACACAGGCAAAAACATTCAAAATTTTATATTGCACATTTGTACGCAGCATATTAGAATACGCTAGTCAAGTGTGGAACCCTAGGTACGACATATATATATCCCGAATAGAGAATGTTCAGATGAAGTTTATAAAATATTTATGTTACCGTTTGAAACTGGAGTACAGTTCGGAAAATTATCTGAAACTGTGCGCTAGGTTCCACATCCTTCCTCTGGTTACACGCCGCAACATAGCCGATATGACTTACATTTTAAGTATATTAAATGGTACGGTTGACTGCCCTGATCTGCTATCAAAAATCTTATTAAATGTACCTGGCAAATTTACTAGACACCACAATCCCATTTACCTTCCATTAGTAACTACCAATTACCGGCAAAATGCATTTCTGTGGCGAGCGAGCAGAAATCTTAATTACGATTGTAAAGAAATAGATATAGATATATTTAACTCCAAAGTGGAATCAGTGAGACGGATGCTTAGCCTTAATTTTTTCACAAAACATAATAGTTAATAAAGTGTTAAACCTATCAATGACGTTATAATAGCCAATATGTTCACTGTTTGTATATACTATTATTTAATCGTGAAGACCTGTAATTGGCCATTTGTATTATATTCTGTTTTTATTTTCTACTATTTTTATGTGCTGTTGGTTTTCCAAAGATAAATAAATAAATAAATAAATAAACTTTAAACTTCAAAAATGACTTTCTACCCAAGGAAATTGAGGGAGATCTGAATTACTTCACTTGATGTTTATCGTTGCCGTTCATTCAAATAGCACAACATGTAGGTAAGTTGTTTTGAAAGGAATTATGTACTGCTTAATGCTTGAGCATTTTTAGTCATAGGTCCATCTGTTTTGCGATTATCTCATACTAGATGACCCCGCGGTTACACGCGCGTTATTTAAGACTACTGCTCCGCTCCCGTGGCTCATAGCATGCCTTCCTCAATTAATAGGCTATCTAAAACTGAAAGAATTTTTCAAATCGGGCCAGTAGTTCCTGAGATTAGCGCATTCAACCAAACAAACAAACTCTTCAGCTTTATACAGGCTGTTTGGCGCATAGACCGACACAATTTGTTGGGGGTTAGGGGATGGCATATCCTAGTTTTCACCCCAAGAAACCCAGGTCCTAAGTGTACCTGTACTCGAGATACGATTTATTTATATTTTTTATTTTTTTTCTGAATTATCACATTTAAAACGATATAACTTTTCAGTTTGTAGTCATATTTGCACTAGATAACTTTTATTGCATTCTTAGGGAATGCAATAAAAGTTATCTATACAAATTTTGTTCGAACTGACTTCCTCCGTTGCGAGTGCATGCACGACATCTTTTTCTGATATCGACAGTCATCATCCTTAGCCGCATTTCTTCTTTCATTATTTGAAAAGCGCTATTTATTATTTCTACTAAAATTTCCCTTATAGGTACTTCGGTTGCGTATACTATTTGTTCAGCGCGTCCCCACACATAAAAATCCAGGGGTATCAGGTCTGGTGACAGTGCAGGCCAAGGAATTGGGCCACCTCTACCGATCCAAGCATTTGGAAAACAATTGTCCAAATGCTTGGATCGGTAGGGGTAGCGGGAAGTCAGTTCGGACAAAATTTGTAACCATCTACACTAATATTATAAAGAGGAAAAGTTGGTATTTTTGTTTGTAATGGATAAACTCAAAAACTACTGGACCGATTTTAAAAATTCTTTCACCATTAGAAAGCTACATTATCTGCGAGTAACATAGGCTATATTTTATTTTAGAAAAAATAGGGGTCCGTAAGATATTTGGGTTTTTCGGGTACGCCAAGTAGTTCCCTCAGGACGCGGGTGAAACCGCGGGAAACGGCTAGTATTTTTTAAACCTAAACTATTATTTCATTAGTCTGACACTGGCGGTAGTCTTTTTTGTTTTGTGATTACATATTGAAAGATTTTAAGGCCATTTTGTACATCGTTAGAAAGGGTATTAAGTACAGATTGTTTTTAAAGTAATCGAAGTTCAAAAGAGCTTTTAGTTTTTTTTATAATTAATTTAGAATTTCATATTTTGCACTCATTACTTCATTTTTAAGAGTTTTGAAGCTTGACAATTACTTTTTGCATTTATTCCCAACAATTTATGTTTTTTTAAGAATAATAATACATTAGAGCATCCAATAAAAGTTATCTTGTGCAAATATGACTTCAAACTAAAAAGTTATATCGTTTTAAATGCGATAATTCAGGAAAAATGACAAAAAAATCGTATCTCGAGTACAGGTACACTTTGCATTTTTTCACTTTGGTGAAAAGTAACCTCCCCCTACCCTCACCTCCAAAAATTGTGTCGGTCCATGCGCCAAGCACCCTGTATATTAGTATTAGAACAGATTGACCATTCTTTGGTCAATGATTTGATATACCTAAAAGGTTGTTGTACCCACAATTTCAGCTATGTTTCATCGGACTCCTTTCAATAGAACTCGGCGACAGACAATGTAATGGAATGCTCAATAACTTGTAGCTCAGACAGAAATCGACGCTTCGGTGGCAAAATCTAGTTATAAATATAATTGGTTTAGGGGCCTTGCCATATTTTTTGTTTGTGAGCCCACAATTGCGATGTCACCATGGCAACATTTAATACGTCCTCCGAAAAATGTGGTATTGTGCATTCGATCAAAGCTATTATCTGGTTGGACTAGCAAGCGGACCCAAGAAAATGCTTTCAGTGAAGAGGCCACATATTACACTTAACTTTTATTTCTTGTCTTTGTATCGACCGTGTTTCCAGTAAACAATAACAAAGGTGGCATCCACGTGTCTTTCTAGAGCGACGTCTAATTTCAAAACGAAACCAACACCAAAACTAATCCAATACAAACAGTCCGTATTCACGTTGAAAATTAATCACACGTAATTTCCAATTTCATTTATCTGATTCCGTATAACACGAAATAGACGCGGTCGGACCGAGGTGAACACACGTCAGCCGCACACTTATGTAACCCTAATTCAGATTGCATTTTGCGGTTCCTCTCCTGCAACTAAACGGAATTTTGTATAAAGTACTGTAATTTACGTTTGAAACGGTGAATTATATGTTTAAATTTGTTTCCACGTGGTGATGTATTAATAATATTAAGTGTAGGAAGTAGGTATTTAGGAAGTGACTAAGGGAAATACTCGAAACAAATATTATATTTGGAAAATACGAAAAACTTGATGTCGAACCCTATGCCATTACATCTGGCTAGTGAGAATAGCAGGCCAAATCACTATCTACTCACAATGCTTTTGTGGCGCAATGAAGGCATAAGTAATCCATGAGCATAAGAAGGCAGCGAAAGACTGTATAATGATGATGTTTATTGTACTTATAAATCAAATAAATAGTAATTAGAAAATTTCCCCGTTCAGCTGTTCAACTCTTTAATATAGCAACACAAAGCTACAGGGTATTTCAAAAACCCTTCGAACGCCAAACGAGCTCAAAAGCGCAACCCGTCGAAAAGAGCACAAAAATTCACACTACGCCGGTTTTTCATTTCAGCAAGAGATAACAAATTTCGCGTCCGAAAATCTCGTTTCACGTACACTGTCGTTTATTTGAGTTAGCAAACAAACTGTGCCTTTTTTTGTCGGCAATGAATGAGGCGGCGTGGACGCGTGGCCGTCGAGTTTATACATTGGAAACTTTTTCGGTGTGAACAGCTTTGATTGTCAATTGTTTCCCATATCAGAAGAGCAGCCACACGTGCCTGTTCCAAATGTAAAACAATTTACTTAAAAGAGAATTTGATAATTGCTTTATTTTTTGCCTAATAGATTAGACGGCTATTATTATAGAAGAATCTGAGTTTAGGGAATCCATCAGCGAAGTATTGTTATAGTAGTGTTATTAGTCTGCTGCTGTCTTTATGTTTCAGTAAACTAAATATAGATATTACTTCCCCTCTCTTTCTAGTCTTATTAATGAGAGCCTTATACTGAGGTTAGTTTACAGCACAACGAAATGGCCAGCAATGTCGTCGATGTAAGCCAACGATTAGAGCTATTTTCAAATCAGATGATGCATGTTAACAGGGATGTACAAATGTTTGTGTCGTATAATTAATAGTTGACACAATCGCATCTCCATTCATAAATGTTCAGATGCCGCATGACATATAGCACTAGGTACAAAATAACATAACATAACTTCACGCCTTTTATCCCCGAAGGGGTAGGCAGAGGTGTATTAAACACCCACACTTCGCCAGTTATCTTTCGGTCCCAATGTACAAAATATGATTACAGATTAACCCCACGTTAAACAGAAAATGATTCATCCAATAAATCATTCATCAAAAACTCATCCATTTACAAAAAGGATGATCCACATTCAATTTGCATTCAACTATTATAAATTATAAAATAAAACTCAAAATTAATTAAACGCCATAATCCACAATGGTTCGTTCAAATATTATCCGTTTAATATGATATTGCAATCCAAACATATACCTACTCGCATTTCCGTTGTAAATATTGGAAGCCCCAAATCACCAGTTACTCGAAGTCCCGGGTACGTCACCCGGTATTAACAAACAGATAATCGTGATTCGAATACAAGGAAATATAATGGAGATGTTTGAATTGAATTAAAATTATACTTTATCCGGTTTCATTTTGTGTTTTACGAAAAATGATCGTATTTTTGTTCTTGACTTTATTTGGTAGATATTTAAGGGCTTCTTGGAACAGATTTCAATGTTCCCGTGATATAAGTGTAATGTTATATATTTGATCTAGGAGTATACAATTACTTGCTTCGAAGAGGGTCTGATTTATCACTGACTGATGTTCTCCTCGACGTGTCCGTCAACGGCGACCCTAAACATCTTTTCTGGCATGTGCTCAGATGTGGCTGGGAAAGTCAAACTTTGTTAAAAATACGCGATCCCAAATGGTACAGTAGAGCTGGCTGTTGGAGTTGTATGTATGTGTAATTATAATTAGGCTTCGGTCGAGTCTTTCATATTTGGCGTTTAACCAACATGATTTATCAACACAGACTGTAAACAGTTTCTTACGCGTCGTCTTTGGCTGTCGGTTGTTAGTCAGAAACGCAAGAATTTATACTTTGAGGTAAATAGTAGTTAGTAGATTTAGTAAAGGTTTGTAAAGTTTAGTATGTGATTGCAAATGTTGTATACATTTGCAATCACATACTCTTGAACTGAAAGCAATAAAACCATTGACATATACTCTAACGATAGACGTAACATTCCATATAAAAACATTGTACAAGCTGTCTTAGGTTTGACGTCTAATCGCACATGCGCAACACGCATGTGCACGTAGCGCCAATGGAATACAGCGCTTATTTATCATATTATAGCCAATCAGCTACGGCTGACCGGACATCTTACCAATGAGCAGCTAGTAGTACTCTAATGCTACTGGGTACTTATTGACATTTGTATAGATTATTTTCACAGAAGATCGGAAAATAGATAAGTTTTGTGCCTATTTATGAAAATAAAAGTAATTGCCGTGGTTTTATTTCAGTAATATAATAAAAACTATAATCATATTTAGTTACTTTTATTAAAAAAAAAAGAAAATGTATTCGTTGGCGTAAGTTCAAGACATGTGTCAGGAACGAGGAATTACAATTTTTAAAAGTTTAAATTTATCTTGGCATGAGGCTAGCTCAGAAATTTCTTATTATACATATAAGGCAGCCTTGTTTCGACAATCTGTTATAATGTCCTTTCTGACCACATAGTTCTATACACACATACATTTGGCAAATGGGACTATGCGCTACTATAAGTGAATCAAACATTAGGAAAAATCATTTTATGATGTAGTGGCCCGAAAAGCTTAGTCGATACAGCATTGACACGGTTCGTCGTGGTCGCGGGTTCAAGTCGTGCCCCAGGGATTTATTTTTATAGCTTTAAATAAATTGCAATTAAATCTACCCTAGCATAAGAAATGCTCAAAAATATATTTTAATACCTATTCCATTACCATCAAACACAATTCATTTCATAGGTCTTTGTCGTGGGGGGGGGGGGGGCTCAGTAACCGTGGATTGGGCATCCGTGGTGAAGCTAAGAGAGATCCCAGGAGTGGACGCTCCGCGTGGGCTTAGAGAGGCCTGCGCAGGATGCGTCCAACGATGCGGGTGCGGGGGACAGTTCTGTCTGTCCCTCGTAGACGGGCGCGGTCGCGGGAGAAGAGGCGTGTCGGTGTTGCGTTGCCGCGCGCCCTAACCCCCCTACCAAATGGGGGCGCACCATTCGATGCGTCGCGGTGAGGCCGCAGGGGAAGAGGAGATGCGGTGTTGCGTTGCCGTCCTCCCTATCCTCTGCGGCCGCTAGGTGTTTTGGCGGCGGAGCCCAACACCTTATTCCACCGCCAAGGGGGTTTTGTTCGGGGCCCGCCTGACTATCTGGTGGGCCAATACCCGTGTCGGAAGGTAGCGACGAATGCTTATGTGAATCCTACCTTACCCTCCGACACACGGTTACATGAGAAAGTCGAGGTGGTTTTTAGTGGAAACACCACATACTCCGGCTCACATTTCCCCCAAGAGTCGGAGATCCGAAGGCCACCTCGCCACCAAAAAAAAAAAAGGTCTTTGTCTCTTGGTTGGTCAAATAATAAAAATCAGGATGTTTGGCCTTATTTTTAATGGTCTTATATTGATTCAGTATATTTTTACGCATGTTTCTATAACTGCAAAATTATGTGTACTATGATGAAGTGAAGTGTACCTACTGTTTTTAAAGTACCTAGGTATGTGTCACAATTATTTTATTTGAAATATTCATTAATATAGTAATTACGATGAATATACTATAAAGAAAAACACAAATTAGTGTTATGCAAAATCAAAATGGTTTTAGAACATTAATCAAACTAAAACACTTTTAAAACCAATGCCTTCATCAAGTCTGCTCCTAGTCATATATTTTTACCTACAATCACTTGTAATCGATGTCTGCATAGTAGTTAGTCTATGATCGTAAATGACGTCACATAAAAATAAATAAATACATTGTTATGTGGTAATATGATATAATTAACTCTTTTTATTACTTAAATAATAAATAATATTAACTAGCGCTACTACAGATTCCAGTTCTGATTCTAATTAACCGATATATCGTCGTTACACAATTAATAAACGAAGCGGACCCATGCCGCAGGCAAGTCAAAGTGACACTAGATTTCTTTGCCGGTATGTTCATGCAAAGCATTTGAACAAAGTCAATGTTCTGAATGCTACATCTAGTACTTTAGTACATATATATCGATGAATAAAACCAATCCCTAAAATCATCAAACCATATATTATTACGTTCACCTTACGTCCAATAAGCCGACATTACATTACAGTACCAATACTGAGTCACGAATATTTTGGTACACTTTCATCAGTCACGAATACTCCGGTACATTTCCATCGCAGTAAGTCTGCTCTCGAGATGGATCCTCTATATTTGTACATGTGATCTTTGCAAACATTTAGCGATCTCTCACAATATTGAACGGTTGTTTGTCGACGTGTTTTATGAAAATCTACGTGAAACATACGCTGTTGTGTTAGCTCAAGTTTCTGAATGAATTTAAAAAAAGAAAAGAAAAGAAAATGTTTATTTTGCGCCCCACAGCAATGAATAACAGGAATTACAATAAAAATCAAATTAATATCTAGGAACTAAATTTAATCGGTAAGTACAATAAATAATTTGAAAGATTAGTGAGGCCAAAATTGGAGCCTGCCTCAGCTAATGCTGCGACAAACCATGCCGCAGCGCTGGTATTCTGGCAGGTCCATTGAGTGGCGTCACGAAATCACATGCATGAATAAAATAAAAAATATAAAAATAAAACATATAGATAAACTTATGAACATCAAAAAATATAGAAACTTAAACATTTAATTACAGAAACCGTTACAATTTATTTTAATAATATTAATATTTATGTGTATACATAAACTCTTTATTTACTACATTGACACTACTGTCCAGTTACTGGACGAAGCAAAAACAACACTGACGCTTAGTCTATGCTTTGAGTAAAGATTTGATGTACTCTATGGCATGTGATGGCATTGCGCATCAAAAATGGCGTATGGATTAAACAATTTTAGAATGAAATTTAAGTATTATCAATAGTTTAACTTGTGAATTTGTGACAGTTTCTATGTTTGTGTAGTGTGTTTTTGTTTATATGTGGGTGTTTAATAACCAGACTATTATACAACCTGCTGATATTACAAGTGCAAAGTAAGCTATTGTTATTATGCCGATGCCGCAGTCGATCATATTTAAGCAAATCCTACCTCCCGAGCTTCTGCTCGTCTAATAAAATGCTCTTTAGCCTAACGCGGAATGTATATGACGTTTTAAGAGTAAGAAGAGGAGGCGGCAGATCGTTCCAGCATCGTGTGGCAGCATATCTAAAACTACCACGAAAAGCAGTCGTTCTGTGTCGCGATACCACTAAAAGATGTTTAGATGCTCTTGTGCGATGGCAATTGATGTCCCTGGACCAAGATAGCTTTTTGAACAGATAATCTGGGTGCCCGGACCGCACAATGTCAAATAGTAAGGAGGCTAGGTGAAAACGCCTGCGTGCAGACATTTTCAACAGATTGCCATCATTCAAGTAAGTAGTGACATGAGTACGGGGTGGAATACTATAACAAAACCGCGCACATGCATTCCGTACCCGCTGAATTAGCCTCTGAGTTCTGCCTATTATACAAGGACCATACACATTATCGGCATAATTTAATTTCGATAGGATCAGAGACTCGCAAAGCATGATTCTCATGTCTGTACTGAGGTATTGGCGCACTCTGTACAGCAATTTGAGACGGTAAAAGCAGTTTTGTACAGCCTCAAGAACATGCGTCTCAAACTGAAGTTGCCCGTCCATTACTAGTCCTAGATTGCGAACGTCTGACACCTGCTCTATTGGACAGCCATCAATATGTATGAGAGGATTCATATCCTTAATCTTTTGAATACTTTTCTTAGTGCCCATTATAATAAATTTGGATTTTAAGGGGTTAAGTACTAAGCAGTTACTTTTCGCCCATTTTGATATTCTATCTAAGTCTGCATTAATTTTATTTACAGCAAACCCACAGTCCTGAGGAAGGAAGGATAAATATAATTGGAGATCGTCAGCATACAGATGATATTTGGAGTTGAGTATTTGGTTGGCAACATCAGCACTATACAATATAAAAAGGAGAGGGCCAAGGATGGAACCCTGAGGTACACCCCTGGCTACCTGACAGCAAGAAGAATTGGACTTATTACCCTTCCATATCACTATCCATTTGAACAAATTGAGATCTATCAGTCAGATAACTATGAAACCGTTTTACTGTTGCCGAGTCACATCCATAGTAAGAGAGCTTGGAGAGAAGAAGAGAAATGTTAATGGAGTCAAATGCCCTCGAAAAATCGAGCAGTACAAGCACAGTTCCCATCCCCTCATCCCTAGCCTGCAATATGTCATCAACAACATCAATAAGGGCGGTGGTTGTGCTGTGACCTTGGCGAAAACCAGACTGCTTTAGAGGTAAAATTTTGTTTTTCTCAACAAATCTTCTTAGCTGACTACATACCACCTTGGATAGGCATGGCAGTAGACTAATGGGCCTGAGATCTTTGGCAGATGTAGGATTAGGTGTTTTTGGTATCGGCCTAACTAAAGAAATCTTCCATGCATCTGGAAATGTGGCAGTGTTAATGGACTTGTTTATAATTTCAGTGATACAAGGAAGACTTTGTGGCAGTGTCATCATTAACATCTCCAGTGAAATATCATCTGTATCCATGGCATTTGTTTTAAGACTGCGGAGGTGGAACAAGACTATGTCTTCGCTGACTGGCTCAAGCTTGAAAGTGGCAGTGTGAAATCGATTGGACTCAAAATAAATTATGTCAGAGAGTGTAATAGCATCTTTAGCAGGAACATCTAGAAAATGTTTATTTAAAACTTCAGGGTTAAGTAGAAATTGCGGTAAAACATTATCTCTTTGTTTATTTACAACAATTGTTCCCTTCAGGTTTTTCCATAGTTTCCTAGGACTCTTAATATTATTAAGAGTTTCGTCTTAATACGCAGAGGATGTGATTATGCGAAATAGATTATTGTATTAAGATGTTTTGTATCCGGCCATTTTGAGCAGAGAACTGATTTACGAATGTTTTGTTTAGAGCACTAAAGTCTTATAAAACAAGAACCAAAGGTCAAATAAGAAAACCCAGGCTTAGGGGGTGAACTAAGAATGGATTTCACAAAATTGCCACGGGATCGTAAAGAAATAATTCAATTAAAATAAAATGTTCGGGTGTAGCTGTAGGCATCCTTTAGTGTTCATAAACAATAACAATATAATGCTCATAGAGTTTCCTTCGGTGAGCGTGGCCCATTGCTCTGAATTCTCCACATTTGATGATGATTATGATTATCATTATCAGCATTTTCACAGACTAAATACCGTTCGGTTTTCTGTATTCTATCAATTATATTGATGGAGTTGAAGTAGTCGCCGTGACTGAAATCGGTCTGGAGATCAAAGATCAGAGAACAGGGCTTTCAAGTCACCGTTGTCAGAATTTCTACTGTTGCCAACCACGATCAGATCTGATAATTCACCTGTGATAATAAAACTGTGAACCAATTTGCATTCAAAGACGACTTACACCCATATTTGACCGGGACAATCTACAAAACGTCGATCCAATATCTTCGGAATGGCAGCGACTTCGTGCGCAAGTAGTGTAAGAGAATCGAATGCATTCAGGAGTTGTCAGCTAATACGCTATTGAAGCGCAGTTCTGCCGAATAGGTACAGGTATGAAGCTTCAGTAAAGAAATAATAAGAAGGTATTATTGTCTGTTCAGTTTGCTTCTCATGTATTTTTGAGTCGAATAGTTTAGATACTACTGTACGTAGCAAAGAATATGCTTAAATTGTAAATTATCACTTGTGATAATTTACAATTTAAGCATATTCTTTGCACTCCCGTGCCTCAGAGAGCACGTTAAGCCATCGGTTCCGGCTGTCATTAAGATCTTGTGTTTCATGATCTAACTGTGGAGAACACCAGAGCCAGGACACGTGCAATCAAATTGGAACAGACAATGCGACGATCTGCCGACGAGAGCGACGGCAATACGGGCAGCAGGAGAATTCCGGAGCGGCATACGACGGCGGCGGCACTCTGCAGGACAGTGCGTACGTCGAGGCACGAAGCGTAAGGCGTGTTGACCTTGGTGGCAAGGCTGCATTCTGCACCAAGACGGAGAATACGCAGCATACTCTGAGGACACAACGACATGGGACTGGCGGTGGCACTCTACGGGATAGTGCACGGGTCGATGCGGCTGATCATACTTGGAAGCGAGGATGGATACGGCTCAGTGTTAGATAGCGCACCCTGTCGTCCCTTATCGCGGCCCAGGCAGCATAGGAAGACCGCTGGCAGATTCGGTGAACGTATTTGCTTCTTTGTACGACTAGCTCTTTGTACAAGCGGCTTACGAAGAGTATAGTAAGTTCGACAGCAACGGCTGTTATGTTGTGCATATTGTGTTTTTGACATAGTTCCGATAATTTTTATTCATTATATCGTTCTAAAAATAGAGTCACATTGCTTAAAGTTATAAAGTTCGTATAAAATCAGTATAAACTAAGCAAACACTAAGTTTGCTTAATTTGCATTCTCGAGACTAGCGTTCCGGTAAGTCGATGCGTACAGTTGTTTATGTTACTAGTGATATGACGCAATTATCTCCGCAAAGACGCAGAATCTAAATACCCATCAGTAATGACCCATGGTGACATCTCTGCGAATACCGCCAAAGACATTTCTAATTTGTTTGCAGAACATTTTGGTTCTGTTTATGACCGTAAAGAAGGACATAATGTAGTTGACGAATTACCATGTCATAATAGCTTGGGTAACTCTTGTATACCGGTATTATGTGACTTCTCAATATCATCTGATGATGTCTATAAGAAGTTGTCTCAGCTTGACCTATCGAAGGGAGCTGGACCTGACAATATTCCTCCTCTTTTCTTTTCCCGTTGTGCACGCTCCTTGGCAGCGCCGTTGGCAACTATCTACAATACATCGCTAAGGCTGGGCACATTTCCTTTCATGTGGAAGCAGGCTAGAATTGTGCCTATAAACAAAGGCGGCGAACGTGATCGGATTGCAAATTATCGTCCCATTTCCATTCTTTCAACCTTGTCGAAGGTTTTTGAATCAATCGTATATCCTATATTTTATAACCATATTAAAAATTACCTGTCTCCTAGTCAGCATGGTTTTATAGTTAAAAAGTCAACCAACACAAATCTTGTTGATTATGTCACCGATGTAGCTACCGCAGTAGATCAGGGACTGCAGATAGATGCAATATATACTGATTTTTCAAAGGCCTTCGACAGGGTTAATCATAAAATACTGGTCGATAAGTTGCAGTTGATGGGCATTGCGGGGAGCGGTTTGGATTGGTGTCAGTCGTATTTGGAATCTAGACCATCATCAGTGGTTGTGGATGGGGCAGAGTCTGAGCCATTTATTGCAACATCTGGCGTACCTCAAGGCTCCAATCTGGGACCCTTGCTCTTTAACGTTTTTATAAATGATATACCACTTGTGTTTAAAAATTCAGTGCCATATCTTTTTGCAGACGATTTGAAAATAATTCGGATAATCAAAAACCAAAATGATGTCTCTCTGTTGCAAGAAGACATAGACCGATTAAAGGAATGGTGTGATCAAAATAAAATGTATTTAAATGGATCAAAATGCAATCACATAAAGTTTACGAGAAAACGTAATAAAACAGAATCTACTTACCAAATAGATAACGAAGTTGTGAACGAATTAAATGTTATTAGAGATCTGGGTGTATATTTGGACGGTCAGTTGCGATTTACTGAACATATCGATAAGACTTTAACAAGTGCTTATAAAGCCCTTGGATTCGTTTTGAGAAATTCTAAGGAATTTAAGCATCCATCCACAACAATGCTTCTGTATAACAGTTTTGTGCGAAGCAGGCTAGAATACTGTAGTACTGTATGGAACCCCACATACCAAGTGCGCGCCGCTAGAATTGAAAAGATACAGAAAAGACTTGTATATCACTTAGCCTACAGAAATAAAGTTTTAAACTCATTGAGGTCATACGCTAGTCGACTCAGTTATTTCAAACTCGCATCCCTTGAGACCCGCCGCAAAGTTGCTGATGTGGTGTTCATCTACAAGTTGTTCAATAATAAAATTGACTGTCCGAGTCTCCTTAGTAAATTCAATATTAGTGTGCCTAACAGATTACCACGTTATCCAGGTTCACTGCTCAAAGCTCCCCGCTGTCGCACAAATCTTGGTAAGCACTCACCAATAGTTAGGATGACAAACCTCTATAATGATATTTCAAGTAGATCTAACGATATAGACATCTTCAGTAATAATATAGGACATTTTAAATTACTTGTTAATGAACAACTGACTTAAATGTAACTAACTTGTATAATTATCTTTCTATTTATTTATTAAGTTTCAATTTATTGCAATTTTATTATAATTTAATTTCATTTGACGTATATATAATCATGACTTTAATTTAGTGAATTTAGGCAATCTAAGATCAAAAGAATGTTATTTATTAATGTATTATTTTGTTACTGTAATTGAATTTACCTCATGAATTTGATTAAGTGTCTTTTATTCTCTTTTTCTTCATTTTTAATATTTTTTTATCGTTTTTATTTTTTAATTTTAATAAGCCTTGACATTTATCTTCTTTCCTTATTGTTAGACTTATGTGCATGTTGTGGTCTTCTATAATTAAGGATACACCAGATCTGTGTTTTTTCCTATTTACTAAGTATAGCATTGTGTAATTCTTGTTGAAGATCCATAAAATAAATAAATAAATAAATAAATTCGAGCGCTAGCACCTGGTACTTGTGTTATTTTATGTAGATTGTTTGTTATATTTGTTTCAGATTATTTATGTTTTGTATTATTTTTTATATTCCTATTTTAATAAAGGGTGAATTATTGTAGCGGCTGCTGACGCTACAAATTATATACAAGGCGCACTATCGTGTAAGCCAAGCTCAGCAGTCGTCTTACCGCCCTTGTATAATTAGGTCGTAGGTATGTAGTTTATATAAGTATACTTCGTGGTACCACAGTAAAGTATATATTTTTATCTTCTGGATTCTTTCTTTCTACACAACATCTACTAATACCCCTACAAAACTTTGCGCCATACGTTTGTGTGAGTTGGTAAATACATATTATATTTTCAGCGAAAAATTATTCTTTTCCATCCGCCTCTAGTAAAAAATATTCAGGATTTTGCGAATTTTATACGTAAATTGAAACTGTTGCATACATTGTTTTATTTATTTTTTACGTCCAGTTTATTTCTATAAAATATATTTTAAATGTATTACTTAAAATGTTGGATTCTGTATAAATTTTGCTGATGAGTATTGTATTGTGGAACACTTTTTTATTTACAACAGTTGCGATATTTGATGTCTGTTTTAATTTCAACTTTATCAGTGGTTAAAAGAAGCAAAACCCTTTACTATTTCTAAGATTAATTTCTTTAAGAAAACGAATTCAAGCTAATAAAAGCACGCAAATATGTGTCTTATAAACTAAGCTCTTAAGTGGGTATTTTTGTTCCTCATCTTGAGGTCGCCGTTAGGCTTTCAACCCGATACATACCTCTTGCGTTGTTAAAAAATGTCCTATTTCATATGACTATTATGTGTACAATCTTAACGCTAATACTAGCCGCAGAAAAAAGCCTGGTTAATTAAGAATTATTAAAATTGTAGCCATTTGCTGTATTTGAAATTTGTCGTAGCGGGACACTTCCCTTCCGCAAGGTGGACTGACGATCTTGTTGGGATCGCGGGCAGCGGATGGATGACGGTGGATGTGGGGAGCCTTGGGGGGGGGCTATGTCCAGCAGTGGACGTCTTTCGGCTGATATTATGATGATGATGAGGAAAATTGCTATGTAGCCATAGCAATTTTCCTCATCATCATCTCCTCACGATTAAAGGTCGTCATGTCATGGCTGACTGAATATTTTGTGCGAAACGCACAAAATATTCCTGAAGATAGATGGCGGGCCTGGGTCCTTCTGGACCCAGGCCCGCCATTTATCTTCTCCCGTGTGTTTTCATTTGTTCGATTCAGCCGTTTGCTAGGGCTCGATGGTTAATTATTATAAACGCTTAACTGAAAGCGTTTATAATAATTAGTTTTATTGTTGTGTTTGGTGATTAAAATTTGGATTGTAAACTGAAATGAAACACGCCGAGAGGAAAATTTTCATAGAAATGTAAACTGCAAGTGTTTGACTTCAGGAGCTGAGTAAGCTGTTGTGTGATGAATGTGCCTTTCTGTTGTTACTGAGCTTGTTTACCTACGTGTTTGTCAAGGAAGGTGGTTTACGTTTCAGCAATCGTAATTTTGGAGTTGGTAAACTGTTGTGAATATAACGTTTATGGCAATAGATACATAAGTACCATAGTTTTGAGGATGAGGTACCTCGGTACTTTCGCAATCGTAACAACCATGGACTGTGCATCTGTATAAACGATAGACATTTTTGGGCTAAGTATTCCTTTTTCGATATGTGCAGGAGCAACTATTTTGACTGTATGGGTATCTTCTCAATAGAGATAATCTTAGAAGCATCAGAACTAGAAAAATAAAACTACGGTCAAACGAAGCAAAATAAAAGTTTTAGGATTAAACCTACTGGTATTAAGAATTGAAGGGAGATGATGATTATATATTCATCTATTATGTATAGAAGGATAATATTGCTGAAATTTATTCGTCTGTTAAATTTGATTTCCGACCCAATTGATAATCGAATGAAGGACCAATATAATCTGTTGAATGATCACGTGATTCGAATTTTATGATGTTTCTCGAAATATACTTTATGTTTATCCAAGGCGGCGATAGCCTATTGAAGATACCAACTATACCAACAGACAACCTGTAGAAATATGGGGTTCGAGACCACGGCGCGCACCACTGATTGATACCAACATTTTCAGAGTTAGGTATGTGCCCCGTAGAGCACTTTAAGCCATTGGATTCGGGTGCTATGAAGATCTTTGACCTTCGTTATAGGTTGTCATTACCTCTGAATCAAACTGACACTAGTCTATGCCATGGAGTATCGCTTCCCCTTTGGGTTGCAGATGTCAGACAGGCAGTCGCTCTGTGGAAAAGCTAATATTCAGTCAAATCCGATTAGGCTAGCAAGCGAACACCGGGTTACATCTGGGATAACGCAAGGAGGATGATGTACTGCTTAGCTCTTGACTCTTGGCTGCCTTGGTCCAAGTATGGTGTACCTAAACGATGCCGCCCTATAAGTTTTCGTAAATACACCTCCATATTTTGATACAACATTCAGTATAAACAATTTTCAGTTAAATTACAGTTTGTTTTATTTAAATACAACTCCATCACATCCAATGCAATTACAATGTTATCAATCTCAATAACAGTTTGCAAAATACAGTACGCACTCGGTTGATTGTCTTTGAACTGTAAAACAAACTTCTCAATTTAGTTGGAGTGTCGTGTATAACCCGCGACCGCACGGGTGTAGTGTGACATACAGATACATTGAAGAGCGAATAAATAATAAAAAATCTAATTAAAACATATGGCCTGTTGGTTTAGTGGCTTAAAAGCAAACAGTTTTACCAAAAAATATTTTTGATATCAGTCATAAGCGTCCTTGCATAATTCCAGTTGCTTTGGAGTCCAAGGTTCGCTTTCTGGTCTAATCAGATTTGAAAAAAAAGGAATAGATTTTTCCCAGAGCGACTTCGGTCTGACCTCCGCAACACAAGAGGATAGCGATATTCCATGGCTCAGACCAGTCAGTATACCTAAAGTAACTGAATCCCCATAACGAAAGTCAAAGACTTCCATGACAGCTGGGACCGACGGCTTAACGTACTTGCCGAAGCACAAGACGCGCGATGAGCGTTGTGCTTTTTAAAGTTGGGCTATTTAAAATATCGTTATAAATATGTACATAGATTAGACTCCTTCAAGAAAATTGTTTTTTACAGGGAAGTGAAAGGGATTTAAGGAAGAGGAGTGGGGAGGCTTTTGTTCAGCACTGGGGCGTCAAACGCCCTCATATATTTAGATTACGCATTGATAATGAAATAATCCTCAAGCTTATTCACTCCACATTTTCCGAGACAGTGTGTATCATAAGTAAAGAAAATTCGTAATCACATTAATGTAGTTGTGATGCATCCGGAAAGTTAGTCCATTATGGTATTATCGATGGGTTTCAAATTGCATCAACCCTGTGGGACGCAACCCTATGTCTGCCACACGGATGGTGTCACCTTTTCCAGGGACCATTAATTTCAAAATGCACGACTGACTATCATATTATGTGATTTAATAAGGGAAGTAATATTGCAATATTTTGTATGTTTGTTTTATTTGAGAAGATTTTTATTATATTTCGAAGCAATAACCTGCTTCGAAATATAATAAAAATCTTCTCTCTAATCAGATTTGAAAAAAAAAAGAATAGATTTTTCCCAGAGCGACTTCGGTCTGACCTCCGCAACACAAGAGGATAGCGATAATCCATGGCTCAGACCAGTCAGTATACCTAAAGTAACTGAATCCCCATAACGAAAGTCAAAGACTTCCATGACAGCTGGGACCGACGGCTTAACGTACTTGCCGAAGCACAAGACGCGCGATGAGCGTTGTGCTTTTTAAAGTTGGGCTATTTAAAATATCGTTATAAATATGTACATAGATTAGACTCCTTCAAGAAAATTGTTTTTTACAGGGAAGTGAAAGGGATTTAAGGAAGAGGAGTGGGGAGGCTTTTGTTCAGCACTGGGGCGTCAAACGCCCTCATATATTTAGATTACGCATTGATAATGAAATAATCCTCAAGCTTATTCACTCCACATTTTCCGAGACAGTGTGTATCATAAGTAAAGAAAATTCGTAATCACATTAATGTAGTTGTGATGCATCCGGAAAGTTAGTCCATTATGGTATTATCGATGGGTTTCAAATTGCATCAACCCTGTGGGACGCAACCCTATGTCAGCCACACGGAGGGTGTCACCTTTTCCAGGGACCATTAATTTCAAAATGCACGACTGACTATCATATTATGTGATTTAATAAGGGAAGTAATATTGCAATATTTTGTATGTTTGTTTTATTTGAGAAGATTTTTATTATATTTCGAAGCACGTTATTTTCTCGGTGCGTGTTTGGAGGAATAACTTTAAAAGCCAAAGGTACCTCAGATATTATACCTAGTCTCTAATCTATATGTATAACAAAACGATGCATGTGCTCCAAAAATTCTCCTCCAATTGGCAATGAAACCCGCTAGCTTATTTTGGAATAGATACTCAAAATAGAGACACAAACTAGCATTTTCTCTTATTTCATATCTTCTATCTGACGATTTCCACACTTTCGCGATTTGTACACTTACAATTTTAATGTAACGGATTTCAACAGAGTAATTATTTATTACTAGAGGACGCCAGCAGCTACGCCTGCATTTTTTTAAAATTTACCCGTTTTGGCCGATCCCGTGGGAATTTCGGGAAATCCTTTCTTTGTGCACCCCTACGGTCCCCAAGGAACATACATGCCAAATTTCAGCTTCCTGCGCCCAATAGTTTCGGCTGTAGCGTGTCTGTCAGTCAGTCAGTAACGCAAAGATTTTATATATTAAGATTATTGCACGTTTCGCCACCTGTGGTCATAGGATGACATTTTAATTGAACTAATAGTAATGAAATCGATTTATTTCACTAACAAGGTTAACCTGCAAAACAAGGGAAGCCAAGATCAAAACACAACGGTTCTCACCGCCAAGCTACAGAATCCCAAAAACATAACATTATCCACCTAGTTTCATGTTCCCCTTAATTTACATTCTAACACGAAAAATATTTGATATAAGTCCCTGCATAATTTCTCTATGTGAACCTCATAGGAAATCCTTTCGGCGATTTGAATTGCAAATTACTAGCGGCCAGGGCCAGCCTAATCGTTGTCTTTCTAAACTTGGCACCCCACTTAAAGTTACGTGATAAAAACATGGTTTCTCCTTTAAGTCCCTGAAAATTCAGATTAGCAGGCCAATTTGGGTAGTTGTGGCCGGCTTGTTAGATAACCCTGTCAAGTGCCTTCCAAGTACTGACCGAAACTTGGCCGAATTTCACTATCTTCACTACTTTGGCGGATTGGGTCGAAAACTTGTGTGTGTATTAAATTGGTTATCTTCATTGCTCTGATATTTGTTAGGGAGTTTATTATTGGATAAAAAATATATTTTATTGGTTGCTTATGATTGCTTTCTGTTATTTGGGTTCGATATATTTTATTGTATTTGTCGAAAAGGTCAGGAAAGTATTTGTTGTTAATGACACTATTGAACGAATCATCTTGTAATCTTTTGTATTTTTTATTTCTAATTCATATAAACCTTCCAAGAAATTAATCTCAATAATATTTGGTTTTGGCGTTATTATCATTGCTCGTAGGTACGTAGGTACATTATACAAGTCTTACATTAAGATTGTTGCCTATTAACGAATTAGGGACAATCACTTCTCTCTGGACACTAAACTAATTAGAATTCCAACTCTACAACAAGGTACCTACTGATAAAGCAGCAACGGTATGAATCTGAATAACTTTACAAAACAATACTTCACAAACTAACAAGCTACCCTACCTCTAGACCTAGAACAACATCACAGAATCTCAAACCACTCAATGTAGTTTCAAATGTCTCCACAAAAATAGCTTGAAGCCTAACCTGTCTTTGTTTGCGTCAGACAAAAAAGCCGAAAGTCGTCCACCGCAGCCTCTTGGCCTACATACGGCTCTGATTGCGAGACTTGGCAAAGTTGGCACAGATTCAAATACAAGCCAAAGCCTGGAAATTTATTCAGCAAATAGAGTTTGTCTCTTAACCGAAAATCGCCGGCGGAAAATCGTACGCCATTGTATAATCGGTGTTATGGGATGTGTTATTGGTTTTAAATTTTTTGCTTCTGCTAATGCTAACTAGACTGCGGAGAGCGCAGTCGTTTAAGTGCTTATGCCGTTATTGCCAGCTCAGGATTTGAATTTAGGCTGTCCTGCTTGAGGTACAAATTGTGTTATTGAAATATTATGTTGTTTTATCTATCATAGAGGTTTTATTTTTATTTTGGCCGTTATCTCGCAGATATACACTTAAGTATTTACAGCACAGAACGTTAATCTGAAATAAGACTAACAAAATGACGATGTTATAAAGTTAAAATTGAAATATTATAATATTAATAATCGTATAATTCTTTTTTACCAGACTACGAACTGCCAACAAAAACTTAAATCACCAGTTGAACTTTTCAAGAATTGCTAAGGGCAGTCGCCCTTGTTTCGTTTTAGCAGCATATTTCGCAACTCATATGTCATCCTGTGTAGGTAAAAGAAGGCCTACCGCAGGATTTTCTAAATTAGATGTAAATTATTTCAATGCTACCGAAAATTATTTAATCAAAATTATTTCATAATTAATACAAGCTATTAATCCACAATTGAAACCAGATATCTATCCAACCAACTAACTCAAAATCTCAGTTAGACACGAACTTTCAAGACTATAATGAATCCAAGATAAACAAATAAAAATGGACAGGATAGTATCTAGAAAATGTTTTTAATCATCGAGATAAGTGTGTGGCACAGAATGTGTGTCGTATATTTGTCAGTAAATATGTCTCGGCGATCAAACAACGTATCCGTTAGAATATTTGCTCGAACCTTCAAGATTCTTGTATCGTACAAGTGATACGGAGTGTCTCAAGCTAGAAAGTAAAGCGATTCATAGAAAAATTAAAATAAAGCAGTTTCGGCTGTACATCATAATTATTCTAATCATCTGATGGGTGATTCCAATATCTAATCAATCGATAGGTTAAGCTACTAGAGAAACATAGATATATGACGTAACCTCGGTTCAAAATATAATATAATACACCACTTCCCGTGCTATTCTTGAAAGGTGGATTGCAGCTGTGGTAGTTCCTACATATGGCAAACAAAAAGGACGATCGCCGAACGAGTTAAGGAACACATCACGGCCATCAAAAACCGACAAACCACCAAGTCGGCCATAGCTGAGCATTTGTTGGAGTCAGGATCCAATCATTGGATTGAGCTACATCGCGGCCCCAGGTTCTCTCTACAGACCGTCACTATTTTTCAAGAATAGCACGGGAAGCGGTTGAAATCAAAAAGCACGCAAATTTCAACCGGGAGGATGGTTACCGTTTATCTACATCTTGGAATCCTGTCATCAGCAAATGTAGACACCGACGAGGTGACATTACGCGCCAGTGTGTAGATACCATTAGTGCTGTGTGTCGAAGTACCGACAGTTCCGAACATATAAATGTTAATAATTGTGAAGACCAAGTGAGGGTAGTTTCCAAAACCCGCACTTCTCGGAGGCAGCGCTGACGAACATCAGTCATCCCGTGACCACGGCTGCTGTAACCCATGCCGAAACGTCGGGAAAATAGAAAGGTATTTCATCTTTCTTTTCATTCATTAACACGATTCAGACCCGTTACATAAACTTAACCTTTCTGTTTAGGACGGAACGATGAAGGTTGACCTTTTCGTTCCAAAGAGTCAGATAAATTTATCATCATTAGCCCTTTATACTGTAGGTACCACTGCTGGGCACAGGCCTCTTCTCACTATGAGAAGGGTAATTACATAGTCCACCACGCTAGCCAAGTGCGGGTTGGCAGACTTCACATGTCTTTCGAGAACATTATGGAGAACTCTCAGACGTGCAGGTTTCCTCACGATGTTTTCCATCACCGATAAGCAAGCGATAATTAACAATTTAATACGCACTTAACTTCGAAAAGTCTTTGATGTGCGCCGTAAATTCGAATCCGAGACCCTCTGCGTAGCAGTCTGTCGGTCTCAGTATACAGCCTTTGTGGATAAGTTTATAGTTAAATAAAAATAGTAATAAAAGTTAATAGTTAAGTAGTAGCAGAGTTTCATAAATAAATTAGATAAGCTAGTGCAGCATATCCAAGCAACAGGCTAGTGAAAGGCGGAAGAAAAGTGTCTGGTCAGGGAAACTCATAGGTCTTTTCACGCTGTCGATAAAAATACACGCCAAGACAAAGGGCAAATGACTATTAGCAATTATACAACGAAACGATAATAATTAATTTGTCCTCAAAAGTTTGGCATTTGATTATACAGATCTAAAAAAAAACATGGATCCATATTATTTTCCTTAGGAAAAAAGTAAGCTTGAGAATAATTATATAAGAAATAATTTAAAAGTCTTCATAAACATTAAGTTAATTGCCTACTATGGCTTAAAACGCTGGTCGAAAATTAAAACAATTTTTGTCCTTGTAATACAACGTAACAACCAACGGATATATCAAAATTAATTTCAAATTTAGTTCTTTGAGTATGAATTGAGGGGATTGTATTTAATTTGAGGTTTTAAAAAAAGCAAAATCAGCGTAGAAAAATCTTAGCAATGTCTTTATTTCCTCATTTACCTGCAAAGGCGGGCTTTTTAATCAAGTAATGAAGTGTAAACGGATTCTACCTTGCATTTTTAATTAAAAGATAATGTGTACTTATATTTAAACAGAATCTGAACTGCGTAGATATTTAAAAGAAAAAAAATATTTTCATAATTTGAAACCAAATGAGTGTAGGCATCGATTTTGATGATAAATGCGAATTCAGTCTACTTTAAACACTAATAATCTTGAGTTCAAATCACGAAGTGCGCCAAAAAATTTCCAAAGTTACGTGCTAAACGATAAAGGATATATTATACTCCAACATATATATAGATTTCGTTAAAGGCGTCTCAAGATATTTTCTTTTTATATTTCAAGCATCAAAACATCGTGAGGCAACCACTCAAAAGACATCTGCCTGGCTGACTACGGCCTTGCCCTTCACATAATGAGGAGAGGTCCAGGCGTTGGACAGTTTATAAAAAAAAGGCTGATGATGGTTTGATTAACGTTAATGCATATTCCATTCATACTTCTAGTGAGTGGTTGCATAGAGCGAGAAAATCCAATGTAACGAATGTCTCAATCCTTCTAAGTGGATAATTGGAATAGGATGGTGAAAAGCGTATAACTTGGAGAGCCTATTCGCTAGGGAATAGGAATAGTCACTAGTTTTACTTTTCTGCGGACGATACGGCATGAATATACTACAACTTTCTAAGTGGAAGTCACTCCACAGACTTATAATAACAACATCTTGGTACAGATGGAACCTCACTATGACTGTTAGAAAATTGATAGACATTCTCATGCATATTTAAAGATACGAAGAGAAAGAGCATCGTATATCGATAATCAGACAAATACTGCAAGATTGGCGTAGCGACGGCCACCTCGACACTTGACCCTGTGCACAGTGTTGTGGGTTTAGTTTTTCACGAGACAATACTTTTTGTGATCCATAAATTGCTATTCCTGGGAGCCTGGGATTACATTTTTAGTAGAATTTTGTAAAGTTCTCTGCGATATAAGATTTAGTCCTGATGTGGGAGCTATCTTTTAAAGACCCAACCAAATATTTGTCCTGAATGGTAATCAAACTCGTGTCCTCCGCGGTGGCCCCAAGGATCACTTAGACCAATGTATAAAACAATAAAGCATAAGTTTGCTGTTAGAAGTATATTCGATTACTAATTTAATAGATTTATTTTATCCAATTGACTGATAGCTACACTAATTACACCATATTATTCATCATCATCATCAGCCTTTAACAGTCCACTGCTGGACTAGGCCTCTCCTTTGAAAGGAGGAATTGGCCTACTATAACACGCTGGCCGAACGGGTTGGTATAGGGTTTGTATTAAATTTCCTTCTCTTATAGTGCTGTTCTCTGCATAATATGCTCCCTCTGTCAGCTCTTACGACACCCATGGGATGATATGGGGTGGTGACATTTCGTATTCTTAATCCGTCACCACACGGACTTATTATTATAATGAAGATATTATCAGAGCTGCAAATATTATGAGATAATATTTGCTGCATTAGTACTATCGGTGCAGCAAATTTTCTTTGGTTAATTTAGTGTAGTTACTTAATTAATCAAGTTTTATGTACTTTGCGGTATAGTTTAGTGATAAAATATAACTGACGTAACATAAATATTGTCTAAGTAATCTGTCAGCATAAAGTGCATTACACTACTACTCTTGTACATACATACATACATAGACTCACGGCTGTTTCCCCGAAGGGGTAGGCAGAGGCATATTAAACGCCAACTTTTCGCCAGTGTTTTGATCCCACGTAATAGGTGGCGAGCCTATTGCCGCTTATTGGGACATTTTGTTTACTACTCTTGTTCTTATGTTTAATTCTAAGAAGTATAGACAACAGTTGTTTATACTTTGCTGTTTACTTAGCTAAGCGGCGATAGCCTAGTGGTGTCCGTAACGGACTGCCGAGACGATGGTCTCGAGTTCGATCCACAGGTACCCCGGGCACACACCTCTGACTTTTCGAACTTATGTGTGTATTAAAAATGTGATGAGACACTATTTTATAAGTAAATTACTATATCTATAGATGGATGGACAAGTTCAAGTAATATGTGTACGTTCGTAACACATAGGCCGATTGTTGCACTTTCCAATTATTTCACAAAGCGTATCGCTCTCTCGCATATGCACGAGGAGGCCACTTAGACCCCTCTTTACTCTTTGTACCGCATTTTAAAATTCTACCTGTATGTATCAATATCCTATATATCGATGTTTTCTACCGGAGTGTAACAACACTAGTTTGTTACTATTTTTTTAGTGCGATTATTTTAAAAGTGCCGGGAAAATGGCAATTACGGGCGAATAGGCGATGTCTACCATGTAGGTGCTTTTTAGAAATGTTTGATGTATAATTTTAAAAAAATAGAAGTAAGTTGGCCTGAATTCCTAGCACAGGCTTCAATTAATGAGGAAATGATTACTATAATTGCATGGGCAAATTTTCGTATCGCCGTATTAAGATAATTAATATACTTTAAAAGTGTTGGGAAAATGACATTTACAGTTTATGTCATACAATGGCCAAAAACAGAAACCTCCCGTATCTGTTTTTGGGCCGTACATAATTAGTTTTGGGTACTATTCGTTGAGGAAGTTCTTAATTTGGTGTATTTTAATAAGTGTTTCATGTACGTGGGTTATATTTTGCGTCATTCTTAATTTCAATGGGGAAGTTGGTTAAAATGTTCTTCTCGCTTAGTCTCCTCTCACCAGGCTAATGAAACCAAAGGAGGACAAAGACACAAGAAGACATCCGGACACCGTGAGCACATTCTGCGTAAATAGTTGAAAATGCTTGAGTACTTTGAGATAACTTTTAAATTCAAGGCAAAGACAACTGCCACCTCAGTCTACCGTGACCACGTTCCTGTAAAGAAACGAAACATCGGCTCGACTAAAAAAGTTTTTTCTAGATCATTCGGTTTAAATGATATCTCTTAAACCAATATTATCTCGATAGAATCCGTAAACCGTACTTTGATTTCAATCAATAATGAATGTAGATTAATTACGAATTCCATGTTATTCTTCGGTGTGATGCAAAGTCGTCCAATACTAAAAATGCAACGATGTGTCCGTTCCAGCAATTATTTCAGTTTTGCTCACTCAAATGGAAAACTTCTTGAAAGCAACTTTTTGTTAGATAAAGCCAGTGTGAACATCGAGCCTGATTTTATATACACAGAATTTAAACTACAAAGTTTTTTGGCAAAAACGAAACAGTAAACTGTTTTAAGTGTCTATTGCAAAGCTCTGCGAAATGTTTTTGTAATTTGAATATGTGCTTAACAATTATGTTGTTGGTTGATTTTGTTTTTTATAGTTAACACACGTACACAAAAAATATGTATTTGGTTTGAAAAGTATTTATTTTTGGCGATAATTTTCATTGCTATTCGCTTTTTAAATTTAAATTAATAATTATGTTCTGTTGTGCCAGCAACACATTGATAGCCATTTAGCGCCAACTAGGTGTAATTACAGCCACATTGGAAAAATAAATGACTAGATTAATAATACGCACTTTACTTCGAAAAGGTGACTTCGTGCGGCTTGAACTCGTCTTGAGTTCGTAGAGCGTAGAGCAGTCTGCGAGTCTCTCCCCTAGGTTATAGTCTAATAAATGTATATATTATATCATATTATGATAGAATAAATGACATTTCTTATAATGCGTAATAAGATATACGTATTTTTAATTTTAATTATTTGTAGATACGTATTTTTCCATTTTAATTAGATGTACCCATCTAATGATTAAATGTGTAGAAATTCCATTTTCCGTAAAAAATGCAGGCACAGAGGCGTAAACTAATACATACAGGTACTTTTCAGAAATGTGTGGTGTATAATTTAATAAATGTACGTACCTAGTTGGCCTGTTAAATTCCTGGCGCAGGCTTCAATTAATGAGGAAATTTCTATAATTACAAGGGAAATGTTCGTATAGCCGTATTAATTCATGGTGTGCTTTTTACTCTGTGGTTTGGTTGGTAAAATTTAATTATCTGAGAAACGATATTTTTCGAATGATTTTGAAATATGTATGTGCATTTTTTTATTAATTTGTATCTGTAATAAGTTTGGGTATACCATAAAGTTACAAAGCAGTACCTACAAAAGATGCGATTAGGTCTGAAAATGGGGCGAATTTCTGTGTAATGTAGCTACCTAAATAAATATTTAATGGGTATCTAAGTAATTTCAAGCAGCGAAGCAACTACTATACCACGATGCCAGCCGCTAACCTAACCTAAAAAAACCGGCTGTGTAAAGGAGCTTGAACAGCGGGATAGCAGCCTAGGGCTACTGACCCTGCTGTACAGAAATGCCTAAATGCTAAGGACTAATCTAACTTGTTAACCTACACTATCCTAGAGTCGTAGCCTGTCACCTATACCTAATATCCTATCCTAGTTATCCTAATCCTTATACCTATATGTATCCTAAACCTATCCTAACTTGTACCTAGTGTATAATGCGTATAGGCTTGGTGCTCTGTGGTATTCTGTGATACAGACCAGCACTTATACGCACCTTTTACTAAGCGCCTAACCTATGGCACGTACTATCGTGGTACTACTGTGGTATGCTGTGATACAGACCTACGATTCGTTATACATCATACATACATACCAGTACATCATAACGTTATATGCACATCATAGATCATTAAACAACTTTTTGACTATAGTTTCATAACATTTTTGTCTCGTGTCCCAAAAAGTTCACAATGACACTTTCGGTTTCGTCTTTCAAGAGTGCCAAGGCTATTATTTTATAGCATTAGTTTCGCACATATGAAAGAAACTATGCCACGTATTAAATACGAAACAACCCACATTAAATGATCGTAAAACTTTAAAAAGTTTATCTGAACCTGTGACACTTTATGTTGAACTAACATGCTATGCTTGCATGACAGTCAACCATTCTGTTCAATGCCTAATTTTGTGGTACAATGGAAAAGAGGTTGTATTGCCCTTTTTGGTTTGTTGCTGGCAACTTTGTGTTGGAATGAATTGAATTTGGAATAAATATTTGAATGGCTGGTGTAGCATCCGAATTGGGTATTGTCATTTTTTTGGAAACATGTAAATATGAATTGAGAACTGGGTGACGTGTTTTGTTTGTTTGATGCATTTATCTGTCTATGAGGCACCAAAGGCAATCCGCAAAATGCGCAAAATACACGCCAGGGCGTGGAGTTGCGGAAACACCCCGTGCTACCAATACAAATACAAAGGCAAACATGTTTATTTTTGAGGATTTTTTATTCCTTTATCTTCCTTTATGGTTATTCATTCGAATTGCCCACGAGTAAGTATAATAAAACTTAGTTCTGCTTACAGTCTATTAAAGTCAACTAGTGTATAAAATTATAACTAACCCGACATCAACCTTAAAAAAAATACTTGATCGTCGATGTCATTTACATGAGTGAAGCTTTTGGATGCTTCAGAAAAGTAACTATTACTCAAAACATAGATGATAATAAATTTTAAGAATACTTATAGTTGAAATGGTAACGACGCGCACGAAAGGCGCGTCTTTTTTAGTAAATTGTGTACTTGGTAATTATAGGCCGTTTTGATATTCCTTATCTTCATCATGCGCTCTTTTGCAGTCCACTATTGGACATTGGCCGCTCCTTATCTCTGTGCAAGATAATGTAAGGTGGTGGTCGACACATTGTGTGGTGGATTTGGCTTACTATAATACGCTGGACAGACAGGTTTATATTGGGTTTGACGTCAAGTTATCCGTGTCTACCAGTTTGTCGAGTCTTCCGTGGAATGTGGATGGAATCGCTAACGCTTATAATTTGCCCCCGCTACTTATAAATTCTAAGGACCGCAGGTTTCTAGGTTTACGACTTTATAACGACGCGCTAAGCGATGAAATATGTGTTGTTACTACATGATTATGGAAATACTAGTACAGTGGTAGTACCTTACGTGATAATTATTTAAAAATATAAAACTATCTGAATGCCAATAAGTGTTTTATAGGAACGGTTTGTTTTTGATTATTTTAAGATTAAACTAGAGGACCCGTGCTGCTCCACAGCATATTTTAATATTATAAAAAAGCTCTTACATATAGGTATGATGAGTTACATTGTAGCCTTATGTAAAAGTAAAAAGATGATATTCTTACCAAAAATACTCTGCCTCGTTGGTCTCGCGGCATAAATGTGCGCATGGGATTGGGAGGTCTCGGGTTCGATTCCCGGGTCGGGCAAAGTGATATTGGGTTTTTCCGTTAGGAAATTCTCAGTAGCAGCACGGAGTCTGGTAATGTGCCCGGTACGGTAATAGGCTCGCCCCCTATTACGTGGGACCTAAAAATTGGCGAAATGTGGGTGTAATATTACACCTCTGCCTACCCCTTCGCGGATACAGGCGTGAGTCTATAAAAAAAAATATGTCACAAAACTTCTTTTCTCACAACATTGGCTTTGCGTTGCACCTTAGGTATCGTGAAATTTCCAACTTGGCATTACTGAATGGTTTGCCACGCAATAGGGATATATACATATAATATGTATAACTGTACATTGACGAAAGAAAGTTCTTCAATATGACAGTGCTGCCCTACCATTCTTTCCATTAGGACACTGTAATGTCCTTCGTCCAGGTGTCCAGAAAATAGCAAGTTATGAACAATTTCGCCAGTACCATAGTCAGTAATCGTATTACTGTTTTCCAGGTGAACTCTGAATTGACACTCGGGATATAGCTTACTTACACTCTGAAGTTCAGCATGCCCTGCGTACTGTCCATTGGCACCCATCACACGTTTGTAATCTGTTGCATTTGTAATGGTCTGGCCATATGCTTCGTCCCCAACAGTGAAGTTACTATAAACATCCCACTTATTGACAATGTTATCAACAGTGGCCAAACGAATTTCATAATGTTTATTCTCACTTCCATATAAACAATAAGAAATTGCGCGGAATATGCAATTACCGTCACCAAGAATGGAAATCACTTGAAAATTGTTGATGGTAGAATTAATCAAATCTGAACCCGTTTCCACCCGTATTTTTTTAGCAGTAGGAAGACCATCCGGTACCAAATCTCCAACAGGGCCATCATTGACTTTCTTTGTTACAACATTCTTTGAGCATTTTTCAATTTCCTTCCAAGAACCATCATTATAATTGAACACACAACTACTCACAAAAATACGTTATTAAATCAGACACTCAAGTAATTAACTTACGCTAACTTCAATTTTTTCTTTATCTGTCAATATTTTATTGTTAAAATTCGTTTATTAGTTTTGGTCAAAATTGCACTTTTGGTAGGAATGGTAGCTTTGGTAGCAATCGTAAGTAACATTGCTACCAAAACTACAATATATGCCAAAATACCATTTCTACCAAAACTACTATTCGTACTAACACTATCATATCTACCATTTTTTTAAACTACCATTTCTACCAAAACCGCCGGTGCTGTCAAAAGTACCTACCTTTTCTCTCAAAAGTACTATTCTTACCAAAGCTACATTTTCTACCATAACTACCTACCACTTGTAATAATATAATTATATGACAATAGTACTATGAACCGCTGTAATATGTTCCACATAAAAAAAAAAAATAAGATGCCCGAAGAAAGTCCGTAATTTAAAAACACAAAAAATTTCCTAACATAAAACGTAAGGAAAATTCCTCAACATCAGAGATCAGTTCACCCAACATTAAGGGTTAACTGGTAACATTCGGGGAATATTACCTGCCATCAGCGATAATTCACTATAGTGATAATTTGACCAACATCGGGTATAATTTTACATACCACCACACTCACACCTGTATGAAAGTAAGGCAAGGTCACCTTAAGGAGGCATAACGTTTTTTTCCTGGCAGTTACCGCAAGGATCTTATTAGATGCCATAAAAATATTTTTGAATTAAGAACCGTCCATGTAGAGAGAAAGCAATGGAATCTTAAGAAATTTATAGGAAAATATTGAAAAATAAGTTCAATGTCCACACCTATCTTCCTTCAAACTTACCCAATTTAAATGAGCATACCATCAAATGAAAGAGCTCTTTTTAGCGCGTGTTTTAGGCCTGTAACGAAACGCCTACCTCAATGAGAACCAGATATATAGAAGCAGAAAGTCATTGACTATGGCTACGAAAACCTAAAAAATGTATGGGAGAAAACTGTTTTTGCATATAACTTGATGAATGTGCAAGTTAGGTCATTTCTAATGCTTGATGACAAATCTTTGCGGTAAGAGCTTTCATTTAAAAAAAAAATTATGCGAATCGGTTGCGTAGAACGGGCTGGCCGACTCGTATTATAAAACACAAATTCTTTTAATATATAGAAGATTAGTAGCCCACTTGCCTCAAAGTATTTCGGCTTTTAGATTTAGATTTTCGCTTTAGTAATGATTTTATTTAAAGGATCCATGTAAAATAACAGTATTTAACCTGCTGCAGTTCTTTAATATTTAGGGTTCCGTACATAAAAGGTAAAAACGGGGCCCTATTACTGCTATTACTAAGCCTCCGCTGTCTTGCTGTCTGTCAGCAGGCTATATCTCATAAACCGCGATAGCTAGAAAACTGAAATTTACATAAATTATGTATTTCCGTTTCCGCTATAACAACAAATACATAAAAATGAAATTCTCATACAATAAACGTGTTTCTTTTTTTTCCTATGTTTTTGCTCAATAGTACTAGGTAACGGTAACAGGTAGATGCTTAAAATTTTCAATTGCAATATTAAGAGGGGGTTCCCATAGAATAAACGTGATTTATTTTCGTATTTTGTTGCTTAATATTACTAACGGTTACAGGTAGGCGCTTAAATTTTCACAGAATATTTAGTTTTATATTACCTTAAAAAGGGCTCCTATACAACAAACGAATTTTTTACGCAATTTTTAACTCGATCTTTATAAACAGGTACACACATAAATATTTTCAAAAAAGTAAGTGTTTGGAAATATGTTAACTATAAAAATAAATACCCAATACATACAAGAAAACTTGCTTAGACAAATGATTGGTATCGCTTCGTAGAGTAGAGCGAGACCAATCATTAGTCTATGAAAACTTGATTTTCTTTTATAGATGATGGTACGAAACCCTTCGTACGCGAGTCCGACTCGCACTTGGCCGGTTTCTTTTCGTAAATATCTGGAAATACATTTATTACTCCTTTGCCATTCTTCCTGGCTCTGGCCCTTCTTTCATCACATTTAGTCTTCTTATCTAGCTCTTGCTATATTGCCATTTGGATATAGAGATATACCAACGTCTGTATATTATAATAGACTATTAATACCGCTAATGTATAGAAGCATATTTCAATAGAAATACGTCAAACATATTCTAGCCCTGCAACAAAATATCGGCATTAGCAAAGAGCTCAAGAGAAGCCTTATTGCATGCAGCTCGAACATTAGCAATATTCAACTATTCAACATTTCTATGAATCGGGCTAACTACATCTGAATTTCGAAGTCTGCATTGAATAGCCGCCACCTCTCGCCTAACGTCAAGTTTACGGTGCAAAGTCTTAACTATCGTGGTTCGACGCGACTACCGTTCTGCTAAGATTAAGCGAACTTCGGTCAACTTCGACGAAGTTCTTCTCACTTCGCCACTGAACCGTAGCTAACGGTTAAGATGCAAAACAATATACCGTGTTGTGCCTTGAAAACTGGCGCTGAACTTTGATATGCAACAATGAAGCGCAATTAATAGAGGAAAGTTTAAACAGAATAAGTAAAACCTTAGTATCAACTTTTACAATAACATCGTCGTCATCAACCTTGTGTTATCTCACTTGCATCTAAAGTTTTCGTCTTTGAACACTCTAACTAAATTTGGCAGAATTTTAGTCCTGCCGTAACCCAAAGTGATAGCCATATTATATAGTAAGCCAGTGGCAGGTTATTTGAGAATTTTGAGGGAAACAAACAAATAGCTATAACAGCTGCGATGTGTAAGCCAGATGACAACTACGTGGCTTAAATGCCTAACTGAATCTGTGATCGCCACCATGTTTACGAATGAAGGTTACTAACTATCAGATGTTCCACTGGTCTGTCTGACTCCGACAACGACGTCCAGCATACCAGTGCCCAGGCCTGAATAATTACACTTGGAAGTCAGTTCAAATTATTCAACACATTCTCTTGCATTGCATGAAACAATAATCGCAGGAATGTAAAAATATCCAGAGGAAAGAGATGTAGAATAAATTAGAGCCTATTATGGGGTGAATAAACTTTAAACTTCAAAAATGACTTTCTACCCAAGGAAATTAAGGGAGATCTGAATTACTTCACTTCTATAAGAAAGTTTATCGTTGCCGTTCATTCAAATAGCACAAAATGTAGGTAAGTTGTTTTGAAAGGAATTATGTACTCTGTCCGAAAATGCGAGCCCTGCTTAATGCTTGAGCATTTTTAGTCATAGGTCCATCTGTTTTGCGATTATCTCATACTAGATGACCCCGCGGTTACACGCGCGTTATTTAAGGCTACTGCTCCGCTCCCGTGGCTCATAGCATGCCTTCCTCAATTAATAGGCTATCTAAAACTGAAAGAATTTTTCTAATCGTGCCAGTAGTTCCTGAGATTAGCGCATACAACCAAACAAACAAACTCTTCAGCTTTATACAGGCTGTTTGGCGCATGGACCGACACAATTTTTTGGGGGTTAGGGGATGGCATATCCTAGTTTTCACCCCAAGAAACCCAGGTCCTAAGTGTACCTGTACTCGAGATACGATTTATTTATATTTTTTAATTTTTTTTCTGAATTATCACATCACATTTAAAACGATATAACTTTTCAGTTTGTAGTCATATTTGCAATAAAAGTTATCTATACAAATTTTGTTCGAACTGACTTCCTCCGTTGCGAGTGCATGCACGACATCTTTTTCTGATATCGACAGTCATCATCCTTAGCCGCATTTCTTCTTTCATTATTTGAAAAGCGCTATTTATTCTTTCTACTAAAATTTCCCTTATAGGTACTTCGGTTGCGTATACTATTTGTTCAGCGCGTACACATAAAAATCCAGGGGTATCAGGTCTGGTGACAGTGCAGGCCATGGAATTGGGCCACCTCTACCGATCCAAGCATTTGGAAAACAATTGTCCAAATGCTTGGATCGGTAGAGGTAGCAGGAAGTCAGTTCAAACAAAATTTGTAACCATCTACACTAATATTATAAAGAGGAACAGTTGGTATTTTTGTTTGTAATGGATAAACTCAAAAACTACTGGACCGATTTTAAAAATTCTTTCACCATTAGAAAGCTACATTATCTGCAAGTAACATAGGCTATATTTTATTTTAGAAAAAATAGGGGTCCGTAAGATATTTGGGTTTTTCGGGTACGCCAAGTAGTTCCCTCAGGACGCGGGTGAAACCGCGGGAAACGGCTAGTATTTTTGAAACCTAAACTATTATTTCATTATTCTGACACTGGCGGTAGTCTTTTTTGTTTTGTGATTACATATTGAAAGATTTTAAGGCCATTTTGTACATCGTTAGAAAGGGTATTAAGTACAGATTGTTTTTAAAGTAATCGAAGTTCAAAAGAGCTTTTAGTTTTTTTTATAATTAATTTAGAATTTCATATTTTGCACTCATTACTTCATTTTTAAGAGTTTTGAAGCTTGACAATTACTTTTTGCATTTATTCCCAACAATTTATGTTTTTTTAAGAATAATAATACATTAGAGCATCCAATAAAAGTTATCTAGTGCAAATATGACTTTAAACTAAAAAGTTATATCGTTTTAAATGCGATAATTCAGGAAAAAATGATAAAAAAATTGTATCTCGAGTACAGGTACACTTTGAATTTTTCACTTTTGTGAAAAGTAACCCCCCCCCCTTCCCTAACCTCCAAAAAATTGTGTCGGTCCATGCGCCAAACACCCTATATATTAGTAGTAGAACAGATTGACCATTCTTTGGTCAATAATTTGATATAAAAGGTTGTTGTACCCACGATTTCAGCTATGTTTCATCGGACTCCTTTCAATAGAACTCGGCGACAGACAATGTAATGGAATGCTCAATAACTTGTAGCTCAGACAGAAATCGTCGCTTCGGTGGCAAAATCTAGTTATAAATATAATTGGTTTAGAGGCCTTGCCATATTTTTGTTCGTGAGCCTACAATTGCGATGTCACCATGGCAACATTTAATACGTCCTCCGAAAAATTTGGTATTGTGCGTTCGATCAAAGCTAATATCTGGTTGGACTAGCAAGCAGACCCAAGGAAATGCTTTCAGTGAAGAGGCCACATATTACACTAAACTTTTGTCTTTGTATCGACCGTGTTTCCGGTAAACAATAACGAAGGTATCACCCACGAGTCTTTCTAGAGTGACGTCTAAGTTCAAATCGAAACCAACACCGAAACTTATCCAATCCAAACACTCCGTATTCACATTGAAAATTAATCACACGTAATTTCCAATTTCATTTAACTGGTTCTGTATAACACAAAATAGACGCGGTCGGACCGAGGTGAACACACGTCAGCCGCACACTTATGTAACCCTAATTCAGATTGAATATTGCGGTTCCTCTCCTGCAACTAAACGGAATTTTGTATGAAGTACTGCAATTTACGTTTGAAATGGTGAGTTTTATGTTTATATGTTTAAATATGTTTCCGTGTGATGACGGATTAAGTGTTTAAACAGTGTCACTATCTCATTTCATTTTGTGGATACTTTGGGAAGAGATGGCAAAATTTGACGTCATATCTTATGCCATCCTGTCTGGCCAGCAAGAATAGTAGGCCAAATCCATCTACCTACTCACAATGCCTCTCCTTGGGAGGCCCATGTAGGCCTGCGATTGTACTGTGAAGGCTGTATGCAGATTATGTTTATTGTACTTATTAATCACTATGAATAGTAATTAGACATTTTTACTGTTCAGCAGCTCTACTCTTTATCATAGGAACACAAAGCTACAGGGTATTGCAAAAACCTTTCGAACAACAAACGAGCTCAAAAGCGCAAGCCGTCGAAAAGAACACAAAAATTCACACTACGCCGGTTTTTCATTTCAGCAAGAAATAACAAATTTCGCATCCGAAAATCTCGTTTCACGTACACTGTCGTTTATTTGAGTTAGCAAACAAATTGTGTCTTTTTTTTGTCGGCAATGAATGAGGCGGCGAGGACGCGTGGCCGTCGAATTTATACATTGCCAACTTTTTCGGTGTGAACAGCCTTGATTGTCAATTGTTTCCCGTATCAGAAGAGCGGACACACGTACCTGTTTCAAATGTAAAACAATTTACTTAAAAGAGAATTTGATAATTGCTTTATTTTTTGCCTAATAGATTAGACAGCTATTATTATAGAAGAATCTGAATTTAGGGAATCCATCAGCGAAGTATAATATTATTAGTCTGCTGCTGTCTTTATGTTTCAGTAAACTAAATATAGATATTACTTCCCCTCTCTTTCAAGTTTTCAATTAATGAGAGCATTATACTGATGTTAGTTTACAGCACAACGAAATGACCAGCAATGTCGTCGATGTAAGCCAACGATTAGAGCTATTTTCAAATCAGATTATGCATGTAAACAGCATACATCAGATTATGCATGTACAAATGTTGGTGTCGTATAGTTAATAGTTGACACAATCGCATCTCCATTCAAATATATTCAGATGCCGCATGACATTAGCACTAGGTACAAATTATAATTACAGATTAACCCCACGTTAAACAGAAAATGATTCATCCAATAAATCATTCATCAAAATTTCATACATTTACAAAAAGGATAGCCCACATTCAATTTGCATTCAACTATCATAAATAATTCAGCAAAAATCAAAATTAATTAAACGCCATAATCCACAATGGTTCGTTCAAATATTATCCGTTTAATATGATATTGCAATCCAAATATATACCTACTCGCATTTCCGTTGTAAATATTGGAAGCCCCAAATCTCCAGTTACTCGAAGTCCCGGGTACGTATTCCGGTCTAAACAAACAGATAATCGTGATTCGAGTACAAGGAAATATAATGGAGATGTTTGAATTGAATTAATTATACTTTATCCGGTTTCATTTTGTGTTTTACGAAAAATTATCGTTTTTTTTTCTTGAGTTTATTTGGTAGATATTTTTGTGCTTCCTGGAACAGATTTCAATGTTCACGTGATATAAGTGTAATATCATATATTTTATCTAGCGATAGCCTAGTAGAGAAACCGACAGACTGCTACGCAGAGGGTCCGGGTTTGAGACCACGGCGCGCACCGATGACTTTTCGGAATTATGTGCGTATTAAATTGTTAATTATCGCTTGCTAAGCGGTGAAGGAAAACAGCGTGAGGAAACCTGCATGTCTGAGAGTTCTCCATAATGTTCTCGAAAGACATGTGAAGTCTGCCAACCCGCACTTGGCCAGCGTGGTGGACTATGGCCTTACCCTTCTCATAATGGGAAGAGGCCTGTGCCCAGCAGTGGGACAGTATAAAGGGCTGATGATTATGATACAATTACTTCCCGAGTGACTGATTTATCAAAGCAAATTCTAGACGACTTCTCGTGCCCAGTGTTTTGGATGTGCGTTGTTTGTCAGTGGGTATACGGGTATACTTAGAGGTAAGTAGAAGTTAGTAAAGGTATGCAACATATGCAATCACATACTCTTGAACTGAAAGCAATAAAACCAATCCCTAAAATCATCAAACCATATATTATTACGATCACCTTACGTCCAATAAGCCGGCATTATATTACAGTACCAATACTGAGTCACGAATATTTTGGTACATTTTCATCAGTCACGAATACTCCGGTACATTTCCATCGCAGTAAGTTTGCTCTCGAGATGGATCCTCTATATTTGTACATGTGATCTTTGCAAACATTTAGCGATCTCTCACAATATTGAACGGTTGTTTGTCGACGTGTTTTATGATAATCTACGTGTAACATACGCTGTTATGTTAGCTCAAGTTTCTGAATGAATTTCGTCTTAATACGCAGAGGATGTGATTTTGCGAAATAGATTATTGTATTAAAATGTTTTGTATCCGGTTATTTTGTTCTGAGAAATTAATGACCTACGAATGTTTTGATTAGTGCACTAAGGGTATTATTACAAAACAAAGACTAAATAAAATGCCAGGTTTAGGGGGTGAACTAGGAAGGGATTTATGTAGTCATAATTATGTAATTCTTTCAACTTTAATGACACACTGTTTTCTGTTGTTGTGTATGATGTTCCTCTATCCTTCCAATAGGTCACAATGGAGTTCTGCCAAGTAACGCCTGATTCAATCAACTGTTTTCGTTAAATAATAATTTCAACAAAATTCTGATTATAG